>OZ026524.1:71859071-72019071 GCA_964019695.1 Loripinus fragilis
GGTTGCCAGGAAGTATGTTGCAAGCGTCGTTTCTATGATTGTCAGGACTACCAAGAAAATGGACACAACCTCTCTAGTGTGTACCGAATATCCCCCGTCGGCATGTTTGCCGGATATGACGTATACTGCGACTTAACCAGAGATGATGGCGGATGGATCGTAATATTTTCTTTTTTATGCCCTTGCCGAAAATGATAAATAACTCAAACAGCATGAATCCCTAGATTAAATCCCTCTAAGTATAAATTTGAAATGTAGCTGTCATGCTATTCTACTATACTTGCAGGTTTTAACATTGTGTTTGTCAAGCTCGATGTCTAGTTTTACACGTTACCCTGCATTTCGCTTGGAAACGTTGAAAAGAAAACAACATCAGACAGTCCCATTTAGATAAATGATATACTTTAATCAGCATTCAAAAATGAAAAAGTGTATTGTTTATACTGTTTATAACGTCTTTCAGATGAATTCAATTACTTCTGCTAGTTAGTATATTAATTGAATTTCCATGTTGCCATTTTCGTAATTTTTGCATTCTGTTGTTTCATAACACCATCTGCTCTTTACCCGCTCTGTGCTTTATCATATTTTCAACTCGAATAAGCCGGGTACATAAGGTGTATCATACAACTGTATGAAAGCTAAGACTCAATGCAATGCAATCTAATTCGATTTTTCTCTAAAGTTTTTGCGGGTTTTCTGTTTTGATAATAGTGGCAAATATCAAAATAAAGAAATGCAACTAAAATGCCAGAGAAGACTCGGGACTCAATGAAACTGAGTCAGTCTACTATTTTCAATTTTGTAGGTCCTTATCCATTTTAGGAGTGTCCAAATTTTCAAGATTATTCAAAGGCGACAACAGCTATCGTATGCACTGTTTAGTTTAACTTCTCGTACATCGATACTGTGTAATATATTTGTCCTATATTCTGATCTTTCTGGAGCATGTAGTTCTGACCACTTAACCCGGTGCTGCGACCAGGAAAGCCTCAGATCAGCCTGCGCCGGCGCGCAGTCTGATCAGAGCATTTGCTTGTCGCTAGAATATCCTATGAGTGTGAAGCTACTGACTGAACACCATTTTAGGGTTCCAAGCCTAAAAGGAGACTGCAAAGGCTCGTCTGAGTCTACACTTGTCAAAATACCACACTGTTGGAAATCACGTGTCATGGCTCATTATTATATTACACTTTTCATTAACTCTCATGAACATACATACTCAACGAAGCCAAGTCTGCTGTGTTTAATGGGTAGGTCCTTTCTAGTTCAGGAGGATCAGTTTGTTTCAAGAAGTCAGTGAGTATGATCAGGAAATACCATAATCACACACTGCAGACCAACCCACGGCACCGTGAGGAAGAGTCAAAGAACATTTACAGCAACATGATAACTGAAAAACAACAAAAGCAAAGCAACCAGCTCTACCCTCCACGTCAAGATGGCTGCAAATCAAACCAGAAAGGACCCAAAGTAATGAACATCAAAACAAAGACCAACACAGAGCCCCCACAAACAATGTGAGGTACATAAAACAATAGATCGAAAACAACAGAACTACCGCATAAGAATGGACATCAGCCCAAGCTACCGAGGTGTGTGTGTGTGTGTGTGTGTGTGTGTGTGTGTCGGGGGGGGGGGGCTGAAATACAATTATTGTCTGGCGCCAAATCTCAAGGTTATTTTAACAACGAATATACTCAAGGCTATTTGAATAACCAAATGACATTAATCTCATCAATATATGTACAATTTTGTTACAAGGTTACATATACCATGTAACCAGCTCGTTTGGAATTTAAGCTACCGACCCATTACGAGTTATAATGTACAGACCGCGCCAATATGATTAAATTTGTACTGAACATGCTTATTTCAGCTGCATAAAACCCACATTGTGCTTTCACACACCGGATAGGGGCAATCGAAAACGTTAATACGGATCAAAAATAGCTAGAAACAGTGCTTACGATTGCCATTTGTCGCCAGTCGAAAACACTGTTTCTAGCAATGATTTGATTATCATTCGTAGATAGTATTAAAGTTTTCGATTGCCGCCTATTTGGTGTGTTTCATTATGGCAGGTAATACAGCGTCGCATTGATGGATCACTAGATTTCAACAGAACTTGGAAATCATATGAAGATGGCTTCGGTGATCCAACACATGAATATTGGATAGGTAAATATTTTGTTGTCTATGTGTAAATGATACTTGACAGTGGCGACGGAACAGTAACCTAGATTATTTAGTTTTGGGGTCACTTTAGAGTTTTCAAATACGATGTCTTACAGGGCTATTGTTTTGTTCGTTTACACTGATGGTGTGCGTCCAAGTCAACACTTGGTGAGTCATCTCGGTACGCGTGGATTGAAGCTGTACTTAGCAGAATATAAGTGTCTCGCTAAAGGACACAACACAGGGCTTCCAGTGAATAAGTCCAACCATATACGGTTTGTTCCACTGGGCTCCTTGTCAGGGCTGTTATATGTTACCTTTAGATAGTTCACTTTGTGATGACTATACGTATATTTGTAATGTCGCGATGGTAGAGAAATGATGTCTGGTATATGGGCGATGCACTTAAACAGTGTTTTGGCATCGTCTGTGTTTCAGAAAAGATATCGAAATGCAGTTAGCTTTACAAAAAGTCACATAACGGTCGAGATCATGTTATATAAGTGATGTAATTTCAGACAGGTTTCATCATCAAAAGTAAAAAAAGAGTACCTAACGTAAGAGAAACCAGTGGTCTTTAAAGGGATCATATACCCGACAAAAAAGAAACGCACCACATAGAACTGTTCAAATATCAGGAGGTTCACATTTGATGAGCCAGTTTGGTTTATATTTGTGCAAAGGTATATTAGGTAATACTGCGTTACACATCTTTTGCAATCAGATGTCAAAATGACAAAAAAAGAAAATTCGTCATGAACCAAGTGGGGTCATAGTGTAAAGTCACATAAAATAAGCGTTTTATAATGCTCTCTTGCAGGATTTAGTTCAAGCAATTAGAATCATCTGAGTAGACCAAATTGTACTTAGACACGCATTCTTTGCAAATTCTATCTTTAAATTTATCATACGCAATTTTTGAATGCTAAGTATCCAATGTATTGTGACTACCCTTTGGATAACGATTCCATACTGGAGATAAACCTTACTAAACATATGAAGATATCAACATTGTTTTAATAAATTTAAAACGGTCCTAACATTGGTTGTCTCACATAACGACAGCATATCGTTTTCACACATTACAAATGTAAAGCAGATTCGGAATATCATGTAGACAGTAGCATTGAAGCTTGATGAGTTCTGTTCCTACACAGGGAAGGTACAGATACTCATCTACGTCACACTCAAGTTTTAATAAGATTCGATAAGATACAAATATTTCATGGCAACTTAAATTTTCGTATCAAAAGGAGAACTTAATGGGAAAACTCGTAGTGGTGCGTTTCTTTTTTTTGTTGAGTATATAACTGATACTTGTCATTAAGTTCTTCTTTCTAGGTTTGTTGCCGCTGTGGAGACTCCTGATACAGGGTCATTATCAACTGAGAGTTGACATTGAAGATTGGGACTCAACAACCAAATATGCATTGTATGATTATTTCATCATCGGCGGTCCTGTGGAAAAGTATAAACTGCAGGCGCGTAGGTACTCTGGCACAGCAGGTAGGAACATCAAATGGGGTTGACACTTGACAACTCAACTCATTATAACTAGAAAACATTGAGTTAAAATATCTGCGTTATTTCAGATTCAGTTCAGGAATAAATTTGCTACACAGCACTGGCCATGTAAGCCATAACATTGATTCTTTTTCAACTAAAGGTCATTTGTTGATCTGACCTACTTTACACCATACCGAACTTGATTTCTTGTGAACTTAAAAGAGGAAATCGTGAAACGCATTTTTTGAAACTAATGAAGCTAAAAGCATTTTACTTAAAGGTGTATTTTACTCTTGTGCCAAAGCTCAAGGCTGATAAATAGCTTTTTGGCAAAGACTGACTTCATTATTATTCATGCTGTTTTTTTTTCTAAGAAACTGATTTCCCAATTTATGTCAAATAGGTCAATTAATCAGACGAGACGACATATAGCGAGTATAGTGTCTGCATCACATGGTAATAATGGCTACTATCTCTAAATAGAAAGCGCAACTACTTTCAAGCTCCATAGCAGGTATCAAACTGTAATCTTTTTTACCAGAAACCAATATCCCGAAAGACCAGAATTTGTAAAAAGGTTAAGACTATATCAATATATGGGGATAATTTCTTCCTACCCCACGTAGCACAATGACAGCTGTTGTTACATCTAAATGATATGGATAAACGAGAGAGAACAGCTACAGAACTTGGAATCAGAAGAGCTGTGCCGCGAGTTAGTTTTTGATCTGTGATCGTGGTAGTTTCTGGTCATACTCGCTTGTATTCCTATAGGTATGTGCTCAATGCTACTTTGGATAATACCCCAGTTAACTAATTTTTCTCATGGGCGACTACCTCGACTATTTACGGCAAATTAAGCCGTGGGTGCATCATACTTATACAAGTATATATGAATAACCAATCACAGATTTAGAACCATGGTAATGCTGCGGTGATGATATTGTTGATTTATTGTTTATTGTTGCCCCCTTTGTTTTGTGGGGAGTGTGTGTGTTTTGTTCTTTCTTCGTATTGCAGTACTAAGTGTACTTTCTATTTTGCAATCATCTCGCTTGGGAGGGAAGATTTGTTTTGTTTTGTTTGATTTGATTCTTTACGTCCACTCAACAATCTTTCAGTTATGCGGGACGGTTCTTCCTGGGTTGAACCAGTACTAAGCTAGGTTGGGAGGGAAGAGAGAACTGGTTGCTTTACTTTATTTTTTCATGTCATGTGATTGTTCTGTATATCTTCTGTTGCTGCCGTGGGGTGGTCTGTATTGTGTGATTGTGTCATTTCCTGGTCACACTTACTTGCTTTTTAGCATATATTAAAGCTGCATAGTCTGCAACTTTTGATCTTTTAGTTTTTGAAATAATGTTTCTATCTTTCAAGAACACACTGTCAGTAAAAAAACTAAAATTCAGGTATACATTTTACCAATTTCGCAAATCTTTACAAATTATCAGTATCAAAACAACAGCATTTATGTTAAAACTTGACTGTCTATAATTATTGGAGGGTCGCAAATAATTAATTACAAGAGAAAAAACACCTGTTTTTATAAGATAATTCACTTCCTCATGCAGTTTTTTTAGCTATAGTGAACAGATTTATTGTGAAAACTTAACTTAATTCTGATTTTACAAATGATTTAAAAAGAAAATATTTTTTTTCGAAAAATGTTCATAGTTGCAGACTTAGTCTCTTTAAATAACACCAATGATCCTAGACATATACATGTACATACAAGGCATACTTGCTTAAAATGTTAACTTATAAAAACATCAATTAATTCTATGTTAATGAGTACGGTACATAATGAACTCAGGCACCCAGATAAGGGTGCGTAACTGAAAATATTTTTTCTTATTTCTCAACCAAAACATATGTTGTGGGTACTCAAAAGAACCGTCTCGATGAGACGGTTCTTTAGAGCACCCAAAGCAAATGCTTAAACTGATGGATAAGAAAATAATCGCAATTTTACGCAAAATATTTTTGCTTAACTTACCCTATAAAATTATTATTGAGCTAAATATATAAAGTTTGTTATTTCAGGGAATTCATTGGCTGGTCTAAATGGTAAGAAATTTTCGACAAGGGACAATGATAACGACCTAAATTCCAGTCTACACTGTGCAGAATTACGTGGCGGTGGCTGGTGGTATTCAAAGTGTGGCCCTTCAAGTTTAAATGGAAAATACATTACACTTAATGAGACCTCCGGAACTGCTGGAATTCGATGGATCAAATGGAAACCAGCTTCATACTCCTTTAAATCAACAGAAATGAGAATAAGAAGGGCTTGAATACTTTAACGTTAAAACTTCTATTAATGTTTCTCTACAGTGAAGCAAAACATAAAGAATTGTAACAATAGTGTTTTGTAATACACTGAGATATGTAATAATATTTAAGCCGTGACATGAGATTTTCAACAATGTGGTATGTGCGACCAGCAAACCATCAGATCAGCCTGCGCATAAGCGCAGTCTGATCAGAACCTTTGCTAGTCGCTTGCATATTTTATGAGTGCTTAGCTAATGACTAAACAAAATTTTGAGATTCTAAGCTCAACAGGAGGCAAGACAGGCTCGTCTGAGTCTACATTTGTCAGAATACCACATTGTTGGAAATCACATGTCATGGCTCATTTTTCAGTGCAATTCAACCTACTTCGGTACAAGTGTAGTTTAATTTCTTCTACTCAGAACGAAAGCCTTGTTATGACCAAAACCAACGACATAAGTGCGCACAAAGCAAATACTCAGACCAGCCTAGGCTTCTGCTCAGTCTGACGAATCTTAAATCTGCGCTGCGCTCATTGGTAACCAAGGACACAAGCCTTATACATGCAGACAGGGAACACTTTAATCAGACTGACCTGGTGTCTATGCTGATCTGAGTCTTCACGTTACTCGCAGCAACATTGTTGGTTTTCTTATGTCATATCTCACATTTGAGCCGTGACGTGTGACTTCCAACAATGTGGCATTTTGACAAGTGAAGAATCAGACGAGCCTGTGCAGCCTCCTTTAAAGCTTAGAAACTCCAAATAATATTCTGTCAATAGCTTAATATTCACAGACGCGACTAGCAAAGTCTCAGATCAGACTGGGCATATGCGCAGGCTGGTCTGAGCCTTAGCCGGTCGCATATACCACATTGTTGGAAAAGTCATGCCGCGGCTCATATACTGTGCACAGTAATTCCTGTAAATTCGGAAAATTTTGCAAGTTTTTTTTTTTATTTTTTTGCGAACTAGCGAAATAACTTTGCTATTTACTGATGTACTGTGCTCTAGGATTATTTGGCGTACCTAAGAGTTTGAGCTGAATTTGCAAGTAAAAACTGGTCCACTCAGAATTATTTATTATATCAGAGTGAATAAAAATCATTTTTAACAAATTGAGCAAAATTTTATGAATTATTTTAAGCAATTAATAAAATAATAAGACGCGTTTAAAGTCTTCTCCCATGTTTTCGGGTAGGGGAAAATGTCTGCTAACGTGGCGCACCTGTGTCTATTTTCTTGGTTGCCTTGAACATTATAGATTTTTGTTCGGTTTAATACAGTATTTGGTTTCTACAATCAATGCAGCACATATGCTTGACAAGTTTTTCACCATCACTCTAAATGCCAGATTTGTGGAGGAAGGGTTTTGGGATTTAGTGAAAACCATTTTATTTATTTTTTATATTTAATTTGGATTCACACTACAAAATACTATTGTGATATACCTCTTAATTTGTCTCATACTATTAAACCACAAAATGATGTTTAGAGTTGTTTGGGGAATAATATTTGAGAGAGTCAAATTAACAGATGCGCCATATCAGACTACACAGTCAAGTGAAGTAAATCATGCTGCCTCACAATACATAGACCTATGCCTTTTAACGCTATTAGCAAAAATAAATTTCTATGTTTTGAATTTACAGTAGATGCAAAATAATCAGACATTTATACAGAGTTATCCAATTTATGTCTAAATGCGCTTCCAATGAAGACTTTTGGTTTTGCTATGCTCTTGATGAGGAAGAGAGGGCTGATTGCCTTTATTTTATTGCCTGCCTTCTACATGTCTTATGAATGTTATTGTTTTGTGGCTCTTATTCAGGGTGCCGTGGGTTGGTCTGCAGTGTGTGACTGTGGTATTTCCTTAGAAAACTCACTTGCATTTTCTTATATCCTGTAGTTTCGGTAGCAGCAATATTTCTATATATGAGTATACACATTGAGGATCTTACATGAGTGCTCATGTATAATTCAATTACATTATCGGCTGCCAAGCATTTTATCACATTTCACAATGAGTTTGACACATTCAATACTACATGAGCACTAAAGTTTGTTTTTATTTTTCACATGACATCAAAATAACTTGAACTTGATTTTTTTTCGCAAAAAGTGAATATTTTGTTATTATGTATACAGCGCTATTATGGACATAATTACATAAAGGGGTACGTGCATTAAGAGGCTATTTTGGCCCCCATGAGGTTAAAAAAAAAAGTTGCTCTTCACAAGTTTCTTCTTATTATTTTATAGAACAATAGCCAAAGTGTAAAAGTCTGGTATTGATTCAACTTTTACGGTTGCTATGGTAACAAAAGTGGCCGCCAAAATAGGCTGAAAATAGGAAAATGACCATTTTGGAGCAAATTTGAGACATGTAACAGAGGAATTAATATAGAGCACAAGCAAATACCAAAAAATATTTTAACAGATGATGCGAATTATCACGGCACACAATATATTAAAAGTTTTTATTGGTATTTGCTTGTGCTGATATCTAATTCTTAAAAAATCGGTCTCCGAAAGCCTCAATTTTGGCCTAAAATGGCAATTTCTCTAATTTAAGCCTATTTTGTCGGCCATTTGGTTACCATAGCAACCGGTAAAAGTAAAATAAACGCCAGAATTTTACAACGGAGCTTTTCTTTTAACAAACCAATAAGATGAAATTGGTGAAACGCAACTTTCAGTTTTTGGCTCAAGAGGGGGCCAAAATAGCCCCTGAATGCACATACCCCTTTTATGACAATATATATTACATGTTTGGCGGGAAAATACCATGATTTATTAAACAAATAAAAATTGGTAATTTTGTTTTTACCTAGAATGATTTATTTTCTCTAGCCAGAGCTCCTTTTCCTGACCACAAGTGACCCAAGGCATCGATGAGATGTTACGCATGTCATATTCGTTTTCGTTTTATTATTTAAAATTTTAAACAAACATAACGCTCCTATGCACTTTTGACGTCACAAACATTAACAAATGACGTCATTTTCACATGCGATGACGATGCATAACTCTTGATTTGAGCAAGCAGTTCAAGCAGAATACATGTAATATACAGTTTATAGAATCATTCTATTTAAAATATGGGAGGTGCTTGTGCACTAGTTTCTTTATCGGATTTTCACCTCCCTCGGTTTATTAATCCCATATTTTAAATAGAACGATTAATAAACTCTAGTCCATTTTTATACATGACGTTATATGACTCACAGGCGGCGCGGCGCGGCGTGACGTGATTTATCATAATACACACCTCAAATACTCCATTTTAAGAAATCGAGGCCCAGTGAAAATATCATTCTTTTAAAACCTATATTCCTGTCCAATAAAGACCATTAAGGTTTAACTGATATGTTACAGTTTCAGTATCTCACAGGATTAAAAGGGCCTCAAGAGGGGACTTGCCTGTATACAACACAATTTCTGTCACTAAGATAAATATCAATATTTTATCAGAAAATACCTAAACCCTTCATGGTACCACTTTATTGCGCCCCCCCCCCCCCGCCCCTGTAAGGAAGAAATGGTTTGCTATATACACTGAACCGAAGTTATAAGTGGGTACTTTTCAATTTCATTTTTCTGACCAAGCGCTAATGATACTGAAATCAATTTTGGCCCAAATATGTGCATTTCCCCGGACTAAAGTTAAATTGAATATTCAGGCCCATTAATATTTATCTTGATCAAAAAATAATTTCTCATTAATTACTAATTTATTTTTATTACTCTGCTTCTTCATCAACTTAGGTGATTAAAAGCCTGTTTATTGCCCATAAAACCGATAACTGGCTGCTGACATGTTTTCCCTATTGCTTGCCAATCAGTTTGTGATCAAGCGTGTGGTAACCTCAGCTGAGAGTTAATGAAATACATCTCAGTCAAGAGAGCTTATAATTAGGCTGTGCTTATTTCATTGAGTAATAAGGGTTTCAAGTTATCACTTATCGAATGAGACTAGTTTAAGAGATGGCCTACATTGCATTTTAGCACTACAGAATTTAGCAGTCTGGTTCAGAGCCCCTGAGTAAATAATAGATAAAAGCATTTAATTGAAATTGTAACATTTCTGTTTATGATATCTTCTGCTTTGCAAACGCTTTGAACCCAGATCAGACCCAACAAATTAAGGAACCTCATGAGGACCAAAACTGTTTGGTGCTCTGATCACATTCCTGAAAAGATTTTTTTTTTGAAAAGTGAATGCACTGATTTCTCAAAGAAATAGGCAGACACTTAAGACATTCAAAATAATCCTTTATTCGTAAAGACTAATTGCATTATTTAATGTCATAGTTTTTTATAGTTCCTATCATCATTTGCATAAATCTGAGCCAATTCTTGAAAATTCAAACCCCCCAAAAAAAAATCGCTTGCAAGCCTACCAGAGTCAGATCAGCCTGCACATTGGTCCATGCAGACAGCAAATACTCTGACCAAACAATGTCACTATCCAGGCTTATCTGAGTAATGGCTGTTTGCTCATGCATCTGCAAATTCTAGCCAGAGTCCCCGAAGCTTGGATACTTAACTACCTATTGTTACTGTGAAAACATTGATCAGACTATAATCCAACGCAGATGCAGTGCTGGATGCTCATGCCATTTAACTTTAAACCTGTTTGTGTCGTCTGTTGATAAGCTTTACCAACAGTTTTGATCAAGATGAATTCTGACATTCTGTCGGGCCTGATCTCGATCCACATTGTTTGATACTCTTTGATAATCTTTCCAAACAGTTTAGAAATAGATCAGACCAGACATTATACACTGACTGTATTTAACCTGTTTGACCCGGTTACTGCACTTTCTGTAGTGCTGCCTGAGATATCTTTTTGGAGTATTCAAGTGATTAATGACGACCCCCTGTAGCATGTGAGTGCAATCAAATTATGGGCTAATTGGAGCAGTTTCACAAATTAATGGCCATAAGGTTCCCAGTATACTGTTAGCACTATAATAAATCCATATGAAAAAAGTGTAAATTTCCTTAAATAGTTTATAAAATGTGTACGTTTTCCCCAATTTTGTGGAAAACACAACAGAAGTTTGTTCTTTAATTTGGTCATTGAATAAGTATTTAACTCATTTAGCTGAACTGAAACAATGGTTGCATACCGCAATCCACATTTAAGTTTAAATGAAAAGACAAAATAATCGACACTGTATGACTAGGAAATGCGATAATCACAGATCACTGACACGTTCGGGAAAGTCCATCACAATTCGAGAATCGAATCATGGCTCGGGTGTATTTAAGGAGCATTACCCGTAGTACTATGTACCAAAAAGCTCCATTTTGTTAGCCGGAACTGGCATATGGAAAATTAGTTATGCAGCATGTTGGTTCAGCTCTATTAAAATCGATTAATCTGATTATCCGAAAAGTTAAATCAGCAGAATAAATGAAAGTAGTGATTTTTTTTCAATTAAAGTATCGCTATAGCCTTCCCACAAGTCCTTAAAATTAGTTAATTTATATAAATAGACAACCAACCAGACGGTATCACTATTCCAAATAAAAAACAAATGCATATGACAAGTATAAGCTTGTCAAACAGCTGGTGGTCGTTCAGCTCTATCATTCTTTGTATTCTTGCACACTGCATGCTTTCATTTTGAACTTATCGAGTTTGTCCATGTACATTTATTCAAAGCTCTGATTATTAACGCCCGAGCTGTGATTTTTACCATTTAACACATGCTTCCAGCGAGTACAGATCTACTCTTTTATATGGATGGATCTTAAGCACTCGGCTTATGTGTGATAATATGCTTAAATTATCTAAGAACTTGAGTCGGTTGTGAGTTTTGAGGATTTGTTTTCCACAATTCAGAACGTATTTTATACATGGAATACCCATTTTGGGCACTTGTATGGTAGAGCTAAATAAGCCCAGTTGTCAAGCAAAGAACACGCGCACAGAAGCTGTTCTTCATTTGAATAATACACTGAATGTTCCTCTACATTTATTAGAAAATTGCACATTTAAATATGCACTTAAAGGGGCATTACTCAGACATCAAACGAGACGAATTGGTGGAGATTCAACGAATCGTTTGCTGGATGTCTGGGAAACATTATTAAGCTTTAGTAAATACTTTTGCCCAATACTTTTTCACAAAATATAGATAATTGTAGTATAGCGTTTTCAGTAAGACACATACCAACATGCTACAGGGGCTAGCTGAAATCTTAAAAAGCTATGCTGAAGTGGATACCTGTAATGATCAGGTTATGCAGATACTCTAGCTGGTCTGCTCCGCTGTTGTTCGCACACTACAAAAGCAGTTTTTTTTATATCTTGCTCAAATGTATTCTGATTTGAAGTTAATGGAACATATTTACTGAAATACTTCTTTCAATCAGGTACCGTGTACCCTTCCATGGGCCTGTATATATATTCTGTCAATGAACTTTATTCAGGGTTGGGCTCCTTTATTACTCTTTGCATGCTTTTTTGAAGTCTGCTGCTGTTTCAAAATATTTTTCCGGTTTAGATTCAGATCAGATGCGCAATTTTGTTGGGCCTGATGAAGATTTTAATTGAGGTACTGTCGTGTCAACCAAAAGTGACAGTGACTTAATCTTTTAATTACAATTATTAGGAAAAAACATTAACGTGTACACCCCACTTGCACTTACGCGAATCGATAGGTAACTAGTCTATTAATCCTATCCTGCGGTGATTACTTCTGCCCAAACTTTTGCCCTATCCTGCGGATAGGATTAATAAACAAGGGATCTATCGATCATAAAGCCCTAGTAACTTTGTAAACAAATATGACGTCACTGTTACCATTGGCTGGCAGGACAGTACTTAAATGTTTTCTTTTGATGAGTTTTAGCTTTTAAAAATGCGTTTGATGTGGATACACAACACATTACTTCTCTGTTCCTTTTCCTATTGTAAATTTTTAAAAAGATGCTTGGTCTTTGATGCATTGTGATAGACATATTGATACAGAATTTGGAAATAGTATTGATACAGCATCTAAAATAAAAGTACGGTGCTCGGAATCGACTAACAATGTAACAAAGTAAGAAAGGCGACAAAGATCAGTAATTGATACAATCAAGTACCTCACCTGACCCAGGATACCACATGGCAAAGTGACAAAATACAATTAAACATCACAAACAATAGCCAAGAGGTCAGCCCTTTCGCGAAAGCATGACACACACAAGACATAGATAACTCAAATGATCCACAAAGATGTACTACAAAGATGGACCGGTCAGTGAAAATGTTTTACTGGAGGGCTTAAACCGGTTTTACGGCGCCAACCCCAACCTTATTTCGGATGTGGATCAAGACACATAGATGTTTGGTTTGCATGAAATACCCCTAGTTTATCCATGCATTATCTCCTTGAACATATAATCAAGATATAAAAATGAGATAAAGCAAAGATGAGGACTCAACGATACATAAAACTGAATACTAGAGCAAAAAATCCAACCCTCGCGGGCCTGACAACAGCCAAAGCATCATGCCCCTACCATCTCATAAATAGATGTCTTTAAGTCGGAACGAATATTGCATAATATAAAGTTAACTCTAAAAATTAAAAATAAAAATAAAAAAAACCCAAATACAAACAAGTAAACAGCAAATAACAAGCAGTGGAATGTAACCAGCATATACGACATTCACAGATCCACCTTAGACACAACAAGAAAGAGATATTAGAACAAAGAAAATACAAAAAAACATGCAAGAAAACCATTACCTTGTAACAGCCAATTACATATATTACCCATCAACATCTTTGATAATTTAATAAATGACATGACTTCTGAAAAGTGCAAACCATAAGGTAAGATTTCCAAATTGGCTATATCATCCAAGTAAGCTATTTTTGCATCACAGATATGGACCTTTGAAAACAAATATGCACCTCTTAGTGTTACGTATGTTACATTTTTTCATTATTCCTACATAAATGATTTATGAAACTGATACGGTTTGATATTTTTTTAAATGTGAATTTGCTTACTAATACATTTTGTATTAAAGAATGTTTATGTACCTTTTGGAAACTGCAAATATTATATTTCCCATCTTTTAGAAGGCCTGAGTTGTTGAGATTTGGACATGGTAACCCCAAATCACACAAAATGTGAAATATAAGTTTGTGGCTCTTTTGTTAGGATACAATCAAGTTTTCTTTCACCCAGAGGTACTCGATTTCCTTCGCATTTATAATCCACACATTTTGTCCATATCTGGTAAGCCTCACTTGTTTTCATGGGAAAGGCTTGATTGTTCAATCTTTGTATGTACATCTTAAGGACAGAAAAGCAGGGTGGAAGTAAGCTCATTTTCATGCCATTTTAAATAGTCAGTATAAGTGTATAGCTTTGGTACGTTTTCAGAAACAGGTCGTACTGCAGCTAATTCACATTTCTATAAATAGCACATGCTAGGGCTTCATGACACTGATGAGTGACTAGAGCAGTCCTTTATTTGTTTTTCTACCCTGCTTTGAATGTAGATGGACAAGTGGGGAGGGGTTCTCTATCAGTTTGATAGGAACAGCCTTCCCGTGGTACTAACACCTTGCCACAATGGTAATGTTACAATCTGTTAAACAGTGTATGATTGTAAATCTCTTCCCCCATATTCTGGCCAATGTTGTTGACATTTAGAAGGTGCACCTTTTGTTGCATACACCAGTGTTGAACAAAACAACCAGGTTATCATCTGCGAGAATGTTTGTAAGACTTCATAGACTGCTGATTATACATTGTATATAAGTATCAGCGACAACACCAACATGCCCTGCCTTAAGTGCCTGGTTGAATACTGTTCCATCAGATCCTTGAAGGTGACAGGAAAAGATATTATGCTCTGTAGTATGGCATAACCATTAAAGTTATGTGCAGCACTACTTGGCCAATCTAATGTTGGTTCAATGTGTGATTGCAAGCCATGCAGAAGTTTGGACTTGTCAGTTTTTGTGGAAATTCTATCAGGAGTTGACAGTGACCATGGTATAGGTCCCAGAAGGTATCGCAGTATCAACTCAAGGTCAACAGTATGTCCAATAGAAAGAAGATCATGCTGACAAAAGACGCTCCTTTAAGCTCTCATCTGGCTGATTACGCTTTGCGAATTGGACAATTTCTTGACCTCGCAAGCCTCAAAAACTTTATGAGCTTATAGCATTTTATGGGGTTGTGAAAGACAGATTTTCAACTAAAAGTGAGTCAATGAAGCGTGCAACAGCCTTCCTGCCAATGTCATCAGCCTCAATAAGATCCTTAGCTATTCCTTGCTTAGCAGGAACACCGAAAGACAAATGGTACAGTTCATTGTCTTCAAAACTAGAACTAAAAGGATTGGTGAAGCCAGAAACTGCCTCTAGTACTCGTTCTACCTTGCATCTGAGCAGATGGAATATCTCATTTCAGTGCATTGAAGAGTGTTTTTTAATATATTGAGATCTGATGTCACGACTAATACACCATTCCATCTGTAGTACAAAGCGTAGTTCTAGCAAAAGCATTTCTCAAGCAAAGAACCAATGATTGTGACACATTCAACCCATTTTGTTCAAGTAGTGCTTTGTATCTGCGATGTGTATCAGGCAGATTTAGGAGTGTAATCAGTTACACAGGTACATATTGTGCGTGGTTGTTGTGATCGTGTGCAATGAACATTAGGAACAAGTCATACAGATAGAGCTGACATGCAATTCAAAGATCATACTCACTTACTATTTTTGTTTTCCTTGTAGCCCTAATCAATGTCAGCACCATCTGAATTATATCCATATACCTTGCCCAGAACTGAGCTGTTTCACAGTGACTGTCTTTCAGAACTTTCGATTTGAATGCATGGTATCTACTGTTTATGCGAGCAAACAGCAAAGGTTGATAGATCACATTATAATAATAGTTTAAGTCATCATAAATTATTAAGGAACTTCAATTAATTTCAGCCTTATAAATTTTTTAAATTCTCTGACAGACTTTATACATATATAGTCAACAACTGCTATACAGATACTCAGAATAACTTATGTATCATTTGGTAACACACATAACAGTTAAAGCTCAAGGCATTTATTAAATGAAAATAGGTTAACCTTGTTAAAAGAAGTACATGAACCTGTGCCAGCATGCAAATAAGTATAAACAGGGCTTGTTAGAGACATTAACTTGAATATTTAATGCTATTTCGATGGTAACATACGTAACATGGGCCTGTAAAATAGTGTAAGCGACCATAATAAAGAACTTTAAATAATTTAAGTAGCAGTCTTATAGATTTACTATATTCTGTGACAGATGTAATACACGTATAGTCAATAAATACCATACTTATACTCGGAAATAACGCAGGAAACACTAAGTAACGTATACAACGGTAATAACTCAAGATATTTATAAAATTAATACTACAAATATGTAACTGTGTATCAGAAGTTCATAAACCTGTGTCAGCATGCAAATATGTACGAACATGTCATGCTTTAGACATTATCAGGGACGTTTAATGCTATTTCTGGGGGTAACGTATATAACGTGATGCTACACGTAACTCTGCCACTCTCAGAAGGCTAACATCTTTTATTTTGTGTCTTATATAATGTAGTTTTAGACAATCATAGTGTACAAAATTCCCCCTGGTGGAGGGGGGTCTTTAGCCAGCTCAAGGCCTATATAATGTTTCTTTAGTTCTGATTATCCGTGAGTTAAGAGCCATTTTCCTCACAGTATTTATTTTGATTGGACAGTTACAATGTACCCTGTAATGATACATTGCATAAGTTAGGAAAACAGTATGCGAGCTTAACATTTATTGTATTGTAACAACAGAAGATATACAGTGTGAAGATTCTGCCGTAAAATCAACTGACAATAATGTGCAAGACCCGATGTGAAGGTAGATTAATCAGTATCCAGTGCCAGAAGTAATGTGTGGAAAGTAAATTAGTCATTTCCTGGAGAATGGGGTCAAAATATACCTTATGGTTGAATTTCTCTAAAGAAACATGTGTTTGATATTTCTGGGTGCTTTTAACATGTGGTTAAAGAGTTGTGGACATTTCTACTAACTGGTCACAGATGGACAGATATACGGACGGTCAGACAGACTCATATAGTGATTATAGTGCAGACCAAAGGGTCGTGCAAGATAAAAGTGCAGACCCAAGGGTCATGCAATAAAGTGCAGACCCATGAATTGTGCAATTTTAATCAAGTCGTGCAATATAGTGCTGACTCACGGGTCGTGCAATTTCTAATCTGATGAGCACAGGTAATATATGTAAATTGCTCTAGTTTAGTCTACCATATCAGTCGTACAATATACTTAAGTCCCCCTCCCCTTCCCCAAGGTGGCCTCAGCTGATCTCTGATCTAAAGCAGTATCCTGTTTTTGTGGATTCACTTTTTGTTGCTCCCGTTGATTGTAGGGGCTTAGTGTTTTGTTAAGAAATAGATCAACTCTAGCAGTGAATTCTTGAGTAATAATTCACTGTTTGGAGGTCAGATGTAAAGAAGATCAAAACTCGAGCACGCAGCGCGAGTGAATTATCTTCATAAAACTGACAGACAGTGAATTATTACTCAACAATTCACGCAATAGAACTAATCCATTTCGATTCTAACACACAATAAACGTTGAAAACACATTTGAAGTCTTGTGCTTCTCTAAACTTTCCACCATTGCACTGAATAATTCCAGCCAATAGTTTGACTGTGTCGCATACGTTAACACGTATTTGTAACGTCTTCCAAGCGTAAAGCAACGTTACACCGTCTAACGTCATGACTGACGTCACTTTGCAGCTAAAAATGACGCCAGCTAGCACGCGTTTTCCTCGTGTTTAACAAACTGTGAATTATTATTTGATATATCACATTTTTAAGCATGTGTTTTAATTTAATTAAATTTAATGCTTTATTTATTTTACAAGGATTCCAAACAGCCCTGGGGCTACTAGTTGGTCTTCTTACATGTAACAATTTACAGATATTTATGACAATAAAGACAACATACATATATACATAATACATAAAGACAGACAGACAGACACTCGCACAGACAGACAGACAAACACAGAGACACATGGACAGACAGACACATAGATAGACAGACAGACAGGCAGAGAGAGAGACACACACACACACACACACACACACACACACACACACACACACACACACAAAAAAAAAAAACACACACATACAAGCAGATGGACAGACAAACAGACAAATACAAACAAGAGAAAGTAAAAGTGTAGGGAAAGGAAAAAAGAGAAGTCATCCCATGTTGAAGCTGTAAATAACAGAACCAGTGTGCGTAATCGTACGTTGTCCCAATAGTGCCAATAACGCGTTTTTAAGGTATCTAACAAAATTACCAATGCTGACACAACCATACACGCACACAGATAAGACGAAAATGACCAGGGCTCGGAATACCAATGCCTCCCTAGAGTCAAGGAAGACCCAAGTTAAGCATCGATTCTTCTGGACGCGAAGAAACGTTTAACACTCACCAAAATTAAAATAGATTTAACTTTTCTGAATCTTTGACAACAAATACCGCATCGATCTAGACAATTTATTTTGCATTTAATATACCATGTTGAAATATCAAAACTAAGCCCAAGTCCTGCCTAACTCCAAGGAGGCATTTTAATTCTGGGCCCAGGACGGAGATTCCTCAGCGGCACTCAGAACTCGTATATTTATATGAACGACGAGTTCATCGTCTGTTGAGGTGTCAAACATATCTTCAAAAGTACTAAACTATATATTTGAACACCTCATCAAAAATCGAAGTATTTTCTTCATATGAAGTATCTTCGGAGCCTTCTAGTAAAATTGTACATATAGGATCAGGCATTTATACGATAAATGTGTTGTAATTTACGTTTGACAAATAGCTTACGTGATAAACTTTCGAACAATACGCGTCTTTCGTTGTAGTATAAGGATTTAATTTTGGTTTAAAAATAGTCAGTGACTGTGATTGCTTAATGCTATTTGCTAAGCTATTCCAATCTCGAATTGTTTTGGAAAAAAAGATTTAGAAAACGATTCTCTATGTAAAGTTGGTACGAGGAAGGAGTTGTTTTTTCGGAGCAGCTATTTGTTTGTATTATGCGATGTTAAGTTACATAAACGTTTTATGTATTGAATGATGTGATTTGTTCTCCTGTTTGCCAACTTTGACCACCCTAATTCTTTTAATAATTTTTCATTACTAGTGATTCTAAAAGCACCAGTGCATAATAAACTGGCTTTCCTTTGTAGTTTGTCAAGTCGTTCGCTTTCATACATGGTACAAGAATCATAAATGTCATCACAATAATCAAGTAATGGGCGTATCATGCTTTTATATACGAGGGGCGTTCAATATGTAATGGAAACAGCCCAGTATATCCCAAAGTTTTATATTAACACTCTTTATAATTACTTTCATAAGAATGTCTGTTTCTTGGCTAAATAAATGTAAAATTGCAGTTGTCCAGCTCCTTATCTAATTTACACAAGCCACTTTCAAGATAGAGTGTTGAAGTACACTGCGACATGAAATAAAACAATGTTTTCAAAAGCAGATAACTACATGAACGAGGGATGGTTTCAGTCTGCTTCTTTGCGTGGTAAATATCCATATATTGGTGATTTATGCCTGCAAAAGTTTTTGATATTGCTTTATATACTATGAAATACTAAGGCTGCCATTTTGATTAAAATCCTCCCTGATGCTACATTTTCTGGCATTCCATTGACAGCGTCGTTTTTGCGAGAACAAATACATTGCGAAAATCTATACAAAAATCATTTGTAACATTTTTTCTGGTCGCTTTGATGTTCATTTGCAAGTAATACAGCCGATTTTGAAATTTCCATATTTAATCTCATCCATAAAGTACCCCCAAATACGTAATTTGAAATAAGAAAATCACTTAAAAGAATGCCATCCCTGGCTTACACTGAAATGGATCAGACAAAACACCGCGTTTCATAGATGTTTGCATTCGGGTGCATTATTTGGACATTGTTACACGTATTTACATGTACATAATCTGGCTGGCTAATATCAGACAATATAATCATGATAATTATAGGAAAAGAAAATGGTATACCACTCAGATGAGATACCCCCAGATATTGGTGTCAGTTTAATTGGTCTGCTGCCTATGCACTGTATGTATTGAAACTTCGATACAATCAAAATTGTCCTTTCCTGGTACAAAGCCATATTTCCGATTTTCAAGAACCGTGCATATTTTAATGTTACGCCCATTGCTTTAAACGACGTCAACGTAAGAGGGGTAACGTAATAAAACCGTTTGCACGAGAAATCGGTACCAGTCAAAAGTTTGTATCGTTATTGCAGATAAAGGGGAAATGAGTCAGAAAACTATGTATATGTGATTCATGCATGTTAAATGTTTGTTTTAGAAAATACAGCATGTCTTTCTACCTTTGTTGAAATGAGTCTTTACAATTTGGAGGAAAATGTATGCAGTGTATATTAGTGTGCTTTTTAAAAAGTCTGTAGCTTGTTAAATTTGGAAAGATAAAATAATGTTTCTTGCACAATTATAACGGCGATACTTTGATCATTCGTTTGGTATATGGCACAAAATCCTAACGCGTTTGTCGATGGAGTTATGAATGGGTTTGCATTACATATTGAACCCCCCTCGTAGCTTATCAAGACAACTTCTTGGAAGGATATGTTTTGACCTTTGCATAATTGAGAGTCTTTTTTCCGCTTTAGCCAGTATTTCATTTATATGGTAAGTCCAAGACATTGTATTGCTTATTTTGTGATGATTTGCTTCAGTGATTTTGATATCATTTAAAAATAAGTCAGAATGTCTTCCACGTGTTTTTCTCTTGGATACTATGATATATTCAGTCTTTAATGCATTTAATGAAATTAACCATTGTGAACCATAAAGAGAAAGTTTGAGCAGATCTTCGTTTATTACTTTGAAAGCTTCATAGTCGCCCAGGCATTTTTGAATGTAAGTGTCATGTGTTTTAAAGGCGAGACGTTTTGATGTGTGTTTTGTGTCCTTACTCATTTTATTTAGTAGTTTTGCAATCATTTTGCTGAAAAAGAACGAACTGGTTTTACTGTCATAGTGTTTGAAATGGTTTAGATCCAGATCAGGCCTGACAATTTGTCGCGTCTTATCTGGGTCCAAACTGATCACAAATGTTATCAGCTGATGACAATAGAAGGCTACAAATCATTTTAACATTCTCTTTCATTATATTTCAGCCTTTAAGCTAATTCGTTTGATGAAAATACAACTCGTTCTTCCTTTATGTTCCCATTGGATATTTTACAGATATATTTGGTCTTTGAAGCATTGTTTTAGATATATTTGTACAAATTTTGGCAAACATGAACACACTGGCCTGTATCCACTTAACAAACTTATTTAGGACAATTACTTGACTTGTCGACTTTTGATACTTTACTCCTTCAAAACGAAGAAATCCAAGGCCCTCGTAGATATGAGCCGGCGCATGTCATAACCAGCACGTTGACATTGGGCATTATAGCGATAACTCAGATCAGACTTGGCAATTGTCCAGTATGATCAGAGTCTGTGCTGTGCGCTCAGCGGGTAGGCCTGTCTGACACAGAACACGGTTGGGCACACGGTTCCAATACGGTATACTCGGTTATACACGGGTTGACTGGTACGAGTATTGAGCTCCAACCGTGCCTGGGGATGAGTTGGTACGATTTGTACGATTTGGACTCGAATGTAGCATGAGTATGTACGAACAAAGCACGGATATACTCGATCAAGCAAGGTTTGTCACGGTTTGAACACGATTTGCAAAACTATTTTAAACGATTGTTGTACAGTCTAGTACGGTCTGTTACGGCCTAGTACGATTAAACACGACTTTTACTCGATTAACTTGACATTTACAGGGTTTAAATACGGTCCCACCGACTTTTGTTCGAGTTCTATTCCATACGATTTATATACGATATTGACACGGTTGTGCTCACTCGTGGAGTGGACTTCATTTGCGGCGTATATACGGTCTCGTACGGTCTCTCACGGTCATATACGGTCTCGTAGGTCTCACACGGTCTATCACGGTCTTGTACGATCGCGAATGCGATAATACACGGACATGGCACCCGTGTCAGTTTTTTAAAAGTTTTAAAAATCATACACGGCTTTCGCGGATACACTTGAATGGCCCGAGTGTAACTCGGATATGACCACGGTTGGTTCGGTTGTATATACGGTTTACACGGATGGCCAACCGTATAAGCCGTGTGTTCTGTGTCAGACAGGCTGTAGTTAGATGCAAGGCCCCGACCTTTTTTTATCGTCGTGAAATTTTCAGATCTTGCGTCTTAGTTGCATTAATTATCCACTTGAGCTTTAGGCAAAACTAACGAGAAAAAAAGCATGCTGGTGCACTTCTCACTATGTTGCCATACTCTTGAAGATGGTAATAATAATTGACCAAGTTTGCAGCCGGTACGGTAGCGCCGTCTAAGTGATGTAGCATTAGATAGTTCTTCCTATGAATGTTACATCATAGTGTCGCAACAGTCAATTGACACACCCGCGAGCGGAGATTGCGATGATGTGGGTGTGTCATTTAAGAAGCTTATATAGGGGGGTACCAAATATCCCATATCCCTTGAAGTAAACGGGCAAGTATCCCTTATAAACTGGCAAATATCCACATAATTATTTTTCCTAAATATTCAATATCCCTGAAAGTAACGGAAATATTGAACACAGTATCCCATATCCCTGGAAGTAAAATGGATAGTATCCTATATCCCTGGAAGTAAAATGGCAAATATCCTGTATCCCTAAAACCCCTATACAAGCCTCATTTAATGACTCATCACATTCGTTTGAAATAGCTACTGAAATTTCGTTGTACTTTGGGACAGTAGACAGCAACCCTCTTTGATGGTAAGCTTTTGGAAAGAATTATTCTTGTTAAGTTTCTTTATTAAGATTCCTCTGGTCCAGACGTATTTCTCCGAGCCCAAATAAAATATTGGTCGTTTGATATCCGTCTGTCAATATTAGCTTAATTCCATGGGAACAGCTGAAGACCTATTTCTAAAGATTAAAACTATAACGATAATTCAAAGACACTTTGAGAGTGATCTGAATATGACGTGTCCTTTCCATGAATCTTACTTGTGAGCTGAATAATGGCGATTATACAAGTGTGTAGTATAATGTTTATTACATTATGTTTGGTAACAGGTAAGTCATATATTGAGCAGTTTTTTTTCTGGCAAATTATGTCATGAAACGTTAATTTCTTTTCGTACTAATTTGCGTTCACATCGCCTAAATAATCTTGAAAAACGGATCTTTCAGAAATAGAGAGAACTTACAATATAAGAAAACAGCCTAAGTTGATTTAAATGAACTTTTTTGTTGTTAATTTCAATATAAGACAATGTATTTATTATTTATCAGTTACCTCTCATATTAACTCATTGTTGAGCTATGCCTGATAAACATTGTCTATCTCACGGCATGTTGCCTTTATCAGGTCATGATGACGTTGCACTTTTTGAATGACGTCGCTAACGACGCTAAATCAACACAAAAATCGAAAATTACGTCATACTCGCTAGTTTGAAGAGTGAAACAATGGGTAAACTGATAAATAGAATACCAGGTTCGCATCTTTCGATATCAAGTTTACCAGGCTCGGCTTTGAGAACGCTTGTTGAATCGCTCGGCAAGCCTCGCGATGTCAACAAGCGTTCTCAAAGCCTTGTCTGGTAAACTTGATATCAAAAGACATCGCCTAAATAATCTTGAAAAACGGATCTTTCAGAAATAGAGAGAACCTACAATATAAGAAAACAGCCTAAGTTGATTTAAATGAACTTGATTGTTGTTAATTTCAATATAAGACAATGTATTTAATATGAAATAGGCATACCTAATGGGCAACCAACCGCTATTTGATCTGAGAGGATAGCACAGTATACGGTTTTTCTTGTGAGTCGGTACTCGTGTGAGTATAAAAAGTAAGGAAGAAGGCAAATATCAGAAATCGATACAATTAGTACCACACCTGGCACAGAACACCTTATGAAAAGTGACAAAAGTGTTTCAATAAATTGTCATTGCTCTGAAAATAAGAAAATAAAATAATCCTGCAAGCTATCATGATTTAAAAGGTGCTGGGACTCTTGAACGGAAGTTCCTATTGGAAACCATAAGGATTTTAATTTGAGCAGCGACATGTGATTTCCTACAATGTGTCATTTTGACAAGTGTAGATTCAGACGAGCCTGTGCAGCCTACTTTTAAGTTTAGAATCTCCAAATGATGTTCAGCCAGTAGCATACCACGCATAGAAATTTCAAGCGACTAGCAAAGGCCCTGATCAGACTGCGTGTATGCGCAGGCTGATCTGAGACTTTGCTGGTCGCACATATCACATTGTTATGTCGCGGCTCATTTGTGGCCGTCTTTTTACAAAGGCGCGACGATGCACGTGGCAGTTGGCGTTTGGCTCTAGTCGTTATCACGTCGTGACGTAACGTTATAAGAATTGTGACGTCGATTCATGGGGATCACGAAGCCGCTTGCTTGAAAGAGCTATCGTTAACGTTCAAGCTCCTGGTGATCGAAAAAATCCCTCAGTCTTATGGTTAAAATACAAGTTAAATATCAACAAAACTGGTATCTTCGCGATTCCCTTTTACTTTCTGTATTTTTTCAATGTCATTGATGATCACGGCACATTTTTCAAAGGTAGAATAAGGTTCTTAGTTCGATCGAATCGACTCCGTATAGATACCGGAACTCTGTTTTTGACAGAACGGAAATCAGGCCTTCATATAGCAGATGAATAGAACAGAACAGAGCCTCTAATCGTAACAGCAACCAACCCTCGTTGTTGCCGCTGCGCGGCAACAACTCGTTGGTTGGTTGCTATTATATACCTCCTCACTTAAAAAATGAATCTTTTGCCATTCGAGCGAACTTAGCACTACACTCAATTGGATAATGCAGCCTTGATTCGTGTCAGATAGATCTAATGGAAGCTGGAACTAACTTAAGCAGTTTTCTGCTTTTTTACGGAACTCAATCGGAGCAGAATGTGAAATATGTAACATATGGCTCAATACCATCTCTTTTGGAAAGGGGAAACATTTTACAGTTTGCACACGGCTCAACGACCGCTCTCGATCTTCTATAAAAAAACCTTACATAACAGTTATTTTGTTTGTTTGTTTGATTCTTTATGTTCCAACATTCTTTCATTTATGTTGGAACGGGTCTTCCACTTATCAAGGATTAATGTGTCTTGCTCAAGGACAAAACGGATATAATACTGGTACATGTAGCACATTCAGTAACTAGTCCTTGCCCCGAGATTATAAAACTTTCTTCATTATCAACTCAGCTGAGTTCGAAATGTATCCTGCTCATAAATAATAAAATGCCAAGAATTGTTGGCTTTTTAACATCTATATCCATCATGATAAATACAACATCTGAGAGACTTAAAGCAAGAAACTTCTTTATTTGTCGGTATTTTAGTTTTTATGAGCAGTTGAAATTTCGTGATCAGTTGAGTCTCCGAGGTTGAGTTGAGCATGAAAAACGTTTTATAACCTCGGGGCCAGTACTCATATACATGTATACAAGTCATGTGATTGTGCTACAACTGTAATTATGTGTTATTAACGTATGACGGCACCAAAACTCCATGTGATTTTTTATCTTTATTTTTCGGCATTGTATGTATCGTGTAATGCAAACAAATACAAAAATGACAACAAAAAGTTGACATATTTAATGTTTGTAGGATTCTGATATGAATCCGGAAAGCAGAAGATTGAACAAATTTATCATTCCTTATATAAGCTGATTGGAACCTACTACATGGTTCTCGTCGTTAGTGCATAGCGATCAAAAAAAGGCTCAAACCCGCCTGCATTCGCATCCGAGTAGGTTGTTCAGCGCCTCTATACTGACGGACTTTAATTACGCAACATTAACTTTCCTTTATATCTTTCATAAGAAAGTTGACTGTAAACTTCCTTTGCGTCATCATGAATTGTTTTCATCAGCAAACATTTCAGTTTTAATTGTACAACTGAACATGATGACTTTAATGCTTCGTATAAATTTTGGTCACTGAAACATTTCTTAAGTAGAGAAGATTTTAAGCCATCAAATGAAAGGGTACAACCAGTTAAATGTCAAATAAGCAAACGGTCTGTATCACAGACCTGCCAAACAATATGAGACTGATTCCTCGATGACTATGGAAGTCCATGACATACATTTTATACTTCTAGTGTTTCTTAATTAAAAAAAATAGGGGATCTTTAACTGATAAAAAGTCTAAAAAAGTTTACATTTTTAATTCGTTAAATTCATTTTAATTGGACAAGTTTTTCATGTGTTACTGAGAAATGAACACTCTTTAACATTCAACCAAAATAATCGGGTTTCCTTCTTTTTTGAGACACAAATTAAAGCGGTTGTCCAAGTGTTGCGTTTTTGAAGTCCGTCAGTATAGAAAAGTTAATTGCCAACCTAGACTTATGAGATGAGAATTTTCATTCATATTAGTATCGTGTTATTAAATTTACCATTCCCCTCAAATGCTTTATTTTTCCTCAGCTAATTTATCGCAGATGATTGAGTCAGCATACATGTACGAGGGATGATCCTAAAGTTCTGATCCTGGCGTGATATCTCTGTAACCAGCAATGTAACATGCTTGAAAATTGTACCAAATAATAATATATTCTTTGTCTATATAACGCTCTGACAATTTTTATGTAACTTGAAGGAGCGACTGTAAATTTACCCCGAAACAGCCATACCCTCAATGCACTGACCTATCAAGCAGACTGTGCTTATTAGAGACCTCACAATTTAGACAAGATCAGTATCAGCAATTCATTTTTTAGGCTACTCAATGTCCATCAGAAAGTCAATATGCCCTGTACATATGGCGAAGTTTCTATATGATCTCTGTTCCCTAGGCCCTTAAATGCATGGCTATGCAACTGTCAGCTATAATCAAATTTTGGACCACTTGCAGTTTTGACCGGCCCATACTGCTGTAACAACAGCTGTATCAAAGGTAAAAAAAGATTTAATGTACTCTTAGATGAACTGATTTTTATCTGAAGCAGTTATGAATAGTCGGTATCGTCGGAGACAGATAGTTACCCACTTAAGAAAATTAAAAAGAGTCCACAAATTAGGTCAATATTCGAAGGTACACAAATTTGCATGTGTATATCTAAAAATAAAACCCAATTAATTGTCCAAATGTGCACTATATCGTAAATTGATGCAAAATTGGATTAGATTGAGCACAAAGCATCCATCTGAAACCAACACAAATTTTGAAAATTCTTATTTAAAATCAACCAATATTTTTTATAAAAATTAAACGTTTTACAATATTCAAATTAAGATTAAGATATTTCGTAATTAAAATAATATTGGTCATAAATATCTTGCTGATATTAGGTTCGGCATGTTTTTAGTCCAAATTGATAGACAAAATAGAAAATTCTCGGAAATGAAAATCCTGCAATTTTCTAAAAATGACGTAGTTGTCAATTTCAATGACGTCATATAAATTGTGCATTGTGCTTTAAATAATGAATCGACACAACCTGTCTCCATTCTTACATTTGAATGGACATTATAAGTAGCAAAGAGTAAAAATAAAATGTAAGTTTTATTTTGTGGTTTTAAAGATGCCGGGCTTGAAAGATTCAGATTCAAATATAATTATTATTCTATAACATGAAAACAAGCCAGTGGTATGGAGTGGACCATATATAATGATCTGTTATTATTAAACGAAAAGGTACATCGAAAAAAATACTAGCATCATTATAAAGGTAAACGCTAGTTCTTTTGAATGGCGCATGGTATGCCTCTCAAAAATGTCTCTGGACAAAACTACTAGGTAACGATCAAAACTTTAGGATCATCCCTCGTAATTTAAAATTTGGTCCGACTTGATAACATTAGACTAAATGCGACTTGGTAGAGGTTGGTATGGATATATACAGCTAACACCCATGTCAGTCTTTTGCTTAACGTTGTAAAAATGAATTATTCTCTGTAGTTGAACCGATTGGCTTGAGCCCAACCAAGTTGCGGACCCCAAAGCCAGGTTTTACCGCGACGATGCCCAAATGATTTTGGAACCTTATCGTGATAGTCTACAGCTATAGCTACAAGAATATTTATTTCAGTGGAACCTTTGTAATTATTGTAAGAAGTGGGGATAATGACATTAAGTCGACTAGACACAGGCTAGAAGTGTGCTTACATGCACGAGTACGATATGGCAGAGATCTGGTTCTACATGTTAGGTATACAGTCATGTACTGGCACTGGCTAGTTATATTGGCCCTAGGGCTAATATAAGTAGCGAGATCAATTATGATTGAGATACGATAGTACTATCAATACCCATCATTGAACATTAGAGGCACATTGAAAATAGTTACCGTTTAGGTGGCATTGAATAACTAGCCATACCGACATGAAAGTGATAATTAAAAGATGTATGTTGAAAATGTATATTAATTGGAAAGCATATACATTGATCTATTGTTTAATTATAGTATGCCTGACCGAATGTTGTAGATGTAGCCTATCAGACTGTCAAGATTATAAGGACCTTGGGCACAACACCTCAGCTGTATACAGAGTGGTCCCTCTAGGAATGTACAGTGAGATGGACGTATATTGTGATCAAGTTGAAGATGGCGGAGGATGGATTGTAAATATTTTTTCATCTATTTATCATGAGAGTTATATAACGCCACACAATAAAATCGATATACCACTAGTGGTTTTCAGATTTCGAAAATAATTATACGCAATGATGTCCATTATAACGTTGAGTACAAGATAGGTAAATATTGATGTTTCAAAGCCCAAATGCGATTTTAAGTACTTTTAAATGTCCTGTGATATATAGAATCTAATTATTGTGCTCCTTTATTATCATCTTGTCATACCAAGGGTTGCGATTTGCTATCTTAACCCTTGGCCTCACAATGATACTTTTTTTCCGATTGAGTACGTCATAAGATGAAAAAAGTAACAATTAATATGATCAATCACAAAAGCGGTGCAAAAAATCGATAAACACCAGGCCTCCAGATAAGACGGCGCAATTAATTTACATTCAGTTTCCTTGTTTAACAAATAAAATATTACGTTTAATGTGCTCAAAAGAACTGTCACATTAAGATGGTTATTTTGAGCACCCATAACAAAATTTTGAACAGAAGGATAGAAGAAAAATAAATACTTTTTACGACCAAAATCTTTGCATATCTGGACTTGTGGAGACTTAACAGGCGGTGTATATTAGATGCCGATAAACTGCTACGTTTAATCTGATTGGCAGGAAGGGATTATCGAAAAAATCCTTCCTGGCGTTTTCATTGGTCGATTAGTCTGTGCTAATAATAAATTTTGAGGGTCGTGAGGTGAAGGGTTTGTCGAAAGGTAGATACGACGAAACCTTCCTTGGTGAAGATGCTTTATTATTAGATTATTAAACTCATTGCAAAAAAGTAAAAAAAAAAATGCTCGGCATGACTCGCATTTTATCTCTTTACCTCAACTCAATTAATAAATTAAAATACTCATGTATATTTATCTATATGTATTTTAGTTGATGCATGTTCTCATCAGTATCGTTGACATACTACAAAGTACGAGTAAATGTATAATGTATATCATGATCAAAACAGCCAGCATCCCTATGAAAAGGATGTGAGATATTGGTGAAATAAATGCTGACTTAAACCAATGTTTTCACATAGAGACCATAGAAATCAACATAAATGACTGCCAAATGCTGTCATGAATATTATTCAGTTAAAATGCTATAAGGAATATGCCACCACAAAGCCTAGTTTGGCAGTACAAGCTGATGTCTTCCACTGCCAAACTGTCCACTGCCAAACTGTCAGCATTTCAGGATATATATTCTTATTTAGTTTTTTTATCATATGACAGTACTGTTATTTAGTGGATAACGTCATGTCATAAATAATGTTATGACCACACGTTACATAACACACTTTCGGCGGAAACATGCAACAATGACATTATTGGGATGAAATCAGCCTATTTTTATTTTTAATAATTTTCCCTTAATTTTAGCGTTTTTATTAATAATCATGAATACGCAAATTGTGCAAATATGATAACTTACATGTTTGGCCATGGAATAAAAAGCCTATGTCTTAGCTTCAACTTAGTACAAATTTTAGTAATCTATGGCTAAAAGCAGCTGAGATATAATTAATCTTGTACGTATACCCCCATTCAAGAATCACAGTTTTAATGTTTTCATAAATATTTATGAATATTCAAATTAGATAATTTGCATATGCAACAAAGGGATAATAGGCCTATGTATAAGCTTTAATTTGGTGTTAAGTTTAGTTGTTAAGTAAAAATAACAGCTGAGATATGAGTAATTTTGTAGGCAAACCCCCATTCTCAAATTCGCCATGGGTTGCCATGGAAACGATGCATTTTCAAAAACCAATAGCAAAGTTTTTTGAGGACAACTTCGTTTCGCATTTAAGGGGTCCCAATCAACCATTTGGTACCCATAAAAATTGTCCTTGGGGTGCAAGGTAACGTAAATTAGATGCCGGGGTATAGGGGTCTGATGCTTTGGCTATCGTCAACCCCACCAGGGTTTACCTGTTGGATTTCTATGCACTGTTGAGTCCTTATCTTCGATTTATCTCCTTTTTTTTTATCTTGATTGATATGTTCTAGGAGATGATGCGTGGATAAGATAAGGGTCTTTCATGCAAACCAAACACCTATGTGTCTTGATCCACATCTGAACTATGGAAGAGGTTGGCATGCTATGAAACCGGTAAAGCCCTCCAGTAAAATATTTTTACTGACCGTTCTAAGGTGGCACTTTTTTTGTGGATAATTTGTATTATTTATGCCGTGTGCGTGTTCATGCTTTCGCGTCTGTTCATTGCTACGTTGTGGTCACCTGAAGGGAAAGCGCTGACCTATTGGCTCTTGTTTGTGATGTTTATTGTGATTTTGTTACTTTCCCATTTGGTGTCCTGGGACAGGTGTGGTACTTGATCATATCGATTCCTGATCCTTGCTGTATTTCTTACTTTTTTTATAAATATGTGGTTAACTAATAAGGAGATGATGCCAATATGAAGACCAGGACCCAAAATTACCATTCCTTCTGAAAGTTAAGGAAGACATGAGTTAAGTATTTATCTTTAAGAGTGCGAAAATAATGTTTCAAACTTATTAAAATCAAAATAGTTTCATTTATTCTGTAAATCACAATGATATCTTTGACCATAAGTACTACATCGATCCTGGCAATTTATTAACCATTAAATGTAACATGTTGAAATGTCAATACTTAACTTAGGTCGTCCTTTACTTTAAGGAAGCATTGTAATTTTGGGGCCAGTCCTTTTCAGTAAAGCTGAAATATAAAGTTGAAAGGATAAAAACGAAAACTTGCAAATTTTCTGAAATAAAAATAAAAGTTAAAACAATGGTCTAACCGTTGGTTAACACTATGAACAATGAGTGTTGAGCAGTGGAAATCCAGTTGCACTTTACCAATACTTTACATATAGGGACTGTGATAGGTCTTCTCAGCCCTTACAATCAGAATTTATACACAACCTTTATTCCAAAGAATGTGCGGGGATGGCAGATTGGCCCGAAACATATATTAAACATGAATTTGTAGCAAATAACATCACGAGGCTACGAATGACTGAAATATTCTTGATTGGACTGTCACTCTGATACAGTACGATGTACAGAACCTCGAACGATTGCAATATTTGCAAGAGATCACATGTGATTATCATTAACAAAAAACGACAGCTATGTACATGATAATAGATTATTTAATTTGACCCTCCGTTCAATCTAAAGCCTCGGGTGCTCCCCATGGAACCAACTAAAGATTGCCTATAGCTGATCTCCCTGAGTAATCCAAGGCATCGGGTGAGAGGACTCACCTATTCCGCAGGTGATCCCACCAGAAAAGGGGCCAGTGATCTGTCCTCTAGCAGATCACCATTGGATGTATTCATGAGTTCATTGGTTCCTGATAATTGGGCGACCAATAAACGACGAGGAACGTTGTCATGATTCGCACCGCCTTGTTAGATAATGAGATTTTTTTTTGGGGGGGATGGGGGACGGAAAAGACACTGACTAGGAAGAGACTAGACTCATACATTCACAACATGAAATGTAAAATACACAACATGTTACAAATTGATGACAGAACAAAATAATCAGAGGAATAACAAAACTGTCATGTAATCTTCAAAAGTTATTAAAAAAATAGTACCATTATCCGTACGTTTCAGTACATTCATTGTTGACAATGGTACATTCAGCTTAAGTGATGGATAATTAATGAACTAATGAAAGTCGTAGGTGCTGGGGTGGAGGCCGGGTTAAGCTTCGGGTCCTAGCAAAGAGACTAACTGCTCTGAGAACAAAGAGCGAAGCAGCCTCACCCTTATTAACCGCTATCTGATAGCTACATTAGTCGGCCAACAGAAATATTGCCTCTCTGTGTTTGTCTAACCCCATAAAAATGGAATCCTAGCATACGATATGTTGCTTGGAGATGATTTTATTTTTTTACTCCGAGTTACAGTTATGAAACATATGATATTTTATACTTCTAACAGGAATAGTAAGTGAGTATGATCAGGAAATACCACAATCACAAACTGCAGACAAACCCACGGTACCACGAGGAAGAGCCACACTACAATCACGAGAAGCCAGGAAGACAAACTAAGCAAAGCAACCAGCTCTCTCTTCCCCACCAAGATGATTGCAAAACTTGAAGGGGCATAAAGTAACGTACACCAAAACATAGAACAATTACAGATTACCACAATGGGAGTAACAATAAACAACAAGTCAACAACAACAGAAGCCTTCACTATGGTACATCTGAGATTTGATGTATTGACAAAGTTTCAAAGTACACCGTACGAAATACGGCTGCATATAAATTCCAATTAAATTAAATTAAATTGTTAATTAATACACAACCTTAATTTCAAAGAAAGCACGAAGATGACAGATTTGCCATAAACATATATTAAACATGGATCTGTAGCAAATAACATCACGAAGGCTATGAATGACTGAAATATCTCGACTGGACTGTCACTCTGATGAAGTACGATGTACACAACCTCGAACTATCAAAATATTTGTAAGTGATCATGTGATTATTATTAACAAAAAACGACAGCTATCTACATAATAAAAGATTATTTGAATCACTAGGTGATCTCTCTGAGTAATCCGAGGCATCAGGTGAGTGGACTCACCTATTAGACAGGTGATCCCACCATAAAAAGGGATCAGTTATCTGGCCTCCAGCAGATCACCATTGGGTGTATTCATGACTTCATTGGTTCCAGATAATTCGGCGACCGATAAACGACGAGGAACGTGTTATAATTAGCGCCCTCTTGTTAGATAATGAGCCTATTTTGGGGCCGGAGAAGACAAAAAACTAATTCAATATACTATCAAATTTAGTCTATAAATTTGATTGATTATTGAAGGCGTTCCTGCCAAAAAGAAAAGGCTTGATGATACAAAGATTAATCGGTTTTGTAAGACATAGTGTACACATGCGATCTGAATTTCTTAGAATTCATTTAATGAACCTATAAGTGATTTCAACAGAAGGTGCCAAGGATGCGATAATATATTATAAAGTTTGCAGAACAACTGCGAGTGATCTTATCTGAAGGTGCATAGAGTAAATATGCAAGGTACTGGTTTCAATATGCATGTATTGTACATGTACTGTAGTTGTACATCTTTGATTGTTCATCTATAAAATGTTTGACTTCAACTCACAATATGACCTGTCGTGAAAATTTGTTGATAAACAAAGAGACGGCCTTTACGTGAACGCCGATACTTGTACGTTCTTAGGCTAAAAATCAGATAACCCTTACTTGAATAAAACACTAGGATATCTATTATATCACTTAACCACTACCTTGACTGCAGCAATAATTGCTTGTAGCAGAGCTAGGGGATACCAAGTTTCACGTTGGGTACCCACGAATTTCAGAAGTTAACAATCCAAGTAGAAATATTGGCATGTATAGTGCGAATCATGTTTACTGTCGTCGCCCTGGGCCCTGTCGCCTGTTAAACTAACGGTACCGGGAGCCAACTCACGACAGTAAACAAGAAACGGATTATACCTGAGTGACTTGTACATGTATGAAATACACCAGGTCTGTTACCAGCGGACAGCCACTATATCCCACCTTCTTTTCTTAGCATACCACTTTCTTATAAATGAAACTGGGTTACCCTTGTAGCAGCTAGTTACTCAGGTTATCAAGTTCAAGTTCTTTAAAAGGTGTTCCCAGGATGACAAATAGGACATTCAAAAACACAAGAAGAATATCCACTATGCTTGAAGTGTGTAATTCAACTTTTTAAGTCATTCAGTTTACCTTAAATTTATGTACATTACATTGCCGACATTGTACACTTCATGCTGGCTGGGGTAATTATTAGTTTCTGAAATAAGTCATTATATATACAGGTAATACAGCGACGTATAGATGGCTCTGTTAACTTTGACAAGAGTTGGGAGTACTATGAAGCTGGGTTTGGCAATATTGAGCATGAATACTGGTTAGGTTGGTACATGTACAGGTCCATTATAAAATTATTTCGCTATGTAATATTTCAAAAGTTTTTTTTATATATTTTATTATACATTAGTGGCCAATGTTTAACCATACATGAAATTAAATTCCCGTGAAATGGTGTTCCTAAAAATCATATCAACCTACAATCAGACAGCAGATGTATATGTATATAAAATACATTCCAATGAAAAACACAACAACATATTTTAAATACGTCCCAATAAAAATACAAAACCATTATATGACACCATAAAGTCAGTATTTCGTTGCTTTAATAAGATTTGTAATTCTCTTTGGCATTGAATTGTGAAGCTCTTCCAGGATATTCAGTGCTACACTATACCACGCTTCACGTCTTTTCCTATATACACAGCATTTGATTGTCAATATCTTTCTTGATTGTATTCCTAACTTTCTCTGTGGTCTGGCAAATTCCCTGGTTATTCTGGAATGGGTATTCCTCTACATTCTAGGAATGTTCTAGTTCTTTTAGAGTTATGGCATGGCGTGAGACCATGCATAAAGGCATATGCCTTCTGTGGAAAAACAACGCATTCGCATGTCATTTCAATTACATGAATAATATCACTCTGGTATTTTGCATTATTCTTGTTACCATTCTCTTTTCTCAGAAGAAACAGGCCTCTGCTGCTAATTGCTCCCGAGATTGCACACTTACTAGCGATTTCAAAGAAAACTGAATAGACTTAGCATGATATTTCTTATTCTGTTGGCGCCAAACGCGACAATGGCGTCGATTATTATGACTGTGAAATACATGTAGAGAATAATGTGAATGCGATGTGTTGCCACAGGAGGGATATATCTTTATGCATTATATTGTGCCATGCCATAACTCTTAAAGAACCAGAACATTCCTAGAATGTAACGGAATATCCGTTCTGAAATGGCCAGGGGTATCGCCAGAAATAATTTCAATAGAAATTGTTTGGAATACCATGAAGAAAGAGATGGGTAACCAAATGCCGTGTTTAAAAGACGATATGTGAAGCCTGGTATATGTCCTGAAAGAACTTAGCAATACAATGCCAAGGAGCAATGCAGATCTTATTAAGTAAAGGGAGGTGAAACGAATACTGACTTTATGATGTAGGAATACGGGTATGTTCTTGTGTTTTCATTAGAATATATTAACGTATGTTGTTTTGTTATCATTGGAATGTATTTAATATTCATATACAAATGTTGTCTAATTATAAATTGATATGATTTATAGAAATAAAATGGCATGATCGAATTAAATTACATGTATGGTAAAACATAGACCATTAATGTATTAAAAATGTGAACATAGTCTTGAAATATTGCGTAATGAAATAACTTTTTAAATGGATCTGTATATCTTATTACTAAAATTTAATACTCAGTGTTTTATTTTATAAGTCGTGTCGCACTAATCTAACACTGAATGGTATTGCATGCATTATATATGGTCAAACTTCATTTACTTTTTCTACATTAAAAGAACCCTACAGAAGTAAGGAAGAAGGCAAAGATCAGGAACAGATACAATCAAATACAACAACTGACCTTGGACACCATATAGGAAAGTGACAAAAACGCAAGCAAACTCCACACATAAAAGAGCGAAGAGGTCAGCTCTTTTCCATCAGGTGACTACAAGTCTGCAAGGAACAGAAAACACAGTATGACAGGCAGACACGAAACACAAATAAAAATAAATCTACAAAAGAAACACCGCATCTAAACGGCCAGTAAAAAATACTGGAGGATTTGACAGTACCAGCCTCACCCTTATTTCTGAGGTGAATCAAGACAAATAGATGCTTAGTTTAGGTGAAATATTCCTAACTTTCCAATAAACTATCTCCTAGTACATACAAATGGAGATATAAAAATGTGACAAAAAGATAAGGACTCAACAGTATATACAACTGAATACCAGAGTAGAATAACTCTTAATGTTAAACCCGGTGGGCACACCTATAGATATAACATCAGGCCCTAACCCTCTCATCTTTCAATAAGTCTTTAAGTCAGAACCGCCAGAGAGTCTGAGGTTTGACTGGTCGACGTACAATAAAAGAGGATTGCAAAGTTGCCAACTTCAATCGGGTTGATCACCAAGCATACTGCTGCAATACATTTGTTATAACAAATCTTTTTACAACGAGAAATTATTTTAATAAATTACCCTGGAAAATTATTAGAGCCAACAATGCTCTTTAATTTATACACTAAGTCGCAATAAAATGTTGGTTCCGAAAGTCCTTGGTGCAAGAGAGATTTAAGTCTGACATTGACATAGATATAGAATATTTAATTTTTGTCGAATACATTTAACATATACATGTAACATAAGCCATGTAGGGCGTTCACTTCGACAAACAAAGTATAATAAGAAGCATGAAGTATATTATATAGCATACATAGAGTAAATATATAGACATATAAACATTGTGAGACTGCAAGTAGATAAATCTTGAATAAAAAACTAAAAAATCAAAAGGATATATCTATTTAAAGGTTTAATATATCAAATATTTCATATATCACATATCAAATCAAAGTATTGGCGGTGAAATTAAGAAAAAGTTTGCAAAGTTTATGATACCAATAGCCTTGCAGTTTCTGTGTTATCGGTTTATTGCAAGTGTTTAAGTCTGCAACATGGCCAGATCCTCTCGCAAATCAGATGAGTTGGGAAATATTAACTCCATAGGACGTAGAAAGAGGAACATCACAACTTAGTAGAAACAATATCAATAGAAATGGACACATGTAAGTCCAAAAACATGGCTTCAGTATTGGAGATATTGACTTATCAAGTTGAAGCTCTGCATGGTATATTTGACTTACAATATTGTCAAAATAAATAATATTTATCATCCAAATATCGTAAATTATATCAGCCTGCTTATTATCAGAAAGAGACATCGTAATGTCCCTCTCTTAACAAAACAAAAATAGATTTGCAAGCAGGGGAGCACAATTAGTGTCCATTGGAACTTTACTATACAACTAAGTGCCAAATCGTATACAATGTTATCCAACAACGAAGTCAGTGCATCACATACATTTGCATGATATTTTTCGGCTGTTCCGAAGTGAAAAGCCCATTTTCCGTCGTTACATGCAAGGTAAGTAGGCTTTCCAATTTATGCAATATGCCATAGGGAAACAATCAAATATTCATACTATTATGTCAGAAACTACTGGTCAGTGACATTATATCAGATATATAATATAACAACAGTTACTACAGTATATATATCAGTAGATAAACAGTCAAACTAGCTTCTCTTTTTTAATAAAAACAACTTAGTCATTGTAAAATCAAAGAAACAGTGTAAAATACCTGATCAATGTTTATAGAACTTTTTAATCATGTAGGTGGATGTGTATAGGCAGTTTTATTGTTATGCCAAACAAATGAACATGATAAGTGGACACGTCAAAACCATAGGTGCAGACGAACCTGGTGGTGAAACAGGGCTTATAGATAAGCTATTTGATCTAAAAAATAATTCGTATGTTTTACAAAAACGGTATCAGGCTTAGGGCGTCATTTTAATTTAGTTGTACGCAAGTATCTAGTATGTTATCTGTATTTGTGCCATTTATTGCAGGACTATTGCCTCTTTGGAGACTCCTTGTGCAAGGACGTTATCAACTTCGGATCAATATAGAAGACTGGGATGGGACAACTAGATATGCACATTATGACAATTTTATGATTGACAGTCCTGCAGATAATTATACACTCCATGTTCATGGATATTCAGGAACAGCAGGTTTTTGAATTGATACAATCTCCTCTCTACTAAGAAATTTAGCAAACGCAAATAAATATAAGAAACAGGAAAATAATCACAGACTTGTCAATAGAAACACACTGGACAACAAACAAACAAATATACACACATAGAAGCATGAACATAATCAGAATAATCGTTCACCGTGGCCACAGGAACTGGTCACAGACCCTTAGTATGGTAACAAGACGTTTCGCCCCCAAAACGTTTCCCCTCCTAGTCGTTTCCTTCTAGTCGTTCGCCTCCATTTTCAACCCTGGTCGTTTTGCCCCCCCCCCCCTACCCTAGTTGTTTCGCCCCCCATACCATTTCCTCCCTAGTCGTTTCGCCCCCAAAACATTTAAGTTATTTATTTGTCATAGATAGCTAGGTTGGTTGGTGCACGGACCCTATATTAGTTAATTTAAGATCCATGGTTGGCGAAAGGGAGGGTGGATTGATGGGCAGGCAGATGGATGGACAGACATACTGGATGAATGGGTGGGGCTTGGTCTTATTACCGCAGGATGCCAAAGGATACCTGTTATACCCGTTGGCCACACCCTAAAGTGCAGCATAGTGGTTAAGCGACCAAGTCATAGAAACTCCATGTAATTCTTGAATATGTCTTTCTAGTATTTTTTGAATTTGTTCACAGTAGTAGATGATATTACTCGCTCTGGAAGTCGATTCCATGCATTGACTGAAATTATTATATCTAATGTTTAATCTTGATCTTGGTTTATTTAACTCTAGAGTATTTCCTCTAGTGACAAAAGTATACTCAGAATAACAATTGAAGGATATTAAAATTCTTTTGACTTTATGACATTTTGGAATATAATTTTCAAACAAACTATTTTTGTCATTGATAGAATTATCGCTATTCAATTCACTAAAATGCAAATTAAAATTCACGGGTCATTGGTTACGATACAGTACTACACCAAAAGTACCGACCCTCTGTACCCAAAGTTCACAAGCAAAAAATTTAGCGCTTCAATTTTTGCTGAAACCTTTACTAGGTCATTGCTTAAATTCTAATTCCGACCACAGACAAAAGTAAACACCAATTTATCAGTCATTTTTCCTAATAATGGGACAATTTCTTCAACAAAAAATACACGGATATAGCATACCCCGGCAAATTTGACCACAAACTTGCTATATATCACTCACAACAGCTTCCAAATTAGGTGCCATTTTTAAAGGGAGAACCAGCGATGATTTTGGAGCCAGTCATTATGGAATACAAACGATAAGAATGGGTTTCAATCATTTTTGAACGTTTGTGACTTCAGTATAGGGGGTTGAACCATTTGGATTTGCACTGTACTTTAACCATTGAAGCGTGACTATAATAACGCATCCATTTTGATTGCAGATGTCTGGAACTATGAAATGCATGCATAATTAGTAAATTTTTTATTGTATTGGATGTTAGAGATGGGACTGAATCTAAATATCCTTCAATTGTTTTTCTGAGTATATTTAGTTAAAAAAAAGCTATTCCAGGGAATGGCTTCTAATCCTTAAAGCATATTTTGAGTGTTTCAATAAGGTCTCCACAATGCTTTATATATATGTTTATTAAAAATTTTACATAAAGTCGCATGGTAAATTAAGTTTAAAATAATAAAAATACAAATCTTCAATTGTTTTTGTTTATTAATAGACTCACTGAACAATTGGGTACATAATGTTGACAGACGATACTCAACTTTTAGATGTACCTATTAAGAATTTTAATGTCATCCATGCTCATTCACATTGATTTATCAGTTTGACCCAGGTCAGACGCGAGAAACCGGGGCTAATTTGGATCCAAATCATGTTCATGGGGTCATTTACTTTGTATTTCCCGAGGTTGTCAGTTTGTCTGACTTGGCGAACATTGCAGACCCCGACCAGGTGTTGCGTCATACTGCGTCTGGTGGATTCAGAGATGTCCCTATTTTGTAAACTTGATAAAATTAATCTAAAGTATGTTTGCAGACAGTGGAAACCAAGGCCTCAAAAACCATGTAGAATAATAAAAAAGAGCTTACATGAGAGATAACACATGTCTGATCAGCGCCTTCATTATTCGCTCTCTGCTAGAGAGACGCGAAATTTTAACAAGCCCCTGTAGCTGAGCATGCAAGATTCATATTATTCATTTAAGTTAATAACTTAGCTAAGACCGGGTCATTTTCTATAGAAAAAACAAAACAGAAACTGCCAAGTTTTACTTTTTATCTTAACCATGGCCAACATTATGGATGTATCTTGGTCTGATAATATAACACGAAGCAACCCATTGAGCGGGAAATACACTTTTTACATTATAATGAATTTTCGTCTAATTCAGCAGATGTAGAAAAAGGTATTTGACATATTCTCAGCATATGAGACAAATAGGTTCAGTCATCTGTTTAAGCAGGCTTGAGTGGCCATTAGTTATGTTGCGCCTAACGTTATATCTCATATACAGATTCAAGCTATTAGCCAAATTGTAAGTTCCGTCTATCTACAACTTCTCCGGTGAAATTTGCTGTATTTTACAGGTGATAGTTTGTCCATCCTTAATGGAAAGGAGTTCTCGACAAAAGATGCGGACAATGATGGTACAAGTCAACACTGCGCAGTAAAACGCCAAGGAGGTTGGTGGTATGGCAATGCAACATGGTGTGGCCCTTCAAGCTTAAATGGAAAATACTTTACAATGGCCGCAAACCCAGGTTACAATGGTATTCTGTGGAGAACTTGGGTGTTAGCCTACTCTTTTAAATCAACACAAATTAAAATAAAACGTGTGTAGAATATGCTTCTGTATTAGCAAGCTGATATATAACTGCGAGTACAATATTTTCTCTGGATAATGCGGAAAAAGTGATTACTCTTTAAACTTAAAAAGCACCAGTAGCAACCACAGTAGATAATACATATTATGATATGTGTCTTGGTGAGGAGATTCTTTCTAAAGAAATGTAAAAACTGAGATGCAGTGATTTAAGGATTATATAATATAATAACTTTAAATACCATTAAGGTAGACTGTGACTTATCAGCATGTGTCAAAAAAGTTACCATCCTTTAATATTGAACGTGATAATGCCATATATTTTTTGGAAATACGCTACATGCTATTGGCTAATAAATGAAAACAAAAAACAACGAAAAATAGGAATGTGGCTTATTTTTGAAGCGTAACTCTATTTTGTCAAAAAACGTTTAAGACAAAAAATCGTTATAACCTAGATTAAAAAAAATGTCACACAATGTAACTACAAAACCAAAAAACTTATTACTTTAAAGGGAACTTTGCAAAGAAACTTATAATTGATTAAAAAGCATATGTCACCGTGCTGGTTGTTCTTTTTTGTGGTATTTTCTTTTTTTAACTCTGAAATTAAAACAGGAATGGAGTGCCTTTACTGTTTCATTGTTTAATTTAGGTCCGTCGGCATAGACAATCATGATATAGAGTGTATTTAGAAAGCAGCAATGTTTGTTTGGGTTGATGTTTACGTTCCAGAAAGACAATATCAGCCATATCGGGATGTCTTATTGTGTGCTAACCAGAATGAGTACTGTGTAGATCGAATAAATTACCTTGCGCGGGAACACAAAACGGCAACTGGGTATAGCTCAAATCTCAATATCCTAGGCTTCACTAGTTTGTCTGATAAGGCTTAAAGCTGTAACCAAGTTTCTGTATGAACTTACCTGTTAATACAATCTGGAGAAGATTTCTACCCTTGATTTGGAAGAGAGAAGCAGGAACTTAAATAGAGGATCTCATGTTTTATAATTGCTTAAAAAGCTGTATCGCACGCTGTTGGCATTCATGTTTAATCGGGATACCCTTTTAAGAACATATTAATTAGGGAATTCACATTCTGTCGATGCACAGCTTTTTTCACGAAAATGCATTCTGTTTTTTTTTTTTTGTCGTTGCTGTTTTCCCTTACTTCTCGAAAATGCATTCTGGGTTGGTTTTAAAAAGTCACCAGCAGTAACGCGCAGAGAAGTGTCGTCAGAATGACGCAAGTCTTTGCTCTGGAAAAATGTTTTATTACCTTCTGCACGCCATTATTGAACTTTTCGAAAACGTTGTTCTAAGATTTCAAGCGAGAAAATGACCTTATGCAATAATGGTTTTCTGATACACTGATATCTGCTAGACCCCATATGGGTCGTCATAACCCTCGTCTTTCAGGCTTGGTTTCAACAACACCCTCGTGTTCCAGCAGATGATAATGCATAGAAAATCACGTTAGATCCCAATATTGAACTTATTAAACGAGCTGTAGAAAAGAGATGAAATGCGAGGTGTGCCAAGAATTTTGTCGCTTTTTCGTGACAATTTAAAAAGTTCAATAATGCAGGAGCACGACTGTTAGGTTCTATTTATTGTATGACCCTAAAATTACTTTTAAATCGCGTTTAAAATTGCATGGATTTATAGCCATTGTCTCAATTGGTTGAATATATACACACGTATCTAGTGAGAATAATAACTTTGACTTCATTTTTTTTATCAAAAAATCATCCAGATCAGTACTCGAATCTATTCCCAAATGCTTACATAAATCGCCATGTGGATGCCGAATACTTAAAAATGATCTTATTCTATAGTCCTTTAGGCATATGGCATGTTTTTCTATATAGTATTAACACCAATATCTACCACTTCCGGTCTATGAAGTACCGGCAATACGCGTAAATACCTCCAAATTGACGTATACATTTACCAGTGTGATAGCGCGTCAAGGCCAATCTAGCATCATCGTATAACATGGTTGACCAACATCCTAAATGATATAAACCAAGTCCCACAGTCAGTTGCCTTTTGGTTCTGGAGAAGAAAGATTGTAAAGGGGTTAAACATATAGGCCGCCAAATCGGACATTAGATTATAACCATTTGTATAAATTTACCCACATTTATATTGAGCTTCATTTGCCGAATTGTTTCTGAGAAAAATTCAATGTGAGTAACCTAGTAGCTGAAAGGTCAACCTTGACCAATGGGAAAGATCAACATTTTGACAAACTTTGTAGGCCCTATACCAATTTCAATGCCATTGGCTTCCTGGTTCTGGAGAAGACTTTTAAATGACTTTAACCATATATTGGCGTGGCGGCCATGAGGGACATATGGAGCAGGAGCAACGGATAGAAACCTGACTATTAATATACTATTAGCTCACCCATGAGAATTCAGCTCAAGTGAGCTAACAAAAATAAGGTCTTCTAAGTCGTAAAATATTTCAGGTGAGCTAAAACGATTGGTAGGCCTAACATTTATTTATTTATTTCATGACAAATTTCTACCAAGTTTGTCAAAATGATGTATTTAAAAATACGTTTATTCGTCTTACTTCATTTTGGGCGATTTAACCATATATGTCCTTATGTCCATCAACAACTTCCATGCATGTTAGTAAATATATAGAAAAAATTTAAGAGTACCTTTTGCTCCGACGAAATGCTTAGTAAATTTTAAAGTTCCTTAGCTGGGCGATGTTGGATTAGTTATCACAATACTTTTTTGTTAAAAAGTGTATCATCTCAAAACCGCATGTCGTTTGGGTTTGTTTGGTTTGTGGTTTGACGTCCCCTTTAACATTTATGTATGTTTTGACATGGTAGTTTGATCTTATCGCGTTGTTTTTCTTGGGGAAAAGCTAAGACTAAGCGATTAACCATTACATAGAGTTTGATCTTACCACGTTGTTTTTCTTGGGGAAAAGCTAAGACTAAACGGTTAACCATTACATAGAGAACTTACTCTCGCTTGAAATTGACAACAGTCATTCTTGAAACAGCGGAAGGAGAATAATGATAATAGAAAATATTTCATAATCAATCTCAGTGAAAGTATGGGGCTGGGCATTGTCAAACTTATGACACCTGGATAAGCAATCAGACTCGAACTTGCTACCGATTGTGCTTCTGGGCCAGGCCTGCATCACCATAAAATCTTTGCATTTTACACTGGTTTCTATGAGTAACAAAATTATTTAATGATTCCCTAAGCCATAGCTGAATAATTCTGTTGTAACTCTATGTACAGACAGTGTGTTATGAATGTCTTATTAGTTATTCACATTCAATTTCTGGCCCGAATCTAACAACATACAAACGCAATAAGACAAAGAAGGAAAAGTGGAAAAGCTTATCATTATGCTTCTACCACGAAAATTGGTCGTTACACTTGATTATTGTAATCAAGCTCTTCAAACAGACTCTCAGCTTTATGCTTGCGCGAAATTCAAACAATCCGACCTCATGGAAGGAATATATCACAAAACATAATAATAAATTCAGTCTTGCATACACTTTTCCCTAGAAAAGGCTTATCGTATACCTTGCAGCGCTGCAAAATGGGGCTATTAGGCACGCACATCCGTACTATGTTTTAGATAGGACGGTTAATTGTCTTCGTGCCAGTATCTAAAACTAGACCCAATAATCAGCGATGAACATTTCAGAAGACACGACAGGCAAAATAATTTCGCAGAAATAGGGTAGTACTGCAAGATGCCACATTTGTAACATACTGGATAGTATAATTTTATTTTAAATAATAAGGTTTTGTTGATTATTCATTTGAATGTCTTTAATAACATTTTTGACTTTCAAACATTCCATGTAATTTGAACGATTTTTGGTAGGAAACGTACGTAACACGATGTTACAGGCTTACGCAGTACTTGTCAGAGGGCCAACATGTTTCAAAAAACGTGTAAGACATTGGGCTTTATGATAATTTTAGTCTGCCGGGAGCATAACCATATCAATCCCATGACCTACTTTGGTTACAGTTAAGAATAGACCATTTGATAATTGTTTGGCGAATTTGAAAAAAAATCGATGCAATGAAGCATAAATTGACTGATCAGTGTCATCACTTTTTAGGAGGATGATAACAAACATCAGTTTTAACATTACAATTTTTACAGGATAATTATCTGGGTACTTACGTGAGTATGTATAAATTTATGACAGACACAAATGGCTGCTGTGTTGACATATTTATGTACCCTTCTTTTGAGAGCAAGTGACTCCAATGTACACAGTCGCAAGTGCCGTATTTTGCCGTTCACTCGCAATTGTCCGGTCACTTCCGCTCCCTGGGTGTGGATGTTGTCATGAGTCTTCTTACCAATACAAATGAGCCGAAACATGTGATTTCAAAAATGTGGCGTTTTGACAAGTGTAGACTCAGACCTGTGCAGCCTGATCTTTAGCTTAGAAACTCCAAATGCTGTTCGGTCAGTAGCTTAACATTCATAGAATATTCAAGCGACTAGAAAAGGCTCTGATCAGTCTGCGCGTATGCGCAGGCTGGTCTGAGCCTTTGCTGGTCGCGTCTACCACATTGTTGGAAATCTCAAGTCGCGGCTAAAATGATATGAAAATTTCAATGATAAGCTTTCATTAAACTTTGTTCAAAATTATATGGGAATTCGACTTTCTTGTTCAAAGTAAGACAGAAGGCAAATATCAGGAATCGAAACAATCAAATACATGTACCACACCTGACACAGGACCATATGAGAAAGTGACAAAAACACAAGAAAAACATCACATACAAGAGAGCGAAGAGGTCAATCCTTTCCCAGCAGACATGAAACACACATAGCAAAAAGGATCCACAAAAGAAGCACCGCCTTGGAACGGTCAGTAAAAGAATTTACTGGAGGGCTTAAACATGTTTGACGGCGCCAACCTCACCCTTATTTCTTAGTGTGGATCAAAACAAATAGATGTTTGGTTCACATGAAAGATGCCTAACTTATCGATCTATCATCTCCTTGTACATAAAAATTGAGATGTAAAAAAGGAGAGTATAAAGATAAGGACTCAAAAGTGTATACATCTGAATCATGACTGGGGTAAAAGAAATCCAAAAGTTTAACCCTGGTGGGCCCAACCACAGATACAGCATCAGGCCCTAACCCTTTCATCTATAGATATGTCTTTAAGTCGGAGCCGTCATAGAAGCTGAGGTCCGACCCACCTGCGTGCAATTAAAGAGGAAAGCAAACTTGCCAACCGTGACTGCGTTGACCTCCAAGCATGCCGTCTAAAACTGATTTAAGATGTAAAGTCGCCAGTCATCTGATACATCTCCCGAGCCTAAGACTAATTGACAATAAGTATCCATATAAGGCCTCCTAAATTGCTTTATATGTACATTTTTGTACGGAAACAGTATTTTACCACGATAGATTCGGCGGCAAATCCCGAAGTACATGTATACACTCGTCCCATGCACTCTCTTTCTTACAGACGGATTAACGCATCAGTCTATATTCGTTACTACACATACTCATGTTTTCATACCCATTATTCTTTGGAACAAGCTACCAGCTGATCTCGTCCTTGTTCCTGATCTTGACTCCTTTAAATCAGGAGTCAGCAAGATCAATCATACATTACACGCCCTTAAATGCATAGTGTTTTAATTTACTTTTAATTCCACCTTATTAACACCTAACACTATCATCTTTATTTTCATCTCACTGTCATTCTTTTATCTTCACTTGACTGTTTTAAATCTTTCTTAACTGACACCATTATTCACGCGCGAATCAAGGATTTTTTCTACCGGGCCGCGTAGCGCCGTCGGTAACATGTTTGGCTACAGATGCGTGTCTGACTGCAGATCCAGGGGTCGCGAGTTCGATCCCGGCCCGGTCCCATACTTTCATGGAGATTGATCATGAAATAATTTCTACGGTCATTCTACTGCCTTCCGCTGATTCATTCAAGAAGGGCTGTTGTCGGTTACAAGCGAAAGTATGTGCACAAATTACTGGTTAACCGCTTGTTCAAGCCTGCCCAGGAAAAAGTGTGGTTAGGTGAATTGACCGTCCCGCAATGGCCATAGCTGTTGACTTGGAACGTAAAGCAACAAAAAAAACAAGAATTTTTTTCTGGGTGGGTGGGGGTCCAGGTCCATCTATCAGAACATACAACATTTTTATTTATCAAGGGAAGGAATAAAAGCCGGGTCAAATGCTCGGGACCAGGGTCCAATTCTCGGGACCAAAGTTTGCAAGCATCAAAATCATATTTAGCATGCGAATATCAGCATGTAAATTGGATCATATATTCATTATAGGATCTTCTTAAAATTGGCTGAAAAGATTTTCTATGACTCTCGGTTATTTTTATTAAACAGCCAAAATGCAGGACCCTGTCAATCATTTTATAATTAGGCCCGGCAGCAGTTTTTGCGGTAATGACGATGCCAAGTATATTTTAAAAAAATCACTAGAGAAACCTTTTTAATTTCAACTTTTTTCATGTCCTTATCTGCAAAGATCCCAAAGAGTATAAAGATAAAAAAAATATTTGAATTGATCGAGTATTCTAAGAGATAATCAGCCCAGGGCAAACCCAGGACCAAAATCGTCATTAATTTTCTATTGCAGTATTGACCATGTCAAGCATATTCAAAATTTTTACTAGAGAAGCCTTTTTGATTCCAACTTTTTTCATTTTGTTATCTACAAAGATCCCAAATAGTATAAAAATAAAAAAATATATTTGAATTGATCGAGTATTCTAAGAGATAATCAGTCCGGGACCAAAATCATCATTAATTTTTCTTGTCTCGGCTTTTATCCCTTCCCGGCCCGGTATTTTGGCTGTTTATTAGAAATAACAAAGAATCATAAAAAAATTTTTACCCATTTTTAAGAAGACCCTATAATGAACATATGTTCCAATTTTCACGCTGATTTTTGCATATTAAATATAATTTTGAAGCTTGCAAACTTTGGTCCCGAGCATTGGTCCGGACCCCGGGCATTGGTACCGGCTTTTACACTTTCCCATTTATCAATTTTTGGTCTAATGTTTTTTTTTTCAATAATTTCCCAAGGTTCAATTTTCAAGGGGGTCCATTTTTTCAAGAGGTCCAATTGCTTATCCCTGTAGAAACCCGTATAGCTTGTAATTACAAGGGGCGGACCTTCTGCCCCCTCCCAATCTGATTCCGCGCATGCCCTCTGGTCAGTAGGCTAACAACAACAACGCGTTTTTCAACAAGTTTTTATTTACTCCAGGCCCATTGCAGGCATAAGAGCTAAAATGAAACAACATATTTACAAACATCAAAATGGTATGTGAAGAACGTATTTATACACTTAGGTTTAAAATATCACACAAATCAGCGTGCGTAATATTGGAAAAACCCTCAACTCCATCTACTTTAACAGAACTTGTCTTGGGTGCCCAAAAGAACCGTCTCCAAGGAGATGGCTCCCGTAAGCACCCATGACATTTTTTCCATTCGTAAATATGAAAACTGCCTTCAATTTGGCAAACTAGAGAAACTATCCCATCCATCAATTTCAGTGCAGTCACTTAGATTTTAAGTATCACACTGATCAAACAATGTGTATAATATTGGAGAAACTCTCATATCCATCCATTTTAACATTTGTCCTGGGTGCCAAGATGAACCGTTTCCAAGGAGACTGCTCCTGTGAGCACCCATGACATGTTTTCATTCGTAAATAAGAAAAGCGCTTTCTGGCAAACTGGAGAGACTATCCCATCCATCAATTTCAGCGCAATCACTTAGATTTTAAATATCACAATGATCGAACAATGTGTATAATATTGGAGAAACTCTCAAATCCATCCATTTTAACATTTGACCTGGGTGCCCAAAAGAACCGTTTCCAAGGTGACAGCTCCTGTGAGCATCCATGACATTTTTTCATTCGTAAATAAGAAAACCGCCTTCAATTTGGCAAGCTGAAGAAACTATCCCATCCATCAATTTCAGTGCATTCACTTAGATTTTAAATATCACACTGCTCAAACAATGTTTGTAATATTGGAGAAACATTCAAATCCATCTGTTTTAACAATTGTCCTGGGTGCCCAAAGGAACCGTCTCCAAAGAGACAGCTCCTGTGAGCATCCATGACATTTTTCCATTCGTAAGCAAAAAAACCGCCTTCAATTTAGCAAACTGGACAAAACATTCCAGTGCAATCACTTAGATTTTAAATATCACAATGATCAAACAATGTACACAATATTGGAGAAACTCTCAAATCCATCCATTTTAACAATTCCCTGGGTGCCCAAAAGAACCGTCTCCAAGGAGACGGCTCCCGTGAGCACCCATGGCATTTTTCCTTTCGTAAATAAGAGAACTGCCTTCAATTTGGCAAACTAGAGAAACTATTCCATCCATCAATTTCAGTGCAGTCATTTAGATTTTAAGTATCACACTGATCAAACGATGTGTATAATATTGGAGAAACTCTCATATCCATCCATTTTAACATTTGTCCTGGGTGCCAAGATGAACCGTTTCCAAGGAGACTGCTCCTGTGAGCACCCATGACATGTTTTCATTCGTAAATAAGAAAAGCGCTTTCTGGCAAACTGGAGAGACTATCCCATCCATCAATTTCAGCGCAATCACTTAGATTTTAAATATCACAATGATCGAACAATGTGTATAATATTGGAGAAACTCTCAAATCCATCCATTTTAACATTTGACCTGGGTGCCCAAAAGAACCGTTTCCAAGGTGACAGCTCCTGTGAGCATCCATGACATTTTTTCATTCGTAAATAAGAAAACCGCCTTCAATTTGGCAAGCTGAAGAAACTATCCCATCCATCAATTTCAGTGCATTCACTTAGATTTTAAATATCACACTGCTCAAACAATGTTTGTAATATTGGAGAAACATTCAAATCCATCTGTTTTAACAATTGTCCTGGGTGCCCAAAGGAACCGTCTCCAAAGAGACAGCTCCTGTGAGCATCCATGACATTTTTCCATTCGTAAGCAAAAAAACCGCCTTCAATTTAGCAAACTGGACAAAACATTCCAGTGCAATCACTTAGATTTTAAATATCACAATGATCAAACAATGTACACAATATTGGAGAAACTCTCAAATCCATCCATTTTAACAATTCCCTGGGTGCCCAAAAGAACCGTCTCCAAGGAGACGGCTCCCGTGAGCACCCATGGCATTTTTCCATTCGTAAATATGAGAACTGCCTTCAATTTGGCAAACTAGAGAAACTATCCCATCTAGCAATTTCAGTGCAGTCACTTAGATTTTAATTATCACACTGATCAAACAATGTGCATATTATTGGAGAAACTCTCAAATCCATCCATTTTAACATTTGTCCTGGGTGCCCAAAAGAACTGTCTCTCTCCAAGGAGACTGCTCCTGTGAGCATCCATGACATTTTTTCATTAGTAAATAAGAAAACGCTTTCTGGCAAACTGGAGAAACAATCTCATCCATCAATTTCAGTGCAATCACTTAGATTTTAAATATCACAATGATCAAACAATGTGTATAATATTGGAGAAACTCTCAAATCCATCCAATTTAGCATTTGTCCTGGGTGCCCAAAAGAACCGTCTCCAAAGAGACAGCTCCCGTGAGCACCCATGACACTTTTCCATTTGTAAATAAGAAAACCGCCTTCAATTTGGCAAACTGTAAAACTATCCCCTCAATCAATTTCAGTACAATCACTTAGATTTTAAATATCACACTGCTCAATAATGTGTGTAATATTGGAGAATCTCTCAAATCCATCCATTTAAACAATTTTCCTGGGTGCCCAAAAGAACCGTCTCCAAGGAGACGGCTCCTGTGAGCATCATGACATTTTCCCATTCGTTAATAAGAAAATCGCCTACAAATTGGCTAACTGAAGAAACTGTCCCATCCATCAATTTCAGTACACAATCACTTAAACTTTAAATATCACACTGATTAAACAATGTGTATAATACTTGAGAAACTCTAAAAAAACATCCATTTTAACATTTTGTCCTGGATGCTCAAAACAACCGTCTCCAAGGAGACGGCCCCCTTGAGCACCCATGACACTTTTCCATTTGTAAATAAGAAAACCTCCTTCAATTTGGCAAACTGAAAAACTATCCCATCCATCAATTTCAGTACAATCTCTTAGATTTTAAATATCACACTACTCAAACAATGTGTGTAATATTGGAGAATCTCTCAAATCCATCCATTTAAACAATTTTCCTGGGTGCCCAAAAGGACCGTCTCCAAGGAGACAGCTCATGTGAGCATCCATGACATTTTTCCATTCGTTAATAAGAAAACCGCCTACAAATTGGCTAACTGGAGAAACTATCCCACCCATCAATTTCAGTACACAATCGCTTAAACTTTAAATATCACACTGATTAAACAATGTGTATGATATTTGAGAATCCATTTTAACATTTTGTCCTGGATGCTCAAAACAACCGTCTCCAAGGAGACGGCCCCCTTGAGCATCCATGCCATTTTGTTTTTCATTTGTAAACCGCCCTCCAACTAAGCAAACTGGAGAAACTATCCCATCCATCAATTTCAATTTTAATACTACTGTTTTGGGTGCTCAAAGGAACCGTCTCGATGAGGCAATCCCCCAGCATCCAACACATGTTTCAATCATAAATATGAATGTTAAATTTCAATTACTCAAACAGTTAAGACCATTCCCCCTAGCTATTCCCCAATCTATCAACTAGATCCATCAAATTAAATACTTGTCCTGGGTGCTCAAAAGAACCATCTCAAAGGAGACAGACCCAATGAGCATCCATTACATGTTTTCAGTCACAAACAGGAAAAACTGACTTGGAATCAGACAACCTGGAGAAATTATCCCATCAATCCAACTGGGTTTCAAAATGCTACGGCACGGCGGTTGTGCGGATGAATCCGGGTCGTTTCGCCCCAGATCCAGTTCGCCCCCTAGACGTTTCGCCCCAGCGGCGTTTCGCCCCAGGTCGTTTCGCCCCTGGTCGTTTCGCCCCCCCTAGTCGTTTTGCCCCTGGTCGATTCGCCCCAAGAAGAAAAAAACAACCTATTTTGTTGAAATGTATGCGAATTGTTAGTGCAAATATATTGACAGTGCTTTATGCCAGTTGTAATGTAGTTTAACAGTTAAAATCTTCAACACTTTTGGCTGGATAAAGATTATGTGCACGTTTTTTTTTTCGTGTAAAGCTATATTGCCAGTTCATGAGAATTTTATACTTATCGCATATGCGATTAATATCGATAATATTAGTTTTCATGACAAAGATTTTTTTCTGATATATTCAGCTTGGCTATATCAAGCAAGGTCTGATTTTTGGCCTAAGTCTCCATCTTAATCCATACGTTTTATGTGCAATGTAGATGAGTCTATGTTATTCGGCAATAAACTTGTATCAAATGCTCATGTTATGGTTTAGTTACAAATTTCTGCCAGGTAGAATTTCCTAGGGTTTTGATGTCTGAAAATTCTGAGATCTCGCCATGTAGACGCACATGCCGTTTATGGCACAATCCGTTTTCCCCATTATAAAGAAAATACAAACATATTTGAAATCATTTCATCTGACGTCTCTGCAACATAATAAAAATTTCTTGCAATTATGACACATTTGTAGAATCTTACACATGGCAAAAGTGTTTCCATGTCTCTTTCCAATGGGTAAAACGGATAAGCATAACTTAGCCCATGACCCGCCCACTTCCTTTTGTTTTCAGCCAATCAGTTGCAAGAAAAGGACCATATTCAGCGTTGTATATTTTCCATAACCAACACTTTTGTGAGACTCATTCCCATAACTTGAGAGGAAATTGCAGTTCAAATGTTAATTTCACCAAATTTAGATTTACTTTTAGAATCCTGAATAAAACTGTAATCAGAATATTGACACAAAATGATGTAAATTTCAAATGTTAGCTGGTTCACAGAAAATAGGCGACTGCAGAAAACACTGACCAGGCTGCACATGTACATTAAAGCCTAATCAGAAATTACACTGCTTGTCCCAAAACGCTTTTTGAAAGACAGCATGACCAAGCGGCACATGAATATACACGCTGATCTGAGTGTCTCCACTATTTGAGAATCGGGGTAGAATGCACAAATAGTGGGGAGGGATCAGCCTATACATTTGTAACGTGTGCTCAATGAAATGCTTCCCAGATAATTTTGAAAAAAAATAATCTCACAAAAATGCTGCTTATAAATCCATTTGTCCCATGTGAACGCATTCATGGCTAAAGAAGAAATGAGACTTCTAAATGAAATGCAGCAAAATGCTACATAATGTGTATATTTCAGGACGTGAAACCAACACAGGATACAGCTGGGTCAGGGCTAAATGCTCGGCAATGGAATCCATTTGTTCCATGTCTGAAAAAGAAGTGACAGACTCGTAAAATGCTACATAATGTGTATATTAATATGAAACCTGATTGGAGCTAAGTGGTTTATAAAACTATTTTGTATTGGTTATGAAATAGACAAACAGGAGCTCTGTGGGCGAAGGCTCCGTCCAGTATGCGCGTGTGCACAGGTTGGTCAATAGAGCCTTCGTTGATCAAGTATCAGATATAAAAAAAACGTACATTCACCACGAAGTCAAAGCACGTCACGGACATATCGAAGTTAAATTGATCAATCAAATTTTAATTGGATCTGATTGATTGGCGTGTATTTTCGACACCCTAGTCGTAATCCCGTTAATGGCTCACATATTAAAGATTATGCGGCGGCACACTTTAATTAGAGACAATAAACGTCCAATTACTTTAACTGGTTGATCAGTCCCTTTTCTTAATGCAGTGAGCAGATCAGTGCCACCCTGCGTATTGGCGCAGGGGTGAAGGAAATATAAAATTAATTTTTATGCTATATTTTATCAGTACTTTTTTGTAAGCATTGCAGTTTGTTATCACGGTTTATCCTAGTCATGCTATTTACATTTACGCACTACACTCCTCTCAAACTCTTTTTCATGGACACCTGCACCCTCGAGACTGCACCATACCAATTATAAGCAAATAACTTATAGCAGAGATGGATTTTGATATATCAAAAGAGATAAAGGGTTACAAAAGGCTTAATTGCTATCATTATTACTGAAGCGTGTTCATCGTTAAAATAAAATTACTATCATATAATAATGCTTAAGATATCTTTATGAAGTGTATAACAGTTTAAAGGAGAAAAGTGGGGCGAAACGACTAGGGTAAAAACAAGTGGGGCGAAACGACTAGGGTCTTGGGGCGAAACGACCAGGGTGTAGGGGCGAAACGTCTATGCATCAAATTTGGGGCGAAACGACTAGGGGCGAAACGACTAGGGGCGAACTGGTCTTGGGGCGAAACGACTTGTTACCGTGCGGATAGCCATTCGACGGGAACCAGACAAATTTTGCGTCCACAACAACATTCAACAAAAAAAAATAATTGTGAAAACATTTGAAACAGCAAAGCATGTATACAAATACATATAGAGCATCAGAAGAACCAGGAAACCGACGACTGAAGCGTTTTCTTCTGCGATATTACCCTCCAGGTACATGACACTCATTTGCAATACAACGCAATTAAGTTTGAATTGATTATTTATAGTTGTCAAGTAATTTCGGACAGGGGTTCACTTCGGACAGATACAAGAATATTTATTTTACGTCGTTTTTTTCATTGAACAGCATGTATTACGTCTAGATTACCGACTAACAAAGATATACATCTATACAGAACATAAAAATAAATCACAGCATGCAAACTACAATTTAAGATTTTAAAACAGTTAATTTAAATGTTCCCCTTTCTTAATTCTGTAATTCTCTGGACCGCCGTGATGTCACAGCCTTAGCGACACAGGTAAACAAATGTACCGCGGTGATGTGAACGGTGAATTTTAACATTACGGGTAACTGGAAAATGATGAAAAATGGGCCGTATTTATTCAAATTCACCGATTTCTTCATTAGTCTGCGCTTATTTCGAAGGGAAAACATTGTCTTTTGTCCCGCCACGATTATTTTGATTATAATGGCACCAATTTTTCACAAATTATTGAAACAAAATCGGGTGTGGGTGGGTTGAACGGCCATCGGTTTGCGATCATTTAGCCGTGAAAGAAATGAGTGTCACTAATATCTTAGGAGCTTTAACACATTAAAACGGTCTTTAAATTCCATATACCTTGAGATATTATCAAATTCCAGATAGATAAATGACTTTTTTGAACCTAAATTCTGACACATCACACCTCCATGTTTGACACTCAACACCTTTAATTGGTCAATAAGCGCTAAGCTTTTCCAGAAAAGTCCCAAGTAATAATTATTATATGGCATTCCAGCATAGATGAAACAACAATAGCTCAAGATTTGTATCAAGACATGCGCGTATCCAGGAATTTTCGTCAGGGGGTGGGGTCCAGGTCCATCTGTCATAAAAATCCCTGACAGTGTTTTTTTTAGTTCTTTTTTAGTCGTACTTCACTTATTTTACAGAATGCCAATGGTTTATTTCAAAGAAAATTATAATTTTCCGAGGTTCAAGAGGGGCTCCAACATTTTTTCCAGGGGGGGTCCAACTTTTTCTAGGGAGGGGGGGGGGTCCAATTGCTTATTTCCTATTGAATCCCATATATAACTTGTGTTTTTCCAGGGGGTACGGGCCCCTTGCCCCCCCCCCCCCCCCCTCTGGATCAGTGCATGCAATATTTTGCTGTGAAAAAAGTTAGCTATGAGAAAAAGTTACCAATTTTGACCCCCCCTCCCCTGGGTATTCCTAAATGTATACATGGTGTCTGGGAAAACAACCATAGTGGCCTGACCAGGATCCAAATTGTTTTTGAGATTTTTAATGGGAGCACAGTGGCTCAGTGGTAGAGTGCTTGACTCAAGACCGAAGGGCCACGGGTTCGAGCCTCACTGGTGTCACTGTGTTGTGGTCCTTGAGCAAGACACATTTATCTTAGCTTAGAACTGGTTCAACTCATGAAGGCCCGTCCCTATATAACTGAAAGATTGTTGATGGGACGTAACGAATCAAATAAAACAAAAAATGCTTTTCCAGGTTCTGACAATTTGGGTCAAGTCCATTGTATTTTACCTTATGCATTAAAACTTTACCTGACATGTCATCTGCTGATAACCTTTGCAAACAGTTTGGACCCAGATCAGGCTCAACATTCTGTTTGACACTTTAGAAGTTATGACAAGTTGAAGCTGAACCGATGTATTTTAACTTTGCGTTAAACCTTTACCTGACTTTGTCATCTGCCGATAATCCTTTGCAAACAATTTTGACCTAGATCAGGCTCGACATTCTGTCAAGGCCTTATCAGGGTCCAGACTGTTTGACACTTTAAAGGTTATGACAAGCTGAAGTTGAACTGATATATTTTAACAATGCAATAAACATTTACATGACATTGTCATCTGCTGATAACCCTTTGCAAACAATTTGGACCCAGATCAGGCCGATATTCTGTCAAGGCCTTATCGGGGTCCAGACTGTTTGACACTTTAAAGGTTATGACAAGCTGAAGTTGAACCGATATATTTTAACAATGCGTTAAACATTTACATGACATTGTCATCTGCTGATAACTCTTTGCAAACAGTTTGGACCCAGATCAGGACAGATATTCTGTCAAGGCCTTATCAGGGTCCGGACTGTTTGACACTTTAAAGGTTATGACAAGTTAAACAGATATATTTTGACTTTGTGTTAAAACCTTTACCTGACTTTGTCATCTGCTGATAACCCTTTGCAAACAATTTAGACCCAGATCAGGCTCGACATTCTGTCAAGGCCTTATCAGGGTCCAGACTGTTTGACACTTTAAAGATTATGACAAGCTGAAGTTGAATCAATATATTTTAACAATGCGTTAAACATTTACATGACATTGTCATCTGCTGATAACCCTTTGCAAACAATTGGACCCAGATCAGGCCGATATTCTGTCAGGGCCTTATCAGGGTCCAGACTGTTTGACGCTTTATAAGTTATGACAAGCTGAAGTTGAACAGATATATTTAAACTTTGGGTTAAACTTTTACATGACATTGTCATTTGCTGATAACTCTTTGCAACCAGTTTGGACCAAGATCAGGACCGACATTCTGTCCAGGCCTTATCGGGGTCCAGACTGTTTGACACTCTAGAAGTTATGACAAGTTAAACAGATATATTTTGACTTTGTGTTAAACCTTTACCTGACTTTGTCCTCTGCTGATAACCCTTTGCAAACAATTTAGACCCAGATCAGGCTCGACATTCTGTCAATGCCTTATCAGGGTCCAGACTGTTTGACACTTTAAAGGTTATGACAAGCTGAAGTTGAACCGATATATTTTAACAATGCGTTAAACATTTACATGACATTGTCATCTGCTGATAACGCTTTGCAAACAGTTTGGACCCAGATCAGGACCGATATTCTGTCAGGGCCTTATCAGGGTCCAGACTGTTTGACACTTTATAAGTTATGACAAGCTTAAGTTGAACAGATATATTTAAACTTTGGGTTAAACTTTTACATGACATTGTCATCTGCTGATAACTCTTTGCAAACAGTTTGGACCAAGATCAGGACCGACATTCTGTCCAGGCCTTATCGGGGTCCAGACTGTTTGACACTTTAAAGGTTATGACAAGTTGAACAGATATATTTTGACTTTGCGTTAAACGTTAACTTGACATTATCATCTGCTGATAACCTTTTCAAAATATTTGGACCCAGATCAGGCTCGACATTCTGACATCACAAGTCCATACCCATAATGTACTCACTTTGCACTGAAAGTTCAGGTCAGGTCCTTTCAGTAACCAATATTCTCTTCTGTCTGTCTGTTTGTCTGTCTGTCTGTCTGTCTGTCTGTCTGTCTGTCTGTCTATCTATCTATCTATCTATCTATCCATCCATCCATCCATCCATCCATCCATCCATCCATCCATCCATCCATCCATCCATCCATCTATCTATCTATCTATCTATCTATCTATCTATCTATCTATCTATCTGCGACACCCTCATTGACTGAGTGTTTTGAGTTATTATTATTATTCAGATTAATTGTCTATGCTTTATTGTCTATGAGTGATTAACATATCAGTACTTAAATGTTCTTTTGTTGTCTAACAGTCTTGTTGCTTAACTGTTGACATAATAGTGCCAGCGGATTCCCGTAAGTTACTAACGTGACTGCAAAGACCGATATTTCTAAGTGTTTGTCATTATTATTTGGGAAGCTAAAGCTCTGTATTTTCTTGTCTTTCATCGTGTTATGCTTGTTGCAACCTACTGCAAACTACGATTTGGCCATTATTGAAGATTATCTTGTGGGAAACACAAAAATCAAAATATCGATAAAAAACAAAATGGCGTCGTTGTCATATTCGGCGAGCCTTGGCAACTGTTGCTAACCGGAAGTGCGGTCCCGAGAATTAGTCAATTTGTGATAAAAAATATATCAGTTAACTCCCTTCTTTATGCTGATGATATAATTCTACTGTCAAATTCTGAAAATGGATTACCAGGTAGGGATCACACGGAATTCCGCGGCTAGCCTTTGTCACGGAAGTCCGCGACTTTGCAACAAATACCTACTTTTCCGTTTTCCCAACTTATCCTAAGTGTTATGAAACCGAAAGTTTCCTGGAATGCGTGCCAGTAACCAATCTTTTGATAACGTAAGATAAAGTTTTCAGCCGAGTGATTTCAAAACACTGGGAAGGAAAATATGTGGTCGGAAGGAGCTGGAGACGCTGGTAAAGATGACAGTATATTGCTGTTAAAATTCAATTTTTTCTAACAGAACAATAACGACTGCAAAAAATACAGCCTTAAGTTTCAACTTAACTTCGAGTTGTTCAGGTTACTCGGCATTTATATAGAGTTACTCGCTATCAAAAACTTGCGATTTTCTAAGTTTTGAAACGCGAGTCACGGATTTCCGTGACCTTGAAGTTTTCGATTGTAACGGCTTCCCGTCACCTTTAACATTTTTGTAGAGGCTATGGATATCCGGGACTTTGATTTTTGACAGGCAGCGGTTGTTGAGTTCAGGCTGTGTACAGGTACATTGATTGTAACGGCTTCCCGTCACCTTAAACATTTTTGTAGAGGCTATGGATATCCGTGACTTTGATTTTTGACAGAGAGCGGTTGTTGAGTTCAGGCTGTGTACAGGTATATTACAATGCTCGAATACTTGAGCATAGGTTACATAGACAACTCGGATTTCTTATTCGGGTCTGCGTTTCAAATTATGAACATGCATATAGAGACTTATCAACTTACATGGTGATCAGACCCATACTTATACAATCGTACCAATTGCATACGCGAGCAACGAAGGAGCATACAGGTATTATTAAAAAGCATATCGTCTGAGCCTTCGCTTCTCGCATTTACATACACACAGCAAAAGCAAAGCCTGGTGCTGCAGGTTTAGACCGATATCTAGGCGTCTTGCTCCCCACCCTGAACCCGTAGATATAAGAATATTAATACTTTTCTCGAATAAGTTCTAAATACAGTGTGAATGTGTGTTACAAGTATAGGCTTTCGCAATCCTTCGGATGCTCCTGGACATAAAACCTCAAAAAACATAAACCCACTCGCTCGACCAATACTGATTATAGCCAAGGGACACGACCACAGCAAGGCCGTCGTCGCCGGTCCGGCAGGACGGCGAGCGCCGGACCACTTTTTGGACGAATTTGCTTTCCGTCGTGTCCCTTTTTTCTCGTTTTGGCTCATTTTTCTTTGTGCTTACCTCTGATTTTTAATTTATTGACGCAATCATCAATAACGCTCGTTGCGCGTGTCATCCATAGACCGACCTAGCCAAGGTGTGAAAACATTGAAAAACAATGCAATTACATTGTATTATAATGACAGTTATCATACTTATGGGCCGTGTCGAGAGAAAACCTGACGTAGTTGCATTCGAAGATTAAAGGCGCAGACCAGCCTACACATCCGCGCATGCTGATCAGTGCCTTTGTTGTTCGCCCTCTTGAAAGTATAATTGATAAACTTGCTACACTCAAAACTTCAGCTTTCTAGCTACATGTACTCTCTGTAACTGAGCAGGTTGGTTTGAGTCTTGCAAGCCTTCATAAACCCCGAAGACAGGTCTTCTCGCATTGAGGCCCAGATAATTTCTATGCGCCAGTTTCATTTCCCTTTAAATTGACATTTCTTCTAAATAACATGTCGAGCGACTAAGTATGTTTAAACGTCACGAGCATCGTGGGCATATGTCGTTACAATTCATTCTGTTACGGATAAACAAGTTGTGCCTGTTCCAATTCAGCCCAAGACTTTTCGGTTCCCCCAACGTTCATTCGACTTTAAGAAGCATGAACAGAGAAGGGTTTAGCAGTCGTAGTTCGATAGTAGGCCCTGGCTTCATTACGATGAAGACAAAGATCTCACGTTATGCCTATCAATGAAAGTTGTGCAGCAAAAATCTAGATGAAGCATTCTGCATCCTTAAAGTAACGGGTGTACTAATTGAAAAGACGCTTTTTGTATATCTTTTCGAAAATCCAACCCTTTGAAGTACAACCATGCTCGGATCCAGTAAGTTATGTCAGAGGCTGGCGGGCAGATAATGACCCAACATTGAATGCTGGCTTGGTAGCTTTGTGATTTTTCAGGGGATCTGGGCCAGTATTGCTTAGAAACCCTAACTTTTTGTGATTTTTTAGGGGGGTCCGGACCCCCTGTTCCCCCTCTGGATCCGCCCATGGCAACCAAGGATCGGTGCTAAAAGTACTTTGCCAAAAACCTGCGGGAACATAGGTGACATAATGTCTAAGAAATATGCTGAAGAAAAAAGTAAAAAATAATCGTGACTATCTGAAAACGATTTTGTTTAGCATTCGGTTTTATCACGCGCCAAGAAATATCTTTTCTATCAAAAAATCGTGTCTGAAGTCTGGTCCCAAACGCATAAAAGCCCACTAAAAACGCACACAGAAGCGCTAAAAATTCAAACTTTTCTTAGGGGAGACCCCCTAACGAGAGGGAGAGTCACCCTCTCGTGCTCTCCCCCTCTTGTGCCGTCGGCACTCGATGATTTCCTCCGCTGGACCACTTTTAAATACGCGGCGACGGCCCTGCCACAAACATTAAACAACAACAACAACAAAAAAAACAAAGAAAAAAAAAACAGTCGGCGCGGTGTATTCGACTTGTACCCAGGGGTCCCAAGTTTGATCCTCTTCTCCACGTGAGTGTTACAGTATCGGATGAGACTTTAAGCTGTGGCCCTGCACTCCTGGTCATACTAAAGTTACACACAATAATAAGCACTCTCAGCTACATGTAAATTATACTGGTACAGCTACGGAGCAGCCATAAGAAAAACTTAAGTGGTGTGCGCCTTGTACAAAACGGTTATGTACTGGCACAGACACGGAACAATCACAACAAAAGCTTGGTCTCCGAGGGGTGGGGGGGGGGGGTACTCTATGTTTTCTTCATTCTTAGGCCCGGTCCCAGCATCTACCGTTCACCCCAAAAGTATCACGAATTTCAAGCACCCAAAATAGTATTTGAAGTTTTACCAACTCAAATAAATATCCCCCATGACCTTAAGAAAAGACCCTAATTAATATGCATAGAAATAACCCCTAAATATAGTCCAATTTTGTGATGACCCCTCAAAATATCCAAAAAATCTTCATACCCAAAAAATCATTTTTCTGAAAACCACAAAAATAATGAAATTCAAAATTTCGGACGCAAAAAATGACCCGAGCCTACGTGTATATGAAAATATCAAAGAACCCCCTGGGGACGGCTCTGTTTTTGAAGTTTCCTACCCGTGGTTGATGGAATCTTGAACTGGAAATGTATTTTAGAGTATGGGTTTAAAGGGAGCGCAGTGGCTCAGTGGTAGAGTGCTTGACTTTAGACCTAGGGTTCGAGCCTCACCGGTGTCACTGCGTTGTGTCCTTTAGCAAGAACATTAATCCTAGCTTAGTACTGGTTCAATCCAGGAAGACCCTCCCTTTATAACTGAAAGATTGTTGATGGGATGTAAGAAAATCAAATAAAAAACAAACAAACAAAAGTATGGGTTTAAAAGCTGTACATATGTGTCTTTATTTTTCTATATGATTGTCTGCACAATGAAGACAATTTCCACTGCGTTGTCCACACTGATTACATAAGATGGCATAGCTGAAGTTAAACAACCCAGTATATTAAGCAGTCTAAGGGAAAATGGGCATAGTCAAGCATGGAAACTGTTACTGCGAATATCAGAATAAGTTTAAGCGCAATGTATGATGTCTGTTAAACAGACATGCATGATCGAATGCCTTTTATATACTTGACAAATTAAACCATGTTTAACCGACTTCCAAATCACTGCACTGCTGTGTACCCTGGATTTTGGCTATAAAAAGTTGAAGGCCTATGGTATCAGAGATCAACATTTTATTGATAACCTTAAAATCACATGACCTAGTTGGCCGTCGTGCTAACATAGCGTAAAAACCCTATAAAGATATTCTTCAGAACCGGATGGGACTTTGTATATTGTATTTGGGATATGGGTCCCAAAAATTGTTCATAATAATGATGATTCTAGCTAGGTTGAATTTGCCCTCTTTGTGACAATGTCAAATTTCTTTCATAATACATTATATGAAATTTATCTTGATGTGTTAGTTATTGGTGAAGTCTAAAGTAAACGAGTATGATCAGAAAATACCACTATCACAAACTGCAGACCAACCCATGGCACCATGAGGAAGAGCCACAGAACATATAAAATGGCAAGACATGGGTGAGACAATAAAACAAAATCTCCCTCTTTAAGATGATCGGAACACGAGAAAGGACACAAAGTAAAGCATACCAAAACACACACACACACACACGAACACACACACACACACACACACATACACACACACACACACACACACACACAGTGGGGATAACATAAACAATTGATCAACAGCAACAGAACCATCTTGGACTTATCCATAACGATGGCATAGTAGACGGATGGCTTAGAATGGGTTTGCTTCCCCCTCTAGGGAGTTTTGCAGACATATTCTGTCTTGTAGAGAATTAAAAGCCGAGTCTTTTAAGAAATGTTTGCACTCTATGCATTGGGGCGTTAGTCTGTAAGAGCCTGTAACATACGTTACTTTATCAAATTAAGAAAACGTAAATTGAAAGTTTGGGCTACATATTAAAGACATTAAATATTTATTTTTAAAAGTCATTCATATAGTCTGCATACTGAATATCTTAACTACGTATGACAGCCATTTGAACAAAATTGTAGCTTCCTAAGGTGTCATATGCGTTACATAAATCAGATAACCAATTAAAATTTGCAAGTGTGGCTAACATCATTTACATTCACAATCTCTCTGTGTGTTTTGCAAAATGTTTTTAACCATGTCAGACTAGCTTATGCAAGTAGCTAACAGAAAAATTAAAGTTTGTTTCCTTATCTTAAATATTTTTTCTGGAATTAGCAAATAAACAACCCTACCCCTACCCAGTTTTTAGGTGAACATTTAGTATTAAAACTAGAGTAAAACTAGTTAAAATACTTGCAGTTGATGATTATCTTTCATTGTTTGGGATTTATTTGCTTATATGAAAAGACTCATAAATCTGCAAGTTTTATGCAAAATATCTAAAATCAGAGGCTGTAACATATGTAACCTGATGTAATAAATGGACAAGCTTATTGTCTTTACGTAAGATATGACTAAAATGTTTAAATCTCCTTGAGGGAATTTTGCAGACACATTCCTTCTAGAAGTACAACTCAAGTTGCATTGAATAAAGGATGTTTGTACTCTATAAGTTGGGGCGTTAGTCTGTAACAGCCTGTTACATGCGTTACTATATCAAATAAAGAAAATGTAATTTGAAAGTTTGGGCTAAAATTGTGAAAATACTTGCATGTTTATGGACTTTAAGCTGGCTCGTATGATAAAGACTTATAGATCTGCAAGTTGTCACCAAGTTTTAAAGATCAGAGAGCGTTACATATGTTACATGGCATAACGATCGAGCAAGAGTCTTTAATTAAGAGATACTGTTTCTGAAAGAATGAATATATTTTACATGTTTCCCTATACATCTATTGTCATTGGTGCCTAAACCTTAGAAATTATGTTCAGTGCATGACATCATACCTATAGATAGTTGTTACACATGTTATAAATAAACTTTCTTTCATATATTTCTTAATAAGTAAAATGCTAAAATATATAGGGACACAAACAGAGAAGATTGTTTCAGATTTGAATAGGGCAATTTATAAATATTCAAAATCAATCATCATCTGAGTCTACTTCATACACAGCATCCATCATTGTGTCTGCTTCAGTTTCATCATCATCATCATCGTATTAAGTAAAATCATCAAACAGTATTTTGACTTAAAACTAAGTAAGGGCTTGCTCCGCCCCAATCCCCTTTGGAATTCTGCAGACATATTACATCTTATACGAGGAACACCATTCAATGTGCATTGGATAAAAAATGTTTGTACTCTTTAAGTTGGGCCGTTATACTACAACAGCTTGTTACATAGGTTACTATATCAATTTGAGAATAATAAAGAGCTACGTGCGTTAACGGGCAAATTTGGCCCCCTCTGGAGCAAAAAACTGAGAGTTGTGTTTCATTAATTTCATCCAATTGGTTTGTTAGAAGAATAAACCAAGTGTAATATCCAAGCTTTTATTATACTTTTACCGTTGCTATGGTTACAAAAATGGCGGACGAAATAGGCTAAAAATAGAGAAATTGCCATTTTGTGCCAAATTTAAGGCCTTTGGAGACCGTTTTTTGAAGGATTAGGTATCAGCACAAGCGAATACCAAACAAACCTTTTAATATATTGTGTGCTGTGATAATTCTCATCATCTGTTAAAATATCTATTTGGTATTTGCTTGTGCTCTATATTAATTCCTCTGTTACATGTCTCATATTTGCTCCAAAATGGTCATTTTCATATTTTCTTTCTCTTTCGGTGGACCATTTTTGTTACCATAGCAACCGTACGTGTCGAATCAATACCAGACTTTTACACTTTGGCTATTGTTCTAATAAACTAATTAGAAGAAACTTGTGAAAAGCAACTTCTAGTTTTTGACTTCATAGGGGGGCCAAAATAGCCTCTTAATGCACGTACCCATTTGAATGTTTGAGCTACAGAAAGAAGACATTCAAATTATCTAATAAATTTACATTCTTATAGTCTGCATACTTGATGTCTTTACTACACATGGAAGCTGTTTAACATTAGTTCGGCTAACTGTGGTGTTATGTGCGTTACATGAACCTAATTATAATTTAAAAGACACAATTGTGGCTATAGTCATTTAGTTAAACAACTACTTTACCTTGGTTTCAAACTGTTTTATTAGATTTTACAAACATATTACTCAATTGATGAACAGGAAAAAATAAGTTTGCTTTTCAAACTTAAATATATTGTCTTATAGGAGCTAATACACAGCCCTACTCCCCGTTTTACTGAGAAACAAATTGTGTTAATTCCGTTTAAGTAAAACACATGAAAGAAGGCAAAGATCAGGAATCGATACAATCAAGTACCACACCTGGCCCAGGATACCAATAAGAAAGTAACAAGCTCACAATAAGACATCACAAACGAGAGCCAAGAGGTCAGCCCTTTCCCTGCAGGTGACCACAAGGCATCAATAAACAGACGCGCACGAAAGTATAACAAACACAAAACAGAAATAACATGAATGATCCACAAATGTAGTACCGCCTTGGAAGGGTCAGTAAAAATATTTTACTGGAGGGCTTAAACCAGCGTGTGGATATTTTACATCTTCTTAGTCTGTCTTGCTCATATATCTGCAAGCTGCCATCAAGTTTCTAAGATCAGGACACTTAATGTGTACTTATAAGTCTTTGGTGCCAAAACAATAGAAAATATACTCCTTTCTGATTATCAAGCCCATGAACTATTGTTACAGATGCTATTAATGACCTTTTGGACATATTTCCTAATACTGTGCATATAATGCTAAATATAGAGCTACAAATAGAAAAGATAGTTTTACATGTATACAAGACAATACAATAAATGAAATGGTCATAACTATTTCTCATCGATTTAACACTCACGTTAAGCGTTTGTCGTTGTCCGCTTCTGTGGTGATCATTATTATCACTCGCCTCCTTGCAACTAGTAGAATCATCACACAATAGTTCAACCATTTAATGTTATACAATTTTACCACCAGTCCACTCAAAATTGATGAGCCATTATCAACTTTCCAATGTTGCCATTCATGGCTTGGAACATTCGGAAACTGATATAAATTCCTAATAGTTGGCCCTTTTTGAATATGTGTTTCAAGTGACACTCTGCAAGTAGGAGAAGGACTAAAGCTTTACAAGGAGGAAAACTATGCCATTAAAAGCAAGGAGTACCTGGGCTGATGTACCTTGATATTTCTGTGAAAAAGAATCATATCTAAGCTGGTTAACTTTTATAAATGTAGCCTTACCATACATGGAACAAACATAGTTTCAACTTATAATGTCTCTGCACTTATTATCTTTACCCAAGCATTCAAAAACTTTTTTGAAGTCTCAGTACTTCTGAAGTGCTGAAACGGAGGTAACTATTTCCCTTCAGATAAACGAGCTAGATGTATCACAGCAGGTAAAGCAATGAAATGCAGGATGAACAGAGCGCAAATTAGACCCTTTCACTTCAATGATTCACTAAGTTTCTAAGATTAGAGCGCTTATTAAAGGATGTAACACATATAACTCGTCATAATAAATGAGCAAGGGCATTGTCGTGACATCCTTTTTGATAACACAGTCAGAGGCAAGTGTTTTCAATTTCAGTATTTTCAATGGATCATGAATTGGGGCAACCTTATCAACTTGTTTTCTCTGTATAAGTCTTTCATAGAGCATAATATAGAACTACTGGTTATCCTATTCTACACATAGTCCACTTTCCTTCTTTTGAATACAACAGCTAATGATATGGCTGCAAAAACTGAGAAATCTAAGGTTTCACATTCTTTTAAGGCTTACTTCAATGTACTGACAGCAAACAACAACCAGTAGCAAACATAATTGATAGCAATGTCCAACTTCATGTTCTTTCTCATATACCAGATAACTTTCAAGGTGTAACAAAAATTGTTTCTGACTGTCTGCCAAAACCATCAAGAGTTAACATTGTAACTAAAGAAAACTTATAAAGATATTTGGGCGCAGCAAAAAACTTTTGATCTAAGACCTGATGACTTAAGCAACAAAGGACTGGGAAGGTTCCATGACAAATGATACAAAGAAAAAGCAGCCTACCAAATTGCTGTTTGACCAATGTCAGAAATCTTAAAGTATTCTTAGAGGTACACGGTACTGGAAGAATACAACTTTGATAAAGCCTTGACTCACTGGAGGGAGAAGAAGCATAGAAAAATATTCTATGCTTAAACTTTTAAAACTCATGATAGTATTGAGTAAAAGCTGTGTATATATGTTTAACAGTTAAGCAGTTTAATTTTTACCAGTTTTTCAACAGTTTTGAACTTTTTAAAGTGTTCAATTTTGGATTTAAAATAATTTCCATTGGTTCACAGTGTACAGTACAGAATATATTAAAGGTAGGCACATTGGTACTTTTTTTTCGGCCCCCAAGTTTTGGCCAATGGCCCCTGTTTTTTGTTGGGCATGGGCCATATGGCCCCATAAAATTTCATTCTAGAATGAACCCTGCGGTAGAGACATAGCTTTTGCAAAATAAGAGCAAAGTTATCATTGGACTAGCATAGATGCAGAGGCAGTTGCAGTAAGATTGCTCTTGCCATTTCACAGTAAGAGGCATATACCAGAGTCATACTCCATTGTATGCATATCTGAGAAATGGCAATAAACCCATATTTAATCAAGTGTTTGATCCAATGACACTGACATGCTGTTTCTGCTTTTGAAGAATGCTAAGGATTCAAGTTATAGCTGAGTCAATTTGTTAAACAAGCCGCACATACAAAGAAAATTAAGTCCTTTGATGGCAAAAAATGTGGATTACACGAAATGCTTATAAGTGATGTTTGTCACAATTACCAATTTTAAAAGATAATCTCAATTAATGTAACACATGTAACACCACAGGAAGCTCTATATTTGTTAAAAAAAAACTTTCATGTGTATCAAAGGTATTCAGCATGCAAACTACATGAATAATTCAAATATCTAGATAGTTTTATGTCTTCTTTCTGTTTCTCAGATTTTCAATTCAAATATTCTAAAATTGATATGGTAACATACGTTACATACTGTTACAGGCTAAACTCCTAGTTAATAGAGTGCAAACATCTCTTATTTGATGCAGCTTGAATTGTTCTTTAAGGTAAAATATATCTGCACAATTCCCAAAGGGGTGGAGTGGAACAGGATTGTACTCAGTTTGAAGTCCTAATTCTATGCCATGATTCTACTGGTTGTGACGAAATGGGTGATTATTTTGCCATAGAAGCAGACACAATGATAGACATGGTGAGGTTGACTTGAATAAAGATTGTTTTTGAATATTTATATTCAATAGGAATATTTATTAAATGGTGTCATTCAAATGTGAACTATTATTTTCTATTTGTATGTTTATATATTTTAGTATTATAGACATTAGGAAATATGTGATAAAAAGATTATATATAACATATGTAACGCAAGTCCATGGACTTATTATCAGCAATGACTATAATTACTAAGGCTAAGGCACGAGAGGCTAGAGATTAATAGGAAAACACGTGAAAATAGTATTTTTTATGAAATATCATCTCTTACTTTCAAGACAATTTCCTTGCCCATTCATTATGCCATGTAACATACGTTACATACTTTAATAAGTACTCTGATCCTGATGTCAAACTTGCAAATCTATTACTCTTTATTGCATTAGCATGACAGACCTAAAAATGTAAGATATCCACCAGTGTCAAATATTTTCATACATTTTTCTTCAATAATAGATATCAAAATTGGATACTTAAAATTAGGGGTAGAGTTGTTTAATAGCTCATATAAAACAATTTATTTGAGATAGAAAAGCAAAACTTTGTTTTTTCTATTATTCGAATGAGTATTGTAGCAAACTAAGATTACAAACACTTGAAAAAATGCACAAATCGGCTGTAAAATTAGATGATGTTAGTCACGATTTCAATTTTCAAAGGCAAATTAAATCTATGTAACGCATATAACACAATATGAAGCTGTAATTTTGTTAAAAATGTTGCTTTTATGTAGCTTAGGCACCCAGCTTGCATACTACATAAGAAATTTGAATGATTAGATAGTTTAAAGTCTTCTTGTAGCTCAAACTTTCATTTTGCTTTTTTCCTTAGTTTTTTACAGTAACATATGTAACAGGCTGTCTGAGACTAACGCCCCGGCGCACAGAGTGCAAACATCTCTTAAAAGATGCTGTTTGAAATTTTCTTCAAGATAGGATTTAGCTTGAAGTCTAATGATTTTGATTTTGAAATAGTAAATTTCCCATTTCTTGATGGAGATGTTCCTCGCTCCCCTTCCTATGGTGTACATATTTCGCAACTTTCCTATTGTGTATATATTTTGCAACTTATTCGTTTTGCGAGAGCGCGTTCTAATATTTATGATTTCAACAACAGAACCCTATTTGTGACTACTTAGTTATTTAAACAAGGTTATAGATATCATAAAATTCGAAAAGCATTTTCTAAACTCTACCACAGACACACAGAGTTAATTGTTAAATACAATATTGGTTTAAAAACTCTTCTGCAACAGGGCATATCAGAGCTTATATTTTATGGCGATTTAGTTTGTAAATTTAAAATAATTTTTGTAAACCCTAATTTTAGTGATCAACTCAAAAAAGATTATCAAACGTTATTAAAAAAGTTGGATATAACTTGGATATCATGCGACAGTCTGCATGCCTGGATGTAAACCAAATCACAGTTTTTAGCCGTGGTTTCCTCTTTAATTGCACGGTGGTGGGTCAGGCCTATGATTCATTGACGACTCTGACGTTAAGCTTTTATCCGTGGGTTGGTGCCTGATGCTTGGCTGTAGCTTGGCCCACCGTGGCCCAACTTGAGTGTATCTTTAGCTCTGGCTATCTTAAAGTCGTGAGCCCTTTTCTCTGTTTTATCATAGTGCGTTAATTTGATTATTTTGTTTCTCTAAGATGATGCACTGCAATAGTTAGGAATCCTCCATGCGAGCTTAACGTTTTTTGTGCTTCAACAACAGCAGAATCTAGGGCGAAGATTTGGTACCAGTAAAAATGCATTTAAGCCCCCTCCCCCCCCGCCCCCTAGTGGCTTTGACTGCTGTCCATTCTAAGGTGGTGGTTCTGTTGTTGTTGATTCGTTGTTGATTGTTATTCCTATTCTGGGATTCTGTAGTTGTTCTATGTTTTGTTGTGCCTAACTTTGTGTCCACTCTAGTTTTGCAATCATCTCGATAGGGAAGAGAGAGAGCTGGTTGCTTTGCTTTGTTTGTCTTCCTTGTGTCTTGTGTTTGTTGTGTAGCTCTTCCTCACGATGCCTCGGGTTTGTCTGCAGTTTGTGATTGTGGTATTTCCTGATTATACTCACTTACTCTTTTTGTTTTAGAACGGACACCGGCCCAAGCTATGGGGGATTTAAATGCATTTTATAGCCGCCAAATCTTCACCACTAGATTTTTGGTGGTTTAAACGCAAAACTGTTTAGCTCGCATTTAGGCTTCTATTTCACCTTAGAGAAACTAGAATTGTTTTATAAGAAAAAATTGTCTCCCCCTTTAAGGACTCAAAAAATCACAAAAATGCATTTAGTTACGTTACAAGAGGAATGATTTGAAAATATACATATAAGAGTTATGGTTCTTCTGAATGACACGTCATCTGTCTCATTGTACTCTAAAAACGTATGAAGTTTTAATCAAATAGCTTTAACAGTGTTCATCTTACAGAGCCGATCAAAAATTGCAACTAGTTATGTTACAAGGGGAATAATTTAAACAAACATGCGAGAATTATTGTTCTTGTGCAACACGTCGTCTGAATGTGCTTTACGAATATATGAAGCTTCGTTGAATATCTCTAACGAATACCAAGTTATAGAGGGGACACGAAATAGCATTACAAATGATCAATGTGAAATAACTCCAAATCATCCTAAGCAGAGTTATCGTTTTTGTGCATGGCGCATTATCTCATTGTATTCTAGAAGTATATGAAGTTTTAACCAAATAACTTCCACAGTGTTCAACTTACAGAGCGGACAAAAATGCACTTAGTTATGTTTCAAGGGGAATAATTTGATAAATAAAAGTGCAAGAGATATGTTTCTTGTGCATGACTCGTCGTCCGAATGTGCTTAACAAATGTATGAAGTTTCGTTGTAATATCTCTAACGGTTATCAAGTTATAGAGCGGACACGATTTTGTAACGAACAGAAAGGCAGGCAGACAGACAGACAGACAGACAGACAAACAAACAGACGGACGGATGGACGGACAGACAGACGGACACAAGGGGAAAAGCAATTTATCTCCCGACCCTTTCAGGGGGAGGCATAATAATACATCAAAATGAAACAAAGAAAAGTGCTCATGTCTCACAGTTGTCAGAACTAAAGCATACCTCAAGTTGAGCTACAGTTGACGACGATACGACAGTACCATGCGTGTGGTGGCTATTTATAAAAGATGTCACGGATATCCGTGACGGTTATAAAACTCACAAAAAATAACTGCTCCCCAATGAGATATATTTAGCGTTTTTTAAGGTCACGGAAAACCGCTACCTTCCAAAAAATTCAATGTCGTGGAAATCCGCGACAAAGGCTAGCCGCGGATTTCCGTGTGATCCCTGCCTGATTACAAAGGTCCCTAGATGTTTTTAATGAATTTTGCATTGACTGGAAATTAGATGTTAATCATGAAAAATCAAAAGTTATGGTATTTAATTCTAATGGAAAATCACATGTAAATATATTCAAATACAAAGACTTTATTCTTGAAAAAGTTAAATCATACTGTTATTTAGGGGTGACTATTAAGTATTCTGGGCATATTGGTGGCTCCAGTAAATTGTTAATGGAAAAAGGTAGAAAAGCATTTTTTTAAGATTAAAAAATCAATCGGGCTGAATAATCCTTGTGGTTTACTTAAGAAATTGTTTGACACTTTAGTTGTCCCTGTCATTCTATATGGCAGTGAAATTTGGGGTTTAGAAACCTCTCTAAATGACTCGGAACCATTTGAATATATGCATATGAAATTCATCAAAGAAATCCTGGGTGTACATTATAAGGCCACAAACGCTGCATGCAGAGCTGAATTAGGAAGATTACCCCTATAATCAAAAGTACAGACGGGGGCCATTAATTTTTGGGAACATATTATCACATCACAAAACTCTCTTCAATAAAATTTATTCTTTGACTGAACAATCAAATTTATGGGTTAAAAAAGTCAAGAAAATCACTAGTGTACTGGGTTATTCTTTAATAAACTCTGATCCAGTAAATATGATCCCTTTATATCAAAAAAGTATACAACAACGGATACATGACATTGCATTACAAGAACAAGATTCTTCAATACTCAATAGTTCTAAATTAGATTTTTACAAAAACATATACAAAATTCAAACATATGCACAGTATGTAGATATAAGTTATAGATCAGATAGATCAGTTTTGGCAAAAATTAGAATCAGTTCTCACAATCTGACTGTCAAAAAGGTAGATACACTGGTATCCCTAGACATGATAGGATCTGTAAAGTTTACAATACAGGATCAATAGAAAATGAGCAGCATTTCTTGTTAGAATGTCCAGCATATAAGCTTCTTCGGGAAGATTTTATTCTTAAATTGGAGAAAGTAGCCATAAATGGGCATACTCGTTTATGTTTTAATAATAGAAAATATTTGTATGGTTTACTTAATAGTAATAATAATATTATTGTAAAATTAATGATCAAATTTATAAGATCTTTGCTTAATATGCGAGAAACACTGATTTAACTGGAATGATTAGATCAGCACCATTGCTCCAATACCTTAAATTTCATTGCCTTTTGTAAATTGCTTATCACTTTTATATGTCTGCCATGACCATTCATTGTGGATGTGTTAGCTCAATAAATTCATTGTCATTGTCATTGTCATTTATTAAGCAAAGAAATTGCAGCTGGTTTTGCTTTATTATTGGGGTGGGGTCAAATACAACTTTTTCAGAACATGGTTGTGTTGCATATATATCAAATAAAGGAATAACGAATGCAGCAACATGGTAGCAAACATTTTGACCCAGACCCCCCCCCCCTGATCCTGGGGGTCAAAATTCAACTTTTTCAGAACATGGTCAGATGCAGCAAAATGGAAGCAAATATCCCCCCCCTCGGACCCTAGGGGTCAAAAGTCACTTTTTTCAAAAGCTGGTCAGGTTATACATATCAAATTAAAGGGAATCACAAATGCAGCAACATTGTAGCAAATATTTACCCGCAGATATTGAATGTTTATTTTTTATATTAAACTAACCGCTGAAAACTAGTTGGTAGGCTTTAACTTTGATCTGTATGATATCCAAGGTGAACTTAGGGGTTGGAGAAATGGGATTTATGTTTTGTGATTTATAAGTTTCTCTAAAATAACCCTTTGCCGGGGATATAAATTTGACAAATTTGCATCGTTTGGCTTCTGTTTTGCCGGGCGACATCGGATTCTCAGAATTCTAGTTACTCCCTTATGATGTAGAGAACTAAAGGCACACTGAGTGGTCTGGTAACCAGGAGTAGCACTGTAGCAACTATGTGGTGCTTCCTGTACTCAATCAGTCTGGAAGGTCAAGTTAGGAGCCGCACACATTTTTTGGTTTGTTTGATTTGATTCTTTACGTCCAATCAACAATCTTTCAGTTTGGTCTAGGTAGGAGCCGCGCGCATTTTTTGGTTTGTTTGATTTGATTTTTTACGTCCAATCAACAATCTTTCAGTTACATAGGGACGGGTCTTCCTGGGTTGAACCAGTACTAAGCTAGGATTAATGTTCTTGCTCAAGGACACAACTCAGTGACATCAAGCCCGTGAAACTCGAACCTGCGGCCCCTCGGTTTAGAGTCAAGCACTCTACCACTGAGCCACTGCGCTCCCTGTAGGAGCGCATTGGCTCAGTGGTTGAGTGCTTGACTTGAGACCGAGGGTTTGGTAGGAAGAGCCTCAGTGGCATCACTGTGTTCCTTGAGCTTGACACATAAATCCTTGCTTGGTACTTGTTCAACCCAGGAAGACTCATCCCAACAAAACTTAAAAATTGTTGACTGTGATGTAAAGAATCAAATCAAACAAAACTCATTTGGTGTTTTGGGATTATTCAGCCCTGATTTGTAGTACCTATTATTCAAAACAGACAAAATGCAAAAATTTGTCATAGACATACTCCTGTGGGTACAAGTTCTGATTGGGTGTTGAGCTGCTCAGTGGTTGTATAAATGCTGCACTTGAGATGGAGCGGTTCACAAGAGGCTCCGAGTTGTATCCTTTCAGAGCAAGGTAATTCATGCAATGTAAGATGGTTAGTCCTGGTTCAACCCATGATAAATGAATCTCCTGACATGACAGATGTAAAGCATTGATCAACAAAAGCAAACGAACAAACAAGCAAACACAACTTTTGACTCTATTTCAGGTATAATCTTGGAGTTTGAAGGTGCTAATGGGGAGGTGAATACAACAGCAGTTGATGTTCTCAATTTATCAACTGAGTAAGTGTCAATGGTAACATCTTCGCTCAAAATTACATACAGTAAATTCTGTCTAAAGCAGCCACTCAAAGTAGTCACCAAAATATTTCTTAAGACTATAATTGTTAAATGTAGGTCAAAAGTATTGCATAATGCTCTGATGGAGCATTCTGCAATAGTTTTGACCTGAGAAAACTACCCCCTGTCTTTAAGACCTTTACTTGGCCTATTTTTGAGTGGCCATTTTAGAAAGGTTTTACTGGAGATTATAGTTTTATAAATTCAATAGTAAAGGCTATGGTTGTTAAATTCTATTTTTATATGAAACAAGAAAGTCTTTAAAAGTAAGGAAGAAGACAAAGATTAGGAGTCAATACAATCAAGGACCACTGCACACCTGACCCAGGACACCATATGGAAATTGACAAAAAAACAAAACAATATATGACACACAAGAGAACCAAGAGTTCAGCCCTTTCCAAGCAGGAGACCACAAGGCAGCAAGGAACAGAAATACAGTATGGCAGAGACAAACAAGAAACACAAATAACAAGAAGGATCCACAAAAGAAGCACAGCCTTGGAACAGTCAGTAAGAAAATTATTGGAGGGCTTAAACATTTTTGAAGGTACCAACCTCACCCTTAGTTCTGATGTCGACCAAAACACATAGATGTTTGGTTCGCATGAAAGATCCTTATCAGTGTATAATCTTCTACTTTATAAATTCAAAAATAAAAAGGAGATAAAACAAACATAAGGACTAAACAGTACATACAAATAAATATCCAACAGTTAAACCCTGATGGGCCATACATTACCACAGAAATCACATTTTAGTGTGAAAAGACGGCATTTTATCATCTATTGGCAACATTATTATTGCCTTTATTATGTAGAGGATCTTACATGAGTGCTCATGTTTTATTGAATTTACTAAACAAATTAAGGAAAAGGGATCAAATGCAAGGCTTGCTGAGCATTTTATCTCTTTTGCAACACGTTTGCCCCCTTTCTTACTTTAGTAAACTAAATAATATAGGAACAGGAATCATGTTAGATTCTATTTTTAGCTCACCTGAGCCCAAGGCTCATGGGTGAGCTAATAGTATACCAGTCACTCTGGCGTCCGTCGTCTGTCAACATTTTCAAACATCTTCTCCTCTGAAACCACTGGGCTAATTAAACTCAAATTTCATTAGGACGCGGGAAGGAAAGTTTGTTCAAATGGTTCTGGTCACATGACCAAGATGGCCACCACACCCATATATGGTAAAAACTTTGCCCTTTCAGCCAAGGTCGCCCATATTGTGGTCCCATCAATATAATAAAACATAGTTTTCTCACAAACCATTTGCCCAATTGAACTCAAATTTCATGTGAAGACTCCTTATGATAAGTTAGCCAAAATTTATACAACATGTTTTGGTCACATGACAAAGATGGCCGCCATGCCTATATATGGTAAAAACCTTTTAAAAAGCTTCCTCTCCAGAACCAGAAGGCCAGTGACCTTGAGACTTAGTATGTAGCATTGGGGATGTGAGGCCTACCAAGTTTGTTCAAATGATGATCCTAGGTTGACCTTGACCTACTTAACATCAAGGTCAAGTTTGCTTCCTAATGCATTTGAATGGGAAATTTTTTGAAAAGTTGATTTTTTGAATACAGTGGAAGCCAAAGTCATTATTCTCACTTGATATGTTCAATCTAGTGTCTATAAATAAGTTTCAAAGGTCAAGGTTGACCTTTGATCTTTCAGCCAAGGTCGCTCATATTGGAGTCCCATCAACATATTAAAACATAGTTTTCTCAGAAACCACTTGGCTAATTGAAACCAAATTTCATATTACAACTCCTTATGATTGGTTAGCCAAAGCTTATACAAATTGATATGGTCACATGACAAGCATGGCCACCACGCCCATATATGGTTAAAACTCCTTTAATCTCTTCTGCTCTGGAACCAAAAGGCCATTGGCTTTGGGACTTGGTATGTAGCATTGGGGATGTGGGCCTACCAAGTTTGCACAAATGATGAATCCAGGTTGACCTTAGTCTACTTTATGGAAAGGTCAAATTGATTCCTAGTGCAATTATATGGAGAAAATCTTTAAATGTTCAATTTTCTATAACTAAGCCAAATTCATAATAGCTAAACCTATTGAGACAATGGTTTTATATTAAGTACCAAATGTCAAGCTGATCTGGGACCTTTTATCCAAGGCCACTCATTTGGACTGCCACACACCTATCTAAACAACTTTTTCTCAGAAATCACTGGGCTGTTTGATGGAGTATTCATTAGATTGTTTGGGCCACTTGACCAAAATGGCTGCAACCCCCATATATGGTAAAGCAAAATTTGTTCCATTATAAGCTGTAGTTGACCTTGACCTATTTTAACATTATTAAGGAGATCAGGTGAGCGCCTCAGGACCATCAAGTTATCAAGTTATAGGACATAGAGATTATTTTGATCTCATTTCTGGCATATAAAAGTAATTATGTACTGGACATTGTTATGGACATCATTCCATGCATGTAACGGTACCCTAAAACCTGTAAACCACTTGTGGTTTATCTATTTTAATGCATGATGTTTTTTCACTCTCAGATGCGTTGTCATATGATAAATAAAACTAAATATCAGGGTACACATTTTCATTTCATTTGGGAGAATAAGTATCTCATAATGCAGCCAAAATGGATATGACACTATGAATTTTGAGCTAAATTTACATTTTGCTATAATGAGATGTTACCCTCATTATGCCCATTTCAATGAGATTTTTAGCAATAATGAGCAAATCTCTCAATATCTCGCTCAAAAATAATCCTTGAGAAAATGTGAAATTGGGTTTGTGCAAATTGAGTGAGAATTTTCTAATTTACAAAGGACCTCGGACAGTTTCCTATCCAATCTGCCCAAATTTTGACAGCCTGTGGCTAGCATAATGCATAACTGACAACTATAGTTTTGTGCTTAAATGAAACCCTTACATTTAGTACTTCTAACAAAATAAAAATATTTTGAAAATATTGCATAATTATGCCAGGACTTTAGGGTTTAGGGGGTGGGGGTATTTTTTGTGACCAAATTTTATTTCACAGAAAGTCAAAGTTTCGTTGAGTATTCACCTAAATGCATATTAATATAATGTTTGCAGCATAAAACTTGAGGCGAAAGTGCTGCGTTTGCATAAAATTCGGGTTGAGAAGATTGCATTGTTTCGTCTAAAGAAGTGTGCTGTCAATTACTTTTGACTATTACCTGTAATGTTTCGAGTTCAACCAGTGCGACTTGTGCACTGAGGTGTATCATATCTATATACTGTATAAATCATAGTCAAGATAAACACAGTTTTTTAGCGTAAAATCGGAATATTTTCTTACACAACAGATTTAACCTATAATTTTGGTGCTTAAAAGAACCGTCTCATTGCGAAAGTTCCTTTGAGTACCCACAGCATAATGTTTTGGTTAAGAAATGAGACAATTAATTTCTTTGTAAGCACTCATAACTAAAGCCCTGATATATGCCATTGCAAATTGTTATTTACCTACAGGTTTTTACAAAATAAGTTTCTAATAAGTTTTTATAATAAGGTGTTTTTGAGCATTTTGACAGCGTTCCCCCCCGTGACCAAACACGCCGTTTTTATATGATGTGTGAAATGTAAAACTACAACTGTATGCAAAAGGATTAGTTTGGTCACGGGGGGGGGAAGCACCTCAGTAAAACCTTTTCTATTTTCTATATGTTGAATAGCAAAAACGGAGTTTTCAACCCATATTTTCAATTGGTACTTGCCCAATGAGAAAACGGCTTTTGTGAATAAGTCAAGGGTTGAACCTACTATCTTTTTCATAGAAAAACTATCATTTTCGTTGAATTTTTTCTCTGGTCATTTTTATGGGCAATCCTTCATTAAGACTGTCCGAGGTCCTTTCCTTTTTTAATTGGCTCAATAGATTTTATACTGTGGAGAGCCTCATTCCCTACCAGGCCCGGAGGTTATAAAACTTTTTTCATGCTCATCTAAGTTGAGCACAAAACTTATCTTGCTCATAAATGTTAAAATGTCAACAATTGTTGGCATTTTAACATTTATTGGCATGATAAGTACAACATCTGAGAGACTTTAATTAAAAGCACGAAACTTTCTCAGTTGTCGATATTTTGGTTTTAATGAGTAGTTGAAATTTCGTTCTCAGTTGAGTTGCGCATGAAAAAGTTTTATAACCTCAGGGCCTGATTATGAATATAGTAAGAAGTAGGTGCTGATATTCTTATAATCATCTCGTACATACTCGGCCAGGATGTCCTTTTAAATCAGTAATGTTTGTGCATCTTTAATCTGTTGATTGTTGTAAGGCCAGAATTTTTTTATTAGTTGATTTACGAACCCTCCTAATGCAATTTTTCGGAAAGTAGGAAAAAAATAAAATTCAATTTCTATATTTTTTTTTATATTATCCGCCGACTCTAAATATTATTTGTTTTGATGAAAAAAATAATATATTTTTGAGGTTCTGTCTGTGTATTTTGAGAGTGACACTGTTAAAAGTGATTGTCCTGTCCAGATTTTTAGAAAAATGATGAAATCTTTAAAGATTTAATACAGACTATTGGTGTTTATCTTACTAGTTTTACTGTTTTTTTCTGGAGGTATTAAAAAAAAGCTCTGAAAATAAAAAAAAAAACAAAAAAGCTCTGAAAATGACCAGTCAACTGGTCATTTTCAGAGCTTTTTTTTTCGTCCCCTCGACCCTAAATCTGAAAAAAAATTCCCGTAAATCAACTAATAGACAATGCAAATGCTTTTAGTCATTGACTTAAACCCTCTGCTAAACCATAGGCTCCCCCTTCCTTTTTGAAAATGTCTATTAGACTAATAAAAAACTAAAAGGCTGAGAATTTTTTTCTCTAAATGCCTTAGAACTTTCAGATGTTATTTTATCCTGTTTGTAAGTGTTAAAATGTCAACAGGCATTTTAACATTTTTGAGAGGGTAAATTTCATATTGAGTGAGTTTAGCATTAAAATGTTTTATAACATCGGGGCCTGAACCTTTGACCGTTTACCTTTGAAATACAGAAATAATTGATAAAAATGAAAGCTACATATCGAAATTTCAAAACTCAACCTCTTCTAATCTTATTAAGGTAGTGTTGAATAAAGATTCCAAAATTCCTGCAATTATTGTATAATTTAGCTCACAACTGATGGGGATGCCATAGTATCTGAGATGAGCTCAAGTGTACCATTGAAATCTGAGGCCATCACAAAATGCGGTCAAGATCGGTATGACAAGTATCTTTTTAAGGTTAATTTAGCTATATCTTTCAGGACTGATGTGGATAATTTTGTATATGAGATGAGCTCAAGTGTACGATTGAAAACTGACATCATTAAGGAAGCTATCAAGAAGGGTATAATAAGTATCCTTTAAAGGTTAATTTAGCTGAATCTTTTCAGGACTGATGTAGATGCTTTAGTATCTGAGATGAGCCCAAGTGTACCATTGAAAACTGAAGCTGCCAGAGAAGCTGTCAAGAAGGGCATAATAAGTATCCTTTAAATATCATAGGCTAAGAATCGAATGTAAGTACTCTACCTCATATTTTTCAGATCCCAGTAGGCTAATAACATTATTCATTGATTATTCTGCTTTTAACCCTTTCATTCATGAATATTCATGCTAGGTTCCACCCACTTTGAATAATTAAATAAAATTTCATGTTGGTACATTTACTCCGGGATCCAATTTAGGTTACCTTGCAACCTCCAGGACAATTTTTCATTGTTCATTGGGACCCCCTGAATGCCAAACGAAGGTGTCCTCAAAAAAGAATTGGTCTGGGCTATGTGAAAATGCATGGTTTCCATGGCAACCCATAGCAGATTTGAGAATGGGATTATGCCTACAAAAGTACTCATATCTCAGCTGTCACTTATCCTAGATTACTAAACTTAATACCAAATTAAAGCTTAGGCATATGCCTATTATCCCCAGGTTGCATATACAAATTATCTAATTTGCGTATTCATAAATACTTATGAAAACATTAAAAATGTGATTCACGAATGGGGGTATATGTACAAGATCAATAATATCTCAGCTGCTTTAAGACATAGATTACTAAAATGTGTACTAAATTAAAGCTAAGGCCTTAATGAAATATATGTGTGGTTCCTGTTGCATACCAACAAAATTTAGGGTAGGTAGGTAGGGAAATTATTAAATTTTGTTGTAACATTTAACAAAGAAAATAGTGACAAAATCTGAAAAAGTGTCCATTTTAGGTATTTTTTCTCCAAACACCATTTTAATGTTTAGGGTAGGGTTAAAAAAATAGGGGAGGTAGGCAACAGGAATCACACATATATTTCATTTAAGCCTAAGACATAGGGCTTTAATTCTGTGGTCAAATATGCAAGTTATCATATTTGCATTATTTGTGTATTCATGAATATTATAGAACGCTAAAAAATAAGGGAAATCCATTAAAAATATAAATCGACTGATTTCATCCAAATATAGTCATTTTTGCATGTTTTAATATAATCAATGGTTCAATTTGACAAGTCCATTCATCCAATTGTCCTATATGAATATTATCTCATTTGCATATTCATGGATAGACATGAAAACTTACAAAAATGAGGGAAAATCACGTAAAAACTACAAGCCTAGGGGAGTGGATGAGGTACGATCTATCCTGCACTCCTAGGGCCTTTTAAATTCATACCAAATTGTTCAGTGGGACCCTCTAAATGGGAAAATGAAGTTCTCCTCAAAACATTTTGGTATGGGCTATGTGAAAATGTATGGTTTCCATGGCAACCCCTTATATGATTATCAAGATTGGGTGTAGGCCTACAAATTCAATCATATCTAGGGTTCTACTTATTCTAGAGCACACGAAAATTAGTGTCAAATTAAAGCTTAGACACATGTCTTTCTTCCTGTGGTCAGATTTGTAAATTATCTTATTTGCATATTTATGAGTATTAATGAAAACCTTAAAAAATGAAGTAAAATCGTAAAAAAAACATAAATGAAAATATTTCAGCCCCAAAACTTCATCAAACCACCATTGTTGCCAGTTTTTATATTGTCAGTGATTCAATTTGATAAGTTCTTTCATCCAGTGGTCCTATATGAAAAGTATCTCATTGGCATATTCATGAATAGTAATGAAAACTTCAGTAATGAGAGAAAATATCTTAGAAAAATTAAGGGATGTATACTCGCTTCCTATCTTATCACAGGTTGTGTTTGCTGCGGTATTTACAAATCTCGCGATATCTCAAAAGCTGCGCCCCCTATCGGTTGTTTAGGTTGACTACTTACGAGTCAAACTCGATCTCGGACGGAAATCAAACGACATGTCGAGAATACTGGTGAGTAAATTTACATTTTCATAAAAAATCAATGAAAGCATTAATTTTTCCACCCTTCCACCACCCCATGTGCCCTTCAGACAGCCCCAGAGCCCTTAAAAAACGTCGTTTTGTTTTGACCAGGGTCCGAAAATATCGTCTGTTGTTGGCTGATGTCGTGTGCATCAAAAGTCACATGATTACCAAATATGGAAAGTCACATAGCCTCCTCGAAGAAGAGCGAGCCAATTAGATGACGTCAGAAAAATCCTGTACTTGAAAGTATAGTGCAGTTCATTCAAAGTAAACTACCACTATTGGCAAGATAGACATAGCAGATTAAATGTTTAAGAAACTTAATGTTTGACAAATTTAGCTTAAGAAAAAATGTTTTATGTATTAAAATACTAGAATAAAGCAATTTTAGCATGAAATATAATAAATAAAGAACTTAAAAGGTAATTACACTTTATATTTTCAGGATGTTCCTATGAAGAAGAGACGCCTTCATATGACAAAGCAAACATTCCTAGAGCATATGAAGCCACTCAAGCTGGAATGACTGTGTACAAAGCTGCCAGACTATATAATATTCCTGAGTCAACACTGAGGGATCGTACAAGAGGCAATGTAGCAGTTGATGCGAAAAATGGAACTGGGACACTCATGTCAACAGAGGAAGAACAGAAATTGGTGGAGCATATTAAGTATATGGCTAATATTGGGTACGGGTACACTAAGTCCAACATACAATATATGGCCAGAGATTATGCTGAGGCTGTAGGCAAGACAGTTAAAGGACCTGAAGCGTTAAGCAACTGCTGGTTTTATGGATTTATGGGACGATGGCCGGAGTTGAAAACAGTAAAGCCTCAAAAGTTAGCTATTGCTAGGGCAAAATCAGCTTCACGTGATGCTATTAACAATTATTACCAAGAACTAGGTACAATCCTGACTAGTAATAACCTGACAAATAAACCTGGCCGCATCTACAATATTGATGAAACTGGCATTTCCACAGAACACACCCCTCCAAGGATCATTTGTGATAAAGACACCAATCCTCAATCTGTAACTTCCCCAAGGGGGTCAACAGTGACTGTCATTGCTGATGGAAATGCCCTTGGAAACAATATTCTTCCATATTTTGTGTTCCCAGGTGTGAGATGGAATGATTCTCTTTTGTCTGGTGCAAGTGTAGGAGCAGCAGGTGAAATGTCTAAAAGTGGGTGGTCGTCATCAGATGTCTTTAGAAACTATTTAACAAAACACTTCGCTACATATGCAAATATTAGTAGTGGTACAGATGGTGAACCAACTTTAGTGCTGTATGATGGCCATCGTTCGCACATATCTCTAACCCTTACAGAATGGGTAAAGGCACATAATGTGGTAATTTTTGTTTTGCCACCTCATACTAGCCACTTGACTCAACCTTTATATGTTGGAGTTTTCGGGCCTTTTAAGGCTATGTATAATAAGGAATGTCAGACTTACATGAACAAAAATCCCGGACTTATTATTACAAGGTATCAGGTTGCTGAACTCACTGCCAAGCCTTACCTTAAATCACTAACTCCAGAGAATCTGACTGCTGCTTTCCGGAAGACAGGAATATATCCATTTGATAATAAAGTGATATCAGACTCCCAAGTTGCACCAGCTGTAATCTACCCGACAGAACAGAATCAACAAACCAGTGATGACTCCAACAGTGCTAAGCCTTCAGAAGAAAAGTCACAGGAACCACCCCCTCAAGAAGTTGATCAGCCCCCTCAAGAAGTTGATCAGCCCTCTCAAGAAGTTGATCAGCCAAGTCAGCCAACAAGCAGCTCTGAACCAGTTTCATCCACTGCTAAACCACTGGTAACTCCTGCATCCTTCTTCCAGGAAAGAACAATCACTGTTGCAGTCAAGAACAGAACAAAGAGAAAATTTGTGCCTCCAGTACTGACTGGCAATCTAATGAAAAAATCAGTGACACATGTACTAACAGAAATAGCTGCTAAGAAAAAACATACTAGTACCATCAATACAGCTTTGCCAGAAAAGTCAAAAAGTGCCCATAAAAAAAATCAAATCAAATAAGATAAACAGTACTCAAACAGGGCAAACTAAAAAGAAATCAAACAAACCCAAAGTTTTATCACTGAAACCCCAAAAGTCAAGCCCATCTAATGCTGAAATTCTTGAACCAGTTCCATCTACTTCTGGGCTAAATAGTAAAGGTGGTCCCATTGACTTGTGTCCAAATGAGGACAGTCACGATAGTAGTGACTACTCAAGTGATAATGAAGACCAAACTCTGTGTTGTGTATGTGATGCTACCCAGCCAGAAGCCTTTAAGAAATCTGACTTTCTTAAACTGCTTATATGGGCTAAATGTGACTACTGCACTCATTGGACCCATCTCCAATTTTGTACAGAGGTGAGGGTTATCAGAAGAGGTGACATCTTCCGATGCCCCCATTGCCTCATGCATGCCCACTAGACAATCTCCCTTACAAATGACACTGTAAATATGTTTTTCATGTTAAAGTTATTTTTTTAATGTTAAATATGGTTAAATGTGGTGGAAGACTTGACAGTTAATTGATAAAATTTGTGTATTTTAAGTTGAGATGATTTCCTAGTAGCTAGAGTTTCATAAAAAATGATCGTTTTGATTTAGGTGAACCGCGCGATAATATAAGACTGACCTTGAGCATTTCAATGGGGGACATCACTTGGCAAGAAGCGGCTTTTACAAAATGACTTATTGTTGACAAGAATTTTGACCTTTATTCCAGCTGTAGGAAGGATTGAATAAAAGACTGACATAATATTGGAATAAGTGAGTTGGCTTGATTATTTATTTGATCTTGGTAAACCATTAATAGCGCGATAAGACAGGCAACCGGGATACATAAAATTATATATGTTTTACCTACTATGTGTTCTAGTGTATCAGCCTAGTGCCAATTTAATGGTTAGACATTGTACTCTTACCATAAGGTATAATATGAAAAATATTTATCATGAATATTCATGAATTTTAATGAAGACAGAAGAAATGAATGAAAAAATGCGGAAAAATCAAGGGGGTGCACTTTCTAAATTACTCATATATCAGTTGTTAAGTGCCCTATAGTGCCAAACCTGATTTTAAAATAATGCTGAGGCACTGTATGTTTGCCAAAATGATTTAATTTACAACACATCAAATTTAATTTCTCATGAATATTTATGAAAACATGAGAAATTAAAGAAAAATACTTGGAAAATTAAGGGATATACCTACAAAATGATTCATATCTTAGCTTTCAATTACCCTATAGTAGCAAACTTGGTACCATATAAAACAGGATAATCCCAAGTTTGTTTGAGTTAAAAAAAAAGTATAAGATTTATAGCAGCTGAGAAATGAGTAATTTTGTAGGTACACCGCTATCAATTTGTATACATTTTTTTCTTGTATTTTTAAAGTTTTTATTAATATTGATCTTATACAAATTAGATAATTCTTATATCTTTCCCTTAGGTAAAGCTGTTATACATTAAGTATAATGTTTGCTACTCTAAGGCAATTAGCAGCTGCAATATTGGTAATTTTGTAGGTATAGATCCCTTTATTTTTTTCGGCGATTTTTCTCTTTATTCTAATGTTTATATTAATTTTCATGAAAATGTAAATAAGACAACTGGCAAATATTACCGCTGAGATAAAGGGTTGTGCCATAGCAATAAGTTGGCACCATGTTTGCAACTTAAGGGCCATAAGCTGCTGAGATATGAGTAATTTTGTAGGTATATCCCCTTAATTTTCAAGTATTTTTCTCAAAATGCCCATGGTTTCATCAATATTCATGAATATTACAATATGATTATTTCAAAATTTGATCATTTGTTAAACAAACTATTGTCTTAGCATTAATTTAAATCCAAGTTTGGTACTCTATGGCACTAAGCAATTGAGATATTAATAGATTTGTAAGTACACCCCCTTGATTTTTCTGTGATTTTTTTCATTTATTTCTTCTGTTATAATTAAAATTCATAACTATTCATGTTAATTATCTTTTATAGCTGACCTTAAGGTAAAAGAATTAAGTCTAAGCATTGATTTGGTACCAAGTTTGATACACTAGAACACATAGCAGCTGAGATATTGGTAATTTTATACGTACACCCCTTAGTTTTTCTGAGATTTTATCTCTCATTTCTAAAGTTTTCATTAATACTCATGAATATGTGTATTAGATAATTTGCATATGTAACTACCAAATGAAGCTTTTATGTCCAGGGATTAGTTTGGTACCATATTTAGTAATCTAGGATGAGATGCTGTTGAGATATGAGTATTTTTGTACATATACCACCATTCTTTAAAGTCGCATAATGGGTTGCCATGGAAACCATAAAATTTCATATAACCAAAAAGCATTTATTTTTGGAGACAATATTTTTTGCATTTAAGTGGTCCCAATGAACAAATTTACACCCATATTGAAATGTCCTATGTGTTCAATTTAGGTCTGACTACCCCCTTGCATACTTTAATTTACCCATGTTTTTTCCCTCATTTTTAAGATTTCATTAATATTCATGAATATGCAAATGAAATAATTTTCATATAGGACCACTGGATGAAAGAACTTATCAAATTGTACCACTGAGTATATTAAAACTGGCAACAATAATGGTTTGAAGATGTTTTGGTGCTGAAATATGTTTATTTATGTTTTTTTATGACTTTATTTAATTTTTAAGGTTTTCATTAATGTTCATAAATATGCAAATTAGATGATTTACATATCTGACCACAGGAAGAAAGACATGTGTCTAAGCTTTAATTTGACACCTATTTTAGGTGCTCTAGGATAAGCAGAACCCTAGATATGATTGAATTTGTAGACCACTCATTCTCTAAAACCATTGATTATATTAAAACATGCAACAATGATAATATTGGGATGAAATCATAGGATTTATATTGTTAATGATTTTCCCTTATTTTTCAGCGTTTTCATTAATATTCATGAACACGCAAATTATGCAAATAAGATAACTTGCATATTTGACCATATACCCCATTCTTGAATCACATTTTTAATGCTTTCATAATTTATGAGTATTTTCTCAATTTATGAGTATGCAAATTAGATAATTTGCATATGCAACACGGTGATAATAGGCCTAGGTCTAAGCTTTAATTTGGTATTAAGTTTAGTAATCTAGAATAAGTGACAGCTATGATATGAGTACTTTTATAGGCATACCCCCATTCTCAAATCCGCTATGGGTTGCCATGGAAACCATGCATTTTCACATAGCCGAAACCATTTTTTTTTTCAGGACACCTTCGTTTGGCATTCAGAGGGTCCCAATGAACAATTTGGCACCCATGAAAAATTGTCCTGGGGGTTGGGGGGGTGCAAGGTAACTTAAATTGGATCCCGGTGTAATTGAACAAAGAAATTATTTGTCATGTCTGCTAGTGTAGGATCATATCTAATCATGTCTCCATTAGCAAACAGAGTAGACCCTGATCAGGCAGCTCCTGTTTGCAAAAGCGTTAAAAGTTATCTTATGAGGTATAGGGTTAACCCATTACTCATTAGGCTATTTTAGATCATGTCATCATTTTCCATTTTTAAGACAACAAAATTTAAGTAAAATTTTGCATCATTTTGAAAATATTATGGAAAATGGAGCATTTGCTGCAAAAGAGCAAATGCTTCATTTTCCATAACATTTTCAAATTCATGATATTTCAAAGAGGTCCAAATGCATTATTATGGAGTAAAGGGTTACAAAGAAAATGTAAGAGTGCAGTGGCTCAGTGTAGAGTTTTAGACTTGTGGTTGAAGAATCATCAGTTCGAGACTTACCAGGTGCAATTTTTTATGTTCTTGAGCAAGACACTTTATCCTGCTTAACCCAGAAAGAAAGGTACATGTCTAAAAATTTGTTGACTGAGATGTAAAATACCAACACCCAAGAAAGAATATTCTTGATAATGTTGAATGTCAGAAATTTCTAAGGTTTGAATGGACATTTCCATGTGTATCCATGGTGTTTTGTAAAAATAGAATCCTCAACTTATACTGGACAAGCCCACTAGATGACTATTAAACTCAAAATAAAGTAGTTATTTCATGTTCCAATTATGTTTTTAGAGACAAAATTGACTTATTACTGTTTTGAGAGCTGAGCATAAATTATTTTCTATAAACTTAATTGAAGCCCATAATAGTCACTCATTGCTGAGCATGTTCTACATGTTGAGGATTTTTTTTCTGTATTATATTGATTGGTGAATCAAAATTTCACTGGCTAGTGATTGGTTGTCGAAATTTAATTGATTATACTCCCGGTACGAAGTATATAGGGGGTATATAGTTTTTGCCTTTTCTGTAATTATGTTTGTTGGCTTGTCTGTTGGTTTGTCTGTCTGTCTGTAAACTTTTTTTTTCGTCAAAGATTTCTCAGCAACTAATTGGGTTAGGATTTTGGAATTTGGTACAAAGCTTGATAGTGATGAGTTGTACTGTGTAACAAAAAAACAGCCACATAGTGCTTATCAGTCCCTTTATTTGTTCATTTTTCTTTCTCTCCAATGTATACTTTTTTTCGTCAAAGATTTCTCAGCAACTAATTGGGTTAGGATTTTGGAATTTGGTACAAAGCTTGATATTGATGAGTTGTACTGTGTAACAAAAAAACAGCCACATAGTGCTTATCAGTCCCTTTATTTGTTCATTTTTCTTTCTCTCCAATGGAAATTTCTGTCACAGATTTCTCAGCTCCTATTGGAGCCAGTGTTTTCAAATTTTGTGTACACCTTCAGGAAGGCATAGTGTACTGTGTAAATGGAAATTAAGATGCTCATCCTCATTTTGTCTTCTTTTTTCAATTTTTAATTTTTTCCTTCTTTCACTCTTATATAATACATATGGACATTTTTTCCGTCAAAGATTTCTCAGCAACTACTTGGGTTAGGATTCTGAAATTTGGTACAAAGCTTGATAGTGATTAGTTGTAATGTGTAACAAAGGAACAGCCACATTTTGCTTATCAGTCCCTTTATTTGTTCATTTTTTCTTTCTCTCCAATGGAAATTTCTGTCACAAATTTCTCAGCTCCTATTGGAGCCAGTGTTTTCAAATTTTGTGTACACCTTTAGGAAGGCATAGTGTATTGTGTAAATGAAAATTAAGATGCTAATCCTCATTTTGCCTTCTCTTTTCAATTTTTCATTTTTTCCATCTTTCACTCATATAATACATATGGACATTTTTTTCTGTCAAAGATTTCTCAGCACCTACTTGAGTTAGGATTCTGAAATTGGTACAAAGCTTGATAGTGATTAGTTGTATTGTGTAACAAAAGAACACTCACATATTGCTTATCAGTCCCTTTATTTATTCATTTTTCTTTCTCTCCAATGAAAATTTCTGTCGCAGATTTCTCGGTTCCTATTGGAGCGAGCGTTTTCAAATTTTGTGTACACCTTCAGGTAGGCTAAGTGTATTGTGTAAATGAAAATAAATGTGCTAATGTCCTACTTTTACAATTTTTCCTTATGTCTCTTCTTTATAACACATATGGACGTTTTTTGGCAGAGTTTTCTCAACAACTACTTGATTTAGGATTATAAAATTTTGTTTACACTTTAGGTAGGAATCTTTGACAATTTTGTCTTTTCTCTGAAAGTGTTACAACCTCTGATGGCTACCACCGGGGGTATGTGAGCTTTGCTCACTTCTTGCTATATTTTAAAGAGAGCCACCATCTAAACACTTATGTTGCCTTTGTCTTTTAGCCTTTGTATTCTGGTTGGATTTTCCCATACATATTGATACAATAAGTATGGTTCTGTCCATTGCATTCCTTAAGGGGCCACAGGTATAATTTTCTGGTGTTTTATGGGGTATTCTGTCGATGAAGGTTGTTTTAATCTCAGCAAACAGTGCAGACCATAATGTAATTATGCTGCATTTTATCTGGGTCCTCACTGTTTGCCAATGTACCCATTTTAAGGGTTTCCAGTATACAAAGGTTTAGAAATAAAATGTCAACCTTAACTAGAAATTAGAATTACAGGAAAATATGACAGAGAAAGAAAATCAAGAGTTTGTAAAGTTCAAGGTCAGTCCATAGGCTTAGATAAACATTTTTATAGGGTAAAATTTATTTATATTTTTTTACCCATCAGTTTTAACATATGTTTCAAGTGTTCAAATAAACCGTCTCAATGAAGCCCTGGCTAATCTGAACCTTTGTTGTTCAAATACCACATACACTGGTTTTCATGTATAATTTGTGAATTTGCAAGAAGTTTGTATACCTTTAATTTTACAGTTAACAATAGAGCAAGGTCATTTGAGCACATATTAGCAAGTCCACAAGATTCAGGTGCTTATAAAATATATTTGTAAAGTCACTATTTACATGTGCATGCACAATTACTACTGTCCTGCCAGGCGAGAGTGACAGTGACTTCATGTTTTGTTTACACAGTTATCAGGGACTTATTATGATAGATCACTTGTGTATTAATCCTATCCACAGGATAGGATTAATACACACATGATCTATCAATTCGCTTTAGCTCAAGTGAATTTTACACATTAGTGTTTTACTTAGCAATTGTAAACAAAGTATTATGTCACGGTCACTCTTGGTTGGCATGACAGTAGTGAGACTAGAGATCTTATTATTGACCTGTATGCCTGTAAATATAGTCTTGCCATTGAAGGTCAGCATGGGTTTAGCTTGATAGAAAATACATATATCTGCATTGTGAATAACATTCATATCACAAACTGGTTTATATTTTTAACATGTTTAATAAATTGATATGCTGTCATAAACATCTTATTAAATGATTTGAGGCGCAACATGTAATTTCAACATTATGTTATGTAGCCATGCTAATACAGGCCTTCAGATTTATGGTGGGCCCGGGTCATTGACCCATGATTTCAAAGTATGGCCCATCATTTTCCAAGACAGTGGGCCCAGTTGACCCATCCTTTTTAGTTGTGAAAAAGTCTCACTTTTATAAAAATATTCATCTTACAGCGAGTCTACCAACTCCACAAAACAGAAAGTACATGTAGGTAGTCAATACAGTAAAACATGTCCTAAGCAGCCACTCAAAAAAGACAAAACAAAGATCTTAATTACAAATGGTAGCTTAATAAAGGTCAAAGTATTGCAGAGCATTCTGCTATATGCATTAAGCAATAATTGGTCTTCTTTTATAGTGGCCGCTTAAGACAGGGTTTACTGTATAATCAGCAGTCAATATACATATATGCATACAAGTGTCTGTGTCAGTGTGTAGGTTATTAAGTATACTATCCTAATGTCAACTGTGGTTAGTTTGATATGCTTGGGCCCATCATTTCAGAAAATGACCCACCATTCTAAGCCTCGGCCCACCAATCTTGAAAAGAAAATGAAGCCCTGCTAATATACATGTTTCTGGTCAGAGCCTTCGCTACTGTAGTTGCTTGAACATTCAATGACTGTTAAGCTACTGACCAAACAGCATACAGAGTTCTAAGCTCGTCTTAGTCTACACATGTCAAAAAAAGAAAGAGGGCAAAGATCAGGAATCGTTACAATCAAGTACCACTCGCCACATTGTTGGAAATCACATGACTCATTTGATAAATTATCAGGAGCTCATTTTGTAGGGCAGAAATTTTGACTCCAGGTCAGCCTTCTCCAGGAGCCAGCTGATCTGGATCTCCACTGTTTATAATAGAGTAATTTATATAGTTGCCTTGGTTTCATGCCATTTTTTAAAAAAAGTTTAATTAATGTATTGCAACAGACTGCATGCTTGGTAGTCAACCCAATCATACTTGCATGCTCCTGTGTAGGTAACAAATAGAAATGTACATTATTGCTATTTCCACACCTCTGTGTACCTGGAACATATTTCTTTTGTTAAGGTAAAAGTTTCAATTTTTTTAGGTTTTACGAGGTCACATTCTGCCTTTGACCAATGTTGCATTTAATAAAACTGGTTCCAAGTTCATCACAGGAAGCTATGATAGAACGTGTAGAGTTTGGGACACAAACACAGGAGATGAGCTACTTTCACTGGAAGGACACAAAAATGTAGTATATTCTATAGCTTTTAATAATCCTTATGGGTAAGTGAATAATTGTCAGGGATCAAGTAATAGTTATACCATGGGCTGTCTGCCTGTACATGAAGATAATCCACAAGCCTTAGCGAGTGGATTATCTCACGTACAGGTGGACAAACAAGGTATAATTTTTTATCAAACCTACATCAGTATAGACCTTGCACATCAAGAGATATTTCATGCTAAAGTTGGTAAGGGCGGTATAAGTTTATATTTTTAACTACTTGGTAGAAAAAGCCAGTGACATTTTTTCTCCCTTGCTAAAGGGGTTCATTTGAAGTTGCTTGAAAATGAAATTATAACAGTTTTTCCTTGTATTGCAAATAAGAAAATTGAACTATTTCAGTCTCTATCCGTCGGTCTGTCCTTTCTGCTATCTCCTCCTAAACCATTGGAAGAAATTCAACCAAATTTGGTTTGTGAGTTATTCACATGAATGGGGCGTGCAACTGCAAGCTTTTCTTTTGCCCCCCCCCCCCTCTGGGGCCCAGGGGAGGGGTCAAAAGGTCATATATCATTTACAAAACATATCAGACTGGATTTTCATTCTGTCGCCTGGGTCATGCCCGAGAGAGGAAACTTTAGGGTGCTGGGGGTGCCAAGGGGGTAAGAAAAAATCTTTTTTTCAAACATGGTCATGTGGCATATCAAATCAACGGGGATAACGAGCAGAGCAGAATGCAAGTAAAATTTTTGTCCTAGGGCCAAACTGGTGACCTTTGGGTGAGGTCAAAAGGTCAAATATCATTAAATTTTGGGTACACTGTCAAATTCTAATATTTTTATACCAAACTTTGTGTGGCATATTGAACAGAATTTTCATTCTGTTGCTGGGGTGGGACTTTAGGGTGCTGGGTCAGTAAAAAACTTTAGCATGGGGATCTGTGATGGCGCTACATTGACTGCGCATTCTTGTTGAGGTCTATATTGAATAGATTGGGTAAAAAAAATTATACCATCATCCTTTTGAAAGTAAGAAAGGTGACAAAGATCAGGAATTGATACAATCACATACCACGCCTGACCCAGGATACCACATGGGAAAGTGACACAAATTAAACAACACAAACAAGAGCCTAGAGGTCAGCCCTTTCCCAGCAGGTGGCCACAAGGCAACAATGAACAGACATGAAAGCATGACAAACACTAGACATAAATAACACAAATGATCCACGAAAGAAGTACCACCTTGGAATGGTCAGTAAAATATTTTACTGGAGGGCTTAAACCCCTTTCACGGCGCCAACCTCAACTTTAGTTGAGGTGTGGATCAAGACATATAGATGTTTTGACCCATATTTTGGCTTCCTTGCAAAAGTGTTGCTGATCAGAATCTACACTGTTTGTCATGCAGCTTATGTTATTTTGCCTAGCTCGGTTGATAGACATGATTCACTTGCTAAAAATAGCAAGTGGTTGTCATAACTTCTTGCTTAAAATTGGGAGAAGACTACTAGCAAGTAAGCAGGTGCTAGGTTTGATCCTTGGATTTGCATACACAGATCCAGAGAGGGGGATGCAGTAGGTCAGGACCCCCCCCCCCCCCCCCCCCCCCTGGATAATCACAATGTTATTTTATATGATTCCTTAGCAATACTGGTCCACATCCCCTGGAAAACCACAAAGCTACCAAGTCAGCAGTCAATGTTGGGCCATTGTTGGCTGGCGGATAATGGCCCACTTCTAGAGGTATTGTGATTATCTCTACCCTCATCAACTTAAGAAAAAAAGCGTTGTCAAAGTTGAGTTGGATCCTCTCTTTGACAAAGCTTACTGGTTCCATTCAGAGAGATTTAGAACTTACAATCACAGTGGGGATGAGGTTTGTAATATAGTTATATGGGTCATGATGTGCATGCATGTAGCTCTTTCAAAACATAGAAATGCAGTATGACTTTTCTTAGTGTGGTAAATATGAATTTAACATTGAAATATTGGCGATTGAAGAAGATGGGGGGAGGGGACGGAGGGTTAGAACCCCTCCTCCTCTGACTGGAAAATTACAAAGCTATAGGGTTCTTTAGCAGAACTGGTCCAGATCCAATGGAAAACCACAAAGCTATCAAGCCAGCAGTTGATTTTGGGCCAATATCTGCCCCCAGCGAAACGGGCACGCTTTTAGAGGTATTTGGAGCATGTCTCCCTTCATCAACATTTTAAAAAAATAAAACATTAAAGTTGAGTTGGACTCCTGTGATAAAACTTTCTGGATCTGTGCATGGATTGTAAAGGGCAGCAATCACTTAGCAGTTTAGAACTAACAATCACAGTGTGACAGAGTTAGAGAGTGATGTGCATGTGCATGTTGCTCTTTAAACACATATATAGAAATTCAGTATGACTTTTCTCTGCATGCTAAATATGAATTTAACATTGAACTATTGGTGCTTGCAGAAGAAAATAAAATATTTATCTTAAAACATTTTAACCCAAAGGCTCTGTATACTGATACTGTGATGTTCTACATTGCTTTCAACAGTTTTTCAGTCTGTAGGATTTCCTTATCCATAAATTGTAACATATGAGCCGTGACATGATGTTTTCCAACAATGTGGCATTTTGACAAGTATAGAATCATACGAGTCTGTGCAGCCACCTTTTAAGCTTAGAAACTCCAAATGATGTTTGGTCAGTAGCTTAACAATCATAGAATATTCAAACAGCAAGCAGAGCCTCAGATCAGACTGCGTGTATGGGCAGGCTGATCTGGGGCTTTGCTGGTCGCACATACCACATTTAGTTTTGGTTTGGGTGCCCACAAAAAACGCATTGAGATGGTCGTTTTAAGTATCCACAACATATTAGGTTGAGAAATAAGATTTTCTATGCATTCCTTTCCTGGGAGACCTCAGGAGTCATATCCCTATTGTGAGTTTCTTATCACACTGTAACCATGCGCGGATCCAGAGCTGGGGACAGGGGGTCCAGACCCACTCTGAATAATAACAAAAATATAGTGTTTCTTAGCAATTAGCAATCCGGATCCCCTAAATATTCACAACTACCAAGCCAGCACTCAATGTTGGGCCATCATCGGCCCGCCAGCGAAACACCATTTCAATGATGGCCTATTTATAGTGGTATTTGGATCCTCTATCCCCTTATCAACTTAAAAAAAACTTATCAAAATTGGACCCCCTCTAAAAAAAAAATTCTAGATCTGCGCATGGCTACTGAGCAAGCTGCTAAACTGTTGACCAGTACATTTTATCTACATACTTCCAGACAGTAGGTGACAACTGCAGTACTAAATCAGGGGAAGGGAGAGAATATAATCTCTAGGAGTCTGTTACAAAAAATGAAGGAATTGAGCTCCAAACTCATGAACCACTATGACATACAAAATTGGGCCTCAACACAAAGGAAGCCTGTGTGTTTGGTGTTTCTGACCAAGTAAGGTTTAAACCAGTCTACTCAGCTAGAGACAGGGCTCAAGCTGGGCCCTGATAGTAGTGAGAAGTGACTTCTCACTCCAGGAAAATTAGGGAGAAGTGACAGTCAGATAGGGAGAAGTTATAGCCCAAAATTACGGCATTTTCTGTCAGTAGCCATAATAACACATACTATTGCCATTAAATGGAAGGAGAAATACGATGCTGTGGTAGAAGATTGTCACCACAGCTTGTGTTAGTGTGGTGACAGAATAAAAATGAGTCTCCATAAAAAAAGCATTTCTCTGGATCTAATTGAGGGCAAAATTTTGGAATTTTTTAGAATATTGAAAATTTGTATGGATAAAGTTTCACTTCAGTGCTTTACAAACAGCCAATAAAAAGGCACTGATCAGACTGTGCAGATGTGCAGCTGGTCTGTGCCTTTGTTGTTTGCAACCCCAAAGACAGGTTTTCTTCAAACTCCAGATAAAAGGACTTAAATGCCTCCAAAGACTTAATCTGTTTAACATGACTGTGCCAGTGCATGAGATTTCCAACAATGTGGTATGTGCGACCAGCAAAGCCTCAGATCAGCCTGCGCATACAAGCAGTCTGATCAGAGTCTTTGCGAGTCACTTGAGTATTCTATGATTGTTAAGCTAAGCTTAAAAGGAGGCTGCAGAGGCTTTTCCGAGTCTACACTTGTCAAATTGTTGGAAATCTCATGCCGCGGCTCAATTTTTTGTTGTAGGAATAAGATTGCCACAGGTTCATTTGACAAAACCTTAAAGATATGGGATGCAGAATCTGGAGACTGTCTTCACACATGTAAAGGCCATCTAACAGAGATTGTAAGTACATAACAGATGACACAAGATGACTTAATATTTAACATGTTGTATTGTAGGAATAAGATTGCCACAGGATCATTTGACAAAACCTTAAAGATATGGGATGCAGAATCTGGAGACTGTCTTCACACATGTAAAGGCCATCTGACAGAGATTGTAAGTTAGCTTTTACTTTACATAACATATGACACAAGATGTATGGAGAGAACCTCTAATCTCTAAATATATGTTAGAGTAACACTCAGTGGGAGAAGGAATGTATTGAAACCCAGCTTTTGGCTACAATTTGGAATGACAACACATACAGTATATTAGAAGCAGCTGCATTGTAGTGGATAAACCGCTTGCCTTGTAAACCAGGGGTTGCAGGTTTGATACCCGGCTTCATCAGTCTATTGGATGTGACTGTAAGCTGTGGCCTTGTCTCCATATGACCTTAGCTGTTGGTGGGATGTTAAATGCAACAACAACACATATATTCTAATATAACATGTAAAAGTGTATATTTCACTATGATCATGTGTATATGAAGCAATATCAATGTTTCTAACACCTTCACTTAAACATCTGGGCAAGTTGCAATCAAAGTTCACGTGGAACATCTCTGATGTAGCACATTCTAATGCACTTGCTTTTATAACGTGACATCTGATTGAATAGCGTCAAACATTTGCAACAGAACATTGTTTGATGTAATTAATTTTATTTCATGGATGACATATGCCTGTATGCAGCTTCATGTGGTGAACAAGGCTGTAGAAGCTCATTGAAATGGGGTTATCATATTCAAAATTTTCATATGTGGAAGGACATCATTGGATACAAGTTTGGAAATGTTTTACAGCTCAGCTCTTGCATTGGTGTAAAACTAAATTGCACATGGCATATTCATAGAGGATCTTACGTGAGTGCTCATGTTTTATTGAATTTATTAAACAAGTTGAGGAAAAGAGATAAAATGTTAGCTTGCAGATTATTTTATCACTTTTTTGCAACAAGTTTAATTAATTCGAAAATACTGAAGCACAAATGTTAGATTCTGTTTATCACATGACATTAAAATAATTTAAAAATTGCATATTTGGCTTAAAGGTATCAAGATTTGTCATCTTTTAGGCAACATTATAATGGAAGTCATTGCGTAACGCTACTTAATCTGTAAACCATTTGTGTTTTTTCTATTTAATTGCATGGTGTTATATCACTCCCAGACACGAAATCATGCGGTAAAACGATATATCTTCACAAATGAAAATTTAAATACAGTTATTCTCTAGGTAATTTTTTTTTCAAATTGTCCTGGACACTTGACTAAGATAGCCGTCATGCCCATATTAGCTAAATACCCTAAAATTCTTCCCAGGACGTTTAAAACTTAGTATCTATCATAGGGACTTCAGCTGCTCAAAACTTGACTTTAAAAGGAGGTCATATTTGATCTTCAATGCAGTAGTAACTTAATCTTTTGATAGACTTTGGAAGATTGGAAGGCATTACAGGTTCTGGATATGCTTAACTTAATTTTAAGAATGTGAAATCTTTAAGCATCAAGTTTAAACTAGCTTGTATTAGACTAGCACTGAATTTTTTATGCATGTGTATATACTTCAGGCAATGCCTACATATTAATCTTTATAAACCTAGCCTCCTTTTTGCAAAGGCAAACAGTGGTCAGGCCCCGAGATATTTTTTCATGCTCAACTCAGCTGAGCATGAAATTTATCCTGCTCATAAATGTTAAAATGCCAACAGTTGTTGGCATTTAAACATTTAAAAGTATGATAAATACAACACCTGAGAGACTTAAAGCAAGAAACTTCTTTATTTGTCAGTAATTTAGTTCTTATGAGCAGTTGAAATTTCGTAATCAATTGAGTTGAGCTTGAAAAAAGTTTTATAGTCTTGGGGCCAGATGCCGCAAATTGTGGTGATCGCTTTATTGCAGGTATGTCTTAGCTTCGATAACTCAAGTACACTGATTGCTACAGGAAGTATGGACCAAACTGTCAGGCTCTGGGATGTTCAAACTGGCCAGGAAGTTCATTGTTTATTAGTAAGAATTGGCTGCCTATCCTTGGACTAGTAATATTTCAGTTCAGCAAATGTTTGTATTGGAATTGTTTATGTTGAAGCTGAACTTCAAAAACGTAGGATTCACCAGGTTAGATAATTATCACAAATAAATTACATTTCTCTTTAAAATGTTGAACAGTTTTTATGAACATCAACAAGAAATCAAGGTCCCCTTTATAGAAATATTTGATAATTTATGTACATAAAAAGCTGTTTGCGTCACAAGATTGGGACCTTTTGAAGTTGTTGGGGCTAAATCTAGCTCCTCTTAAAACTTTCATCTCAAAACACATTTTTCTGAAATATAACCAAAAACCCTTATCCCTAGTCACATCAATGTGAAAAAAAGATAGGTGTTTTACCAGCAACCTATTATCATTGATAATAAACCATAGGTTCAGATAAGGAAACATTTTTTGAGCATAAAATTGTTACTATTTTCTAGGGTTCCCACAAGCTCTGGAAATCATGGAAAACCTGGAAGATCACAAAAAAGTTCCATGCATGGAAAAATCATGGACTTTGAAAAAAAATGAATAATCATGGAGAAATCGTGATGGAATTTGTGAAATAATTTGATGAAACCACAAGTAGCCAGAAAGTTAGCTGTCAGACACACAAAACTTGTGTGTCTGACAGCTAATTTTCTGGCTACTGGTGGTTTTAAGTTTTAGTTATTATACCCCCCGCAAACTTTGTTTGTAGGGGGTATACTGTTTTCACGTTGTCCGTGCGTCCGTCCGTCCGTCCGTGCGTCCGTCCGTGCGTCCGTCCGTCCGTCCGTCCGTAACGCTTTGTTTCCTTAATAACTCGAAGAGTCATTGCTGGATTTTCATCAAACCTTGCAAACATGTTCATATATGCAAGACAAATACTTTAGACAAAAAAGTAAGGGCTAGGGGCCAATTCTATTAGAGTTATTTCCCTTTGTAGTTCTAAATGGCTTTTAATATAGTGCTTTATGCTTATGCTATTATAGGCCATACACGGGCCAATCAACTCCTACCACAGCTTTTGATGGAACAATTTGATACTTTTACTATACAATGTAGACACATTGAACATATGCATGAAGGAGTTTAGTTCAGAAAAAATAATTTTTGACAAAATGACAGCTGTGAGAACTTAGACAATTTTTCCCTAATAAGGTGTTTGTATATGTATAGATAGTGCCTTTATGGGCCGATCAACTCCTACCACAGCTTTTTATGGAGCAATTGATACTTTGCCTATACAATGTAGACACATTGAACATATGCATCAAGGAGTTTATAATTTTTGTTTGCACAGATTCTACTGAAATATTCTTATCAAAACTAAGGTCTCCTTGTTCGCAAGTTTTTTCACTGACCCTTACTGTGCGGGGGGTATCTAATAAGCATTGCTTATTGACTTTTTTCATTTCAAAATGCATACATGGTCTACAAGCATGCTTATTAAATACATTACTGTTGTTCCATTCCACATTTATACTCAGTATGGTAAATATGCTGCTTAAAGGGGGGTTTGAGGCCATGCATTAAATAGTCATGGAAATTACATTGTTGATCATGGAAAATTATGGAATCAGGGTTTTGAATTTCTGTGGGAACCCTGTATTTTCTTTGACCATCAATTTAAAAATCGTTTGGGTGCTCAAATGAACCATCATTTTGAGATCTATGGTTGTTTTGAGTACTCACAATATATTTTTGGCTAAAAGAAAAAATATTTTTTTAATTATGCACTCTTATCTGGAGGTCTGATAGATTTTTGTCCAACATAATAAATTTTAAATAAAGTTGGTTGATACCTTCAATAAATTTGATTTTTATTATTACAGGGCCATACAGGTGAAATAGTGTGTGTTAACTTCAGTACCTCAGATGAACATCTTGTCTCTGCCTCATTTGACTGTACTGCTAAAGTGTGGGAAGTTTCTTCTGGAAAGTAAGTTACTTATATATTCAATCAGTCAATTATCAGTTATGCTATGAATTATGCAGTAGGAATTATCACCAGTTAAGTGGGAGCACAGTTGTAGAGTGCATGGCTAGAGCTCAAGGAATTGCAGGTTTGAGCCATCCTAGATGCACTGCATTTCAAGAGCAAGGCACTTTATTCTCTGTATAGTACTGGTTCAAACCAAGAAGAATCAACCTGACAGGACTGAAAAAATGATTACTGGAATGTAAAGAATCAAATCATCAGTATGTTGATTGAATTTAATCACTCATATACCTACATGTTACGAACGATACTGCTGAAATGTGGAAGTATCAGCAGGAAGGTAGGATGCTAGTAATCAATCAGTTGTGTCCATCAGGGTGTGAGCCATACTGCTAAAATGTTAGAAGTTATATTAGGCATGCAAGGTGCTTGTATTCAATCAGTCATATACATGCCATGGTGTGAATCATGCTTCTAAATTATAGGAAGCACCATCAATAAGTTAAACTACAGGTACTTATTAATATTCAATCATTATGCAGGGCACTGTGTCGGAGTCTGACTGTTCTAGTTTATTTAAATGCATGTGCAACTGTCTGGTTGAGATTGATGGCAAGAGGTTGGTCTGAACCTGTGTCTATGTTTATTACTTACACAGATCAGAAGCCACAGAGTTTGCCATTAGGGTCTCTATGTTAAGCTTGATAAAATCCAATGATCCAATAAATGGTCGTTTTACAAAGCTATTGGGTCAATAAAAACTAAAGGGGGCATCTTGTGAATTGGTAATTAGGACTGATCTACCTTAGACATAGGTAAAAGGTGAGAATTAGGCATGTTTTTTTTTAAAGCAATGCATCATCTTGCGCCATTAAACCTCAGTAAAGACACAAAACATATGATTTAACCCTTTAAACACCAGCAAAGTAACTCAAGGGTGTTAAGAAAGTTTGTTCGCCAATAAAATTATGTTCCTTTTATTTTAGTTATTATGTGTCTTATGACATAAATGTCACTGAAATTCTTTAAAGTCAACACACCTGACAAGAAATAAACAACTGGATGGTTAATCAAATATTTTATCACCAAATATACTATCTTCAAAATCAATTACCCCTCGGAAATTTTTGAGCGCGAGGAGCAAAATGGGGGTATATGAAAAAGAACCCTTGTCATGTCCTGGCCATAGTGACAAGAATATTTCTAATTGGTTAAGAAACCATAAATGGAGTCGTTATTCATCTTATATAAGCCTTTAGTACGTTTATTAAACTGCAAGGCTGTAAAGAAATATCCAAAATTATAAATGCCACTTTTTTTTGAAATTATCAGATTTTTCTAGACAGACTGAAAGGCAGTACCCAAATTAAACGAAATTGAGTCAAGACATTTGATGTCAGACACGATGCCTAACCCTATAGAGCATCAAAATGAATAACAGGCCCATTGAAAATGCTATTTTTCAGCATAATTTTGTTTATAAATGATTCAAAATTCTATGATGAAGAGCAGAACGAACTTTTTTACCACCCTTTACATCCGAAAATGTCTGTTTATTGGTTAATATATAAATATAGAGGCAAACAGTGTGGTCCCAGATCAGTCTGATCTGAATCTACAATTTTAGTCGAAGAGGCTTCAAAATATTTCAGCTGACGCCAAAAGCATACAACTTTTTTGTGATATGCCATTTATGGGTTAATAAATGTGAGTTTAGTGTATATAGGGTCACGATTGTCATGAAATGCACACATGTTTGCCATGATCAAACAACTTATTTATTCTTCACCAAATAAATAGAACCTGATTTCCCTTCTTGAGTAGATGATATAGCCGAACCACGCGCAAATATGAATATTAAAGTTGTCGCCTTTACAGTGACCTAAAAGCTCTATTATACCACAGCAAACGATATGTGTGAGATCTGTTGCTCAGTAAAACAATGGGACTGGCCCGATTAGAGCAGTAGGTAACGTGTTTGACTACAGATGCACGTCTGACAGCAGAATAATGCAGATTCAGGAGTCGTGAATGCGATCCTTGCCCGGTCCATACTTTCGCGGAGAGTGATCATGAAATAATTTCTACGTTCATTCTTTAACCTTTCACTGATTCATTCAAGAAGGGTTGTTGTCAGTTACAAGTGAAGTATGTGCACCAATTCATGATTAACAGCTTGTTCAAGCTTGCCCAGGAAAAAGTTTGGTTAGGTGAACTGACTGTCCATCCATGACCATAGCTGTTGACTTGGAATTAAAGCAATAAAACAATGGATCATGGGTCAGAATACTACACTGTGCTGTTATATTCTTAAACAAAATAATAAAAGGGGCGAAGACCAGGAATCGATACAATCAAGCACCACACCTGACACAGGATACCACATGGGAAAGTGACAAATACACAATTTAACATCACAAACGAGAGCCAAGAGGTCAGCTCTTTCCCAGCAGGTGACCACAAGGCAGCAAGGAACAGACCCCAAAGCATGACAAACACGAGACAGATATAACACAAATGATCCAGGAAAGAAGTACCTCCTTGGACCAGTCAGTAAAAAATATTTTACTGGTGAGCTTAAACCCAGTTTCACGGCACTAACCTCACCCTTAATTCTGATGTGGACCAGGATACATTCGGGAAAATGACAAAACACAACAAACACACCAGCCAAGAGGTCAGCCCTTTCCCAGCAGGTGACTACAAGGCTACAAGGAACAGACACGACAGCACAACACACACCGACATGAAGCATAACTAACAAAAACAATCCACAAAAGAAGCAATGCATTGGAACCGTCAGTAAAAATACTTTTACTGGAGGGCTTAAACCGGTGTCACGGTGCCAAACTCAACCTTAGTTCAAATGTGGATGAAGACACATAGATGTTTGGTTTGCATGAAAGACCCCTAGCTTATCAATGCATCATCTCCCACCAAGAATATTTAAATCAAGATATAAAAAGGAGATAAAGCAAAGATAAGGACTCAACAGTACATAAAGCTGAATATCCGAACAAAAGAAATCCAACAGGTTAACCCCGGTGGGCCTGACAACAGCCAAAGCAACAGGCTCGTACCATCTCATCAAAAGAGAATTCTTAAGTTGGAATAGTCATAGAGTCTGAAGTCCAACCCACCAGCCTGCAATTAAAAGAGAAACCAAAGTTGCCAACCTTGATTGGGTTGACCACCAAGCATGCAGTCTGTTGCAATACATTAATGTTATAGCCAATCTTTTTATATTGAGAAATTATTTTAATAAACTGCGCTGAAAAACTATTAGAACCAATAATTTTCTTAAACCTATACACCAAGTCACCATAGAACTATTTGGCGCAGGAGAGATTTAAGTCCAACTTGGAATTTAGATATCAAATCATAGTATTGTCGATAAAATTTAGAAAAAGGCTTTTCGAAGTTTATGATACCAATAAGCTTGTTTAAGAAGTTTCTGAGTTAACAATTTATTGCAAGTATTGAAGTCAGCAACATCAATTTATCTCTGTTCAAAACTGGTTATATTCTGACATGATTCAAAAATTGTTGACTAGGATGTATATCCTCAATTCTAACAAAATAACAAATTTATTTAGAAATTTTAACAATATGGCTTGTCATAATGTAAAACAGGACATTCCAAAACAATGTAAGCTATAAGGAGGGTGATTCTATTGTTCATAACTTGAGCCATGGCATGAGATTTCCAATAATCTGGTATGTGCAACCAGCAAAGCCTCAGATTAGCCTGCGCATACGCGCAGTCTGATCAGAGCCTTTGCTAGTCGCTTGAATATTCCATGAGTGTTCAGCTACTGACTGAAGATCATTTGGAGTTTCTAAGCTTAAAAGGAGCCTGCACTGGCTCGTCTGAATCTACACTTGTCAAAATGCCACATTGTTGGAAATCACATGTCACGGCTCACTTGTATTAACAACTGTTTCAGGGTACTTCACACATTAACTGGACATGGTGGTGAGTTGAGTTGTGCCAGATTTAGTTATGATGAATCTATAATAGCCACAAGCTCAGTTGACAGAACATGTAGAATCTGGGATGTCAAGGGAGGTATGAATAATTCTATACAGTAGAACCTGTGTAAAACGGCAACTCTCAAATAGATCCAAAATTGGTTTTCAAGACCAATTATTTCTTAATGCAGGTCAAAAGTATTGCAGAATGCTCCAAGGGAGCATTCTACAATTCATTTCGACCTTCATTAAGCTACCATTTGTCACTAAGATCTTTATTTTGTCTATTTTTGAGTGGCCTTTTTACACAGGTTTTACTGCAACATTTTAAGGCTGTGTGATTATGTGTTTTTACTGCCATTTACAGGGGTGCAGTGGCTCAGTGATAGAGTACTTGATTTGAAAATGAGGGAATGCATGTTTGAGCCTCACCAGCGTCACTGCATTGTGGCCTTGAGCAAGACACATTAATTTTTGCATAACATGCTACTGTGCCACTGGTTCAACCCAGGAAGACCTGTCCACACAACATGACTGCAAAATTCTTGACTTGGCATAAAGAATCAAATCAAAAAAAAAAAAAATCAGAACTTCTGTTAGCCAATTTAATTTGGAATTTTTGGGTGTTTTTTTTTTAAATTTTTAAAAAGAATTAAGGAGTTCCATCAGACTGTTAAACAGTTTCGACCAGATCAGATTACTCTGAGCTATATTTCATAGTTTAGTTATTTTGCGTTATAATTATAGAGCATCATTATCTAGATAATAGGACAATGGGGCCTAAATTTTGACATGTATGACCTATTATTCATGACCTAGTTATTTGGTTTCATATTTGTAAGGTTGTTCACAGGTTTAGATAAACAAAACATTTTCAGAGTAAAATAGTTAATATTTTCTTACCCATAATTTTTAGCATGTGTTTTGGGTACTCAAAAGAACCTTCTCATCAACAACATATGTTTTGGGTGAGAAATAAGAAATGATTTTCTTTTAAACACTCTTAACTAAAGTCCTGGTAATTGGATGGCTAAATAATAGGTGGGTTTATCTGGTAGGGTAACATTATCAATCTGACTCAAATATTTAATTTATAAAATGTTATGCAGATATCCAGGAAAACTGGACTCAGGTGAGTGATCCTCACTGTTTTAGTCAATTTATTTGATGTCATCATATATAAGAGTTATGTGATGATAAGTATTATGACCTTTAACGTACTGTAAATTTAGAAATTTATTTTAGGGAATAGCGTTAAAAGACATATTTGCCATGTTAAAAATTAGCGAACATGGCATAATTTACCCACAACAGAGTGATTTTGCCATTCACGAGGGTTTTAATTTCACAAAACTTCGCAAAATAAACCCCTCGTGAATATTTCTGAATTAATTCACAATATATTTATCATATGATGTCGCATCTGAGAGTGAAATAACACCATGCAATAAAATCGATAAACCACTAGTGGTTTATAGATTTATGGGAAACGTTATGACGTCCATAACAACGTTACGTACATAATAACAAAATTATGACGTTTTTACGCCAGAAATGAAGTTCAAAGTGATCTAATGCCATATGATAAATAGGATCTAATAATCGTGCGCTTGTATTATTGAATTTATTAAACTCGTTGTGAAAAAGAGATAAAATACTCGGCAAGCCCCGCATTTTATCTCTTTTCCCCAACTCGTTTAATAAATTCAATAACACATGAGCACTCATGTAAGATCCTCTATTTAATTTAATAAAATGCAATGATAGTCCTGCCTTAAGTTTTTAGTGTTAGTATGTTGACAAAATGCAACAAGCATTTCAAATTTCATTCATCATTATCATATCATAGTTTATAAAATAATTTTGATAGAAACTAATCAAGTGAACCCCAATTTTTTTTTTATATGCAGGTATGTGTTTAGGAATACTACTTGGCCACACAGATGAAGTGTTAGATGTAGCATTTGACATGACAGGACAGTATGTGGTATCTGGGTCCGCTGATGCAACGGCCCGTTGCTATAACACCAGAACTTTAGCTTGTTATTCTGTATTGGTGGATCATGATGGTGAAATTTCTTCTGTATGTTGTTCTTCTATCCCATAAAGTGCCACCTATAATTTGCAGCAGACGACAATTTTAAATTTTGCTGTGATTTCAAAAATAACAAATAAAGCATGATATTTCATGAGAATCGTCTGCTGGCAGACAATTCTCATGTAATATCATACCTTATTTTTGCCGAAAATTGGGAAAGATGTCCCAAAATTTGCCATCTGCTGCAGTCGTGATTGGCACTTTAAGGGTTAATTACAGGAAAACCACCTCAAAAATAGACATAACAAAGGTCTTAATGACAACTGGTAGCTGAATGAAACTCAAACGTATTGCAGAATGCTCCCTTTGGAGCATTCTGCAATGCTTTTGACCTGCATTAAGCAATAGTCGATCTTGAAAACCATCTTTTGGTCTTTTTAAGTGTGACTGTTTTACACAGGTTTTGCTGTTTTTAAAATTTATCTCTTATTTATATTTTGAATGTTGAATTTGACTGACTGATCAAAATAAATATACAGACTTCCATATAAGAGTGCACATTTGAAAAAGTCCATACTAACAAATTTATGGACTCTTGTTGGGTACTTTAAATTTCCCAAATTTATAGTTTTTAAAGATTAGTTATGGAATAAAAGCTTCATTGCATATAAAGATACTAAACTCAAAATGAGGTTTATTCAGTAAAAAATTTCTGGGATTTGTTGGGTATTTACGCTTTCTTGGCTACTTTTTCTAACATTGTAAGTAACCAACAAGAATCCAAATGTAAGAGCTTCCCTCCGTCTTTTTTGTCCGTATGGAACCATATCTCAGTTCCTGCTGGTCAGATTTGATGCATTCATGGTAAAAATGATAAGTACCATAGACTCTTGATATCATATAAGTGTCGCCTAAATTGACCCCTTAACACTTGAGTTATTGCCCTTGTTTTAGTATAGGCAATTATTTTGCAAAACCTATATTAGCTTTTTGTGTAATGATCTTCACATTTCATCAAAGCTATTTTATTTAACAACTTCTCACTATAGACTACGATTGCTCAGTACCTGTAGATAAGCATGGCAGTGTCAAAATTATTAGAAGGATATTAAGAATTGGTGTCCTAATGTGAAGCTCTTGCAGGCTTATTATCTTAAATCTTTAAAGATCCTCAAACTAAAAAACTGTTAAAGTATAATTATTCTAAGGTCATACACACAGTACCCTTACAAGTCCATTGTTTCCATTGGATGCCATCTTGATGTCTCTATGATTTCCCGCCAATTGAAATTTATTAGAGCAGTATTTTGTAAAAGTAGAAAACAGTGATATAAAAAAAAAATTAAGTAAAATTTTATTGGAGTAAAAATATATAAAAGTGAAATCCCAAATGTCCACTCACAGCTTCTGTAAGATTCACAAATCAGTTCAAAATATATCAAGCATCTTCTGATCTGAAATTGATGAAAACTATGCGTTACTGGTAAACATACCATACAGGCAAAAACACACTCGTATTCCGTACATACAAATTTTCAATTCTATCAACATTTGGGGAAAACGGACCCGTAATTTAAGCTATCTTAAGCACTGCACATAGATGTTTGCTTTGCATGAAAGAGCCTTAACTTATGATGTATTAGCTCCTAGTACACTAGCGGTTTATGGATTTTAATATGTGGCATTATATCACTCCTATACATTATATATGTATCAAAATCTCATTGTACTGCCCATATATCATAGGGGCCACCACATGCCAAATCTGTCGTGGTAGTTTTCGACCAGGTCATGTCCAAACCAGTATGCCCAGCTACAGAGACTAGCTAAAATAGAGAAGTTTCCCTTGAGGCAAGTTTTGCTAGGATACTTTCCAATAAGTGCACAGCAAAGGTGCTGATCAGATGGCATGGATTTCCCATGTGGAGCATCATATAATATTCTCATTATTGTAGATCAAACTAGAACATGTTTCTTGATAATAGGAAATAAATCTAAATTAATTATCTTTGATATAAAACCATGCATAAACAAATATTTTAATGGGTTGGTCAGGTAATGTGAAACAAAAGTTATTTTGCTGTTGTCACTCTGAATTCTTACAGGTATATTTGAGCCGCGACAGGAGATTTTCAACAATTTGGTATATGTGACCAGGAAAGGCTCAGACTAGCCTGCACATATGCACAGTCTGATCAGAGCCTTTGCTGGTGGTTTGAATATTCTATAACTGCTAAGCTGCTGACAGAACAGCATTTGGAGTCTCTAAGCTCAAAAGGAGGCTGTTCAGGCTGGTCTGAGTCTACACTTGTCAAAATGCCACATTGTTGGAAATCACATGTCAAGGCTTATTTTATTATGTAAAATAAGAAAAAAGATGATCTACAATATATCTGGAGAAGTGATTAATTAAAATATTGTGAAAAAACAGTGGCAGATCCAGAGGGGGTTCAGGGTTTTTTCTTGAAACCCCTCCCACCACCCTTGTTAAATATCCTTTGAAAATGAAATAATTTAGTCTCAATGAGACCAAATTATTTCATTATCATGGGATATTTAGCCATCTTGGAACACCCCCGGGAACTCCCACACATTTTGTACATACAAACTCAGGTTCTAGATATCTTGGATCAACCCCTGAATAATATCTCATGTAACATTTGCAGGTTCAGTTTAACTCAAGAGGCACTAAAATCTTAACAGCTAGCGTAGACAGGACGGCCAAAGTATGGGATAATAAAACAGGAGATTGCAAGCAAACTCTCGAAGGACACACTGATGAAGTATTCTGTGCCAGTTTTAATTATGAAGGAGACATCATAATTACAGGTAAATGTGGGAAGAAATTGAAAAATCTGTTGTTGTTTTTTCAGAACAATTTAACGCTTAGCTAGCCATTATTGTTATGTCTACCCCTGGAAAGGTCGGGAGACATATTGTTTTTCCCTTTGTGTCTGTTGGTGGGTCTCTCTGTGGGTCCGTCCATCTGTCCGTCACAAATTGTGTCCGCTCTACAACTTGATAACCGTATAGATATTTCAATGAAATTTCAAACATTTGTAAAGCACAATCATGTTTATTTTTTAATTATTCTCCTTGTAACATAATTAAATGCAATGTTTTGTCCGCTCTGTAAGTTGAACACTGTTAAAGCTATTTCCTTTAACTTCATACACTTTTAAAGCCCAATGGGACAATGAACCATACCTCTGCTTTGGATATTTTTGGAGTTATTTCTCTTTGATCATTTGCAATACTATTTCGTGTCCGCTCTATAACTTGATAACCCTTAGAGGTATTTCAATGAAACTTCATACATTTGTAAAGCATATTCAAACGATGTGTCGTGTACAAGAACCATAACTCTTGCATGTATATTTTTTCTCTGCCTCTGACCGTGGGTCTGTCCGTCACAAAACAGTGTCCGCTCTATTAATTTGATAACGTTTAGAGATATTACAATGAAACTTCACACATTTGCAAAGCACATTCAGACCACATGTCTTGCACAAGAACAATAACTCTTGCATGTTAATTTTCAAATTATTCCCCTTGTACAATAATTAAAGGCAATTTTTTGTCCACTGTAAGTTGAAAACTGTTAAAGCTATTTGGTTAAAACTTCATATACCTTTAGAGCACAATGTGACAATGGTTCGTGCACAAGAATCATAACTCTATTTTGGATATTTTTGGAGTTATTTCCCTTTGATCATTTGCAATGCTTTTTCGTGTCCACTGTAAAACTTGATAACCATTAGAGGTATTTCAAAGAAAACTTCATACATTTGTAAAGCGCATTCAGACGACGTGTCATATTTTACAAATTATTCCCCTTGTAACATAACTAAATGTAATTTTGCATCTGTTTTTTCGTAGAAAAACAATTCTAATTTTATTTGTAATCTGCCTTTTAGGTATGTGTTTTCCAAGTGCTCTTCCGGGCTAGATTTTATTATGGAATCAAACACTATGAACCCTGATTAGACTGTACACTTAGGCTAGCTTATGATGTGAAAATTACCAAACTCTCATGTGCTGGTTCTAATTGAGTTTTTCAGATCATGATGATATCAGGACTTTAGTTAAGAGTGTGTAACAGAAAAATAGTTTCATTTTTCTCAACCAAAACATATGTTGTTGGTACTCAAAAGAACGGTCTCAATGAGACAGTTCTTTGAGCACCCAAAACATATGCTAAAATTATAGGTAAGAAAATATTTACAATTTTACGCTGATTTTGTTTTTGTTTATCTAAACCTGCGGATATGCACCATCAATAATATAGCAAGAAGTGAGCATAGCTCACATAACCCTGGTGGTAGCCATCAGAGGTTGTAACACTTTCAGAGAATATGAAAAAAAGTTAAAATGAATACTGCCCTTTGATGAAAATTTCCATATTCATTAAATTGGAGATAAAAAGACAAACATTTCTATACTCATTACATTGGAGAGAGAAAGAAAAATCTGCAAATAAAGGGACTTGTAAGCAAAGCAAAGTTGGTTCTTTAGTACCCAACATATCAGATAGTCATACAAAATTTCAAAATCCTAGGTCAAGTAACTACCAAGAAATCTTTGACGACCAAAACTTCAATAATCATAACATTGGAGAAATAGAGAGAGATAGAAAAAAAGAAAAAGAAGGCAAAATAATTCTCACCACCTTGCTTTTGTTAAACAGGAATTATAGCTAATTTCATAGGCCTTTCGTAATTTTCCGGATTCTTTCGGCCCTCAAGTCACATGCACTTAAATCACATGACTATCTCAGCCAATCGGTATTTTCCCCGTGACCATGATGCCTAGCAGCCAAGTGCTTAAACCAGCATCAAAATACCAAAAGAAATTCTGTTTTGTAAGCAGACAGGCTTGTTTCATTGCATACAAAGTGAGGATTAGTTGTGAAGGTCCACTTAGCATCGGTTTGTATTTTTGTTGCCTCAAAAAGTGATTTTACATTCATCGTTGTTTACTTTCTGATGTCAGTATTGAGTATGTCACAAAACTGGTGTCACTGACTGTGTCGGTGTTTATGTAAACATTCCACCGTTTAAAAAATGACTCAAAATCTTGTCAAAAACATCATTGGCAATATGGCATCCAGCTATCAAGTCAATCTAGCAATCGAAATTCCTAATATAACAGAAAATTATATAAACTCACACGTTTTCACTTGTCAACATTTGGTATCTGCAATGGTCATTTAAATATGCCACATGTTGAACTGTTTTTGATTGGCTAGATATTTTTCTTTTCACGAGGGCTATACAAAATTTGAAGAGTCTAGCACTTATAGGTGCTGAGCTGAATTGATTGAAACATTTGCTGAAAAGGAAGAAAAAATAACAAATAAAGGGACTGATAAGCCATATGTGGCTGATTCTTTAATACACTGTATAACTTGTCATACCTGATGTTTGTACTAAATTGCAAAGTCCAAGGTCAAATAGTTTCTGTGAAATCTTTGACAAAAAATTCCATAAGCATTACATTGGATTGAGTGATAGAAACAAGGTGAAATGATAAATAAAGTGACTGATAAGCACAATGTAACCGATTCTTTAATACACAGTCCAACTTTTCATAACTGATGTTTGTACTAAGTTTCAAAACCCTACCTCAAATAGTTCCTGGGAAATTTCCAAGAGAAAATTTTGTGAGGAAGAAAGAAAAATGGACAAATAAAGGTACTGATAAGCAATACGTGGCTGATTCTTTAATACACAGTACAACTTGTAATTGCTGATGTTTGTACCAAATTTGAAAATGCTTATCTTTGATGAAAAAATGTTACAGACAGACCAACAGACAAACAAATATCGTTACTGAAAAGGCAAATACTATATCCCCTATACATTTCATATACCCAGGGTATAAAAGTAACAATGTATTCCTGACATTTATACAATTTATCACATGTCATTGTCTCTGGGAGTGATATAAATCCATGCAATAGAATTCATAAACCATAAGTAGTATACAGATTAGTAGCGTAACATAATGGCATCCATTAGAACCTTGTGCAAGGCTCACATTTTTATATCTTTTTTTTCTCAACTTGTTTAATAGATTAAAACATGATTGCTAATTGGGCCTTGATTTGAAAAAAAACTGTCTTTGGAGGTTAGCGAACAACAAAGGCCTAGACCAGCCTGCGCATATCCACAGTCTGATCAGCGCCTTTGTTACTCCCTTATTAGAAAGTTTTATATTTAGACATGCTAGGAGCTAAATTTCGATTTTCTAGCTAGGCTCAGTAGCTGAGCAGGCTGGTCTGAACCTCACTTTGTCGGAAACTCTGAAGACAAGTTTTGTCACAACCAGGTCCAATTAAGATTCTCTGTATTTATACAGGAAGCAAAGACAATACTTGCAGCATATGGAAGCTAATGTAGGAGGCTGTCCTGCTCAAGACCAAGATAAAAATACTGATGAAGCACAGAAAACGACAATCATGTTACCCCTGGAGGAGCCAAGATCAACAGCCAAACTATATAATATCATGTAGATACCATAGGTCAACTAATAGCTGGATGTCCCCTGTGCAGGGAAAGAAAAACTTGTGCTGGCTAAAATACCAATTGAGCTGTGGCATGGGATTTCCAACAATGTGGTATGTGTGACCAGCAAAGCCTCAAATCAGCCTGCGCATAGGCTAAGTCTGATCAGAGCCTTTGCTAATTGTCTTGAATGTTCTATGAGTATTAAGCTACTGACTGAACATCATTTGAAGTTTCTAAGATGAAAAGGAGGCTTCACAGGCTCGTCTGAGTCTACACTTGTCAAAATGCCACATTGTTGGAAATCACATGCCATGGCTCAAATATGCTTGTTGTTTAAAGAACTGCAGCACCCTTATGGTAGTATTTAACAAGTGCAATATCTAGTGGTGGATTTTATTGATTTGTAAATGCTATAAAGTTTTGTATTAGCTGACACCATCTCTGATGAGCCAGGACTCAGATGAACAATCCAGTACCCCAGGGGCCTCCTTTTAGCGATTTCAATGAGTTTACACAAATATATATAATGTTCATACCCAATCAAGAAGTTGGAATTTTGAGCCTTTGTTTTTGTGCCATATTTTATGTGCCATTATACTATCTCTCTTCTACAATCATTCTTCTGCATCAAGTTTATTGGAATACCTAGCTAACAGTAGTTATTTAAGAAACAGATCAGCTCTAGCAAAGAATTGTTGAGTAATGATTTACTGTTTGGAAGTCAGTTGTAAAGAAGATAAAATCAGGAGCTACTACCTCAGATAATTTATCTTTTTACATAATGCACAACTGACCAACAAACAGTGAAGTATTACACAACAATTCATGCAATAGAGCTGATCTATTTCAATTCAAACACACAATGAACAACAGAAACACTTTTGAAGTCTTCAACTTCTTCCAACTGTCATTGCACTGAAGAAATCATGCCAATAGTTGGACTGTGTTGTGTACATTTACATGTATTTGAAATGTCTTTCAAGCATAAAAATGATGTTACTCCTTCTATCGCCATGACTGTCTTTATTTTGCATTTATTTAACAATCCGACCGAGGCTTGACTGTATTGTTACAGCTCAAGTCTAGAAATGTGTTATAAAGAATATAAAATATGAAAGAAAGAAAGATATGCTCACCTCACATTTATTCAGTCCAAAACAGTGTTTACCATACTAAACTTTCTTAAAAACAAACATTTTCGAAATACTTTTGGTCCAAGTTTTGGATTTAAATATACAGTCAGTGGCCATAAGTAAGTAGCCACAATGGCAAACGTTGTTTCGTTTGCAAAAAATTAAGTACATTTAAAATTTGTATAATTTGAAAACGAGGAACGCAAATTATCTGAAATTTTGAACATATCCCTATTTGCTATTTTTCGACTTAAAGATGCTTGATTATTATAGAAATAATATCACCTAGAGTTTGTGGGTGTTATTCATTTCAACCACCCCTGATTTCTGAAACAGTTTGGAAATTCGATGTGGGTTCTAAACTTCTTCCGTTTTTACATGGTTATAGATATTGCCTATTTTCTATATATTTTTGGTGATAATGGTGCTTATATGTTATAATCGTGAGCTGTGAACAAGAAGTGTTCACATCTTCCTAATTTATTCACCGTCATATTAGGGGTGGGTGGGGTATTTGCACCCCTGACCCAAAAATTTAAATTATTGAATGAACCCACATGGTAACTTAGCAACAAGTATCTGTCTTTCTAGGGTCTATATACGAGTGTTTGAAGCAATGAGTCTTTAAATGTTTCGTTCTTTCAAATCGAAAAGACAGCACCCAGCGATACCTAATCCCTTGGTCAAATTTTGCTTTACGAGGGGGTACCCAAAATCTTATGCGAAATCATAGGATAGTTCTTCTTAAAAAAATAAATGTTCTGTAAAAATGTAACCCCAAATGGTACTTTCAACTGAAAAAAATTATTAGACAAATATCATATCACTGGTTATGCTGCTTGTGGCACCAATATCAGGACGGACAGTGAATATTAGCAGATTTTCTTTGGATCCAACCATAGCTTATATCCATCAACATTTATTCAAAATATATTATTTTTAATTTGAACACTGTTATGATACCTCACAAAACATACATGCCCCATATTCCTGCATTTGATTATCTAGTTTGTTTTTACAGCCAAAGTATACTGCGGTCGGATCATTTTCATGGCATTATTTTCCGTCCAGTTCTCTGCTCTGCGTTATATTATTTTCAGTGTCTATACTAATTTGAACTTTAACAGAATATTTTTCAGTACATTTCAAACATTTCTGCAAATTTTCAGTAAAGAATATTACAATCTGGCATTTTTACAGCATTTTTTCAACACCTGCTATCTTTTTTGAAGAAATGGAGCCAATGTTTGTGATACACAATATCTCCATAGCAACAGATGTTGACATCATACAATTTGGCAATGACGTAAGCATATACACTGTATATTTATCCAGGGCAATTATCATTGGGGAAATTGTCTTAATAGGCTAGAAAATACCATTGTTTCAGACCATATTTTTTGTCAAATTCTTGTAAGCTGATTTGGCTACTTACTTATGACCACTGAGTGTAGTTGAATATCTTTTGGCCATTAAAGTTTACATTTTGCTTATAGTGCTTGTTTTCCTATAATAATAGACAAAAAACTTTGAGTTATGACTGTATTTACAATATTGAGAATATGTATCTAGAAATAGGGTTTTAGGTGTTTACTTACATTTACTATAATATAGATGACTGTCTCATTTAATGTGTTGCACATCAACCCTTTTTATGTAGAATGATCCAAAGGTTACTACTCAGAGGTCCTGAAACACCTATAATATCAAATAGTGAGGGTATCATTAGGTATAATACTAAGATAACCCTTAAAGCGCCAAGAAAAAATACATCTGAAAATGTTGTCTGCTGATGTTGTCTGCTGCAAATAATTGCCTAACATTACTGACGAATTAAGTATACAAGCAAACAGCGTGGACCCAAAACAGACTGCTCCTATAGGATCAGTCTGATCTGGGTCCACACTGTTTGCCATAGATGCTTCTTTAACATTTCAGCAGACGAGAAACGCAGACGACTTTTGTTGCGATTGGGGCATAAAGGGTTAATTTTCATATGTTGTCTCATGGATAAATAAGGGTAAAAAAATCCTTATAGAAAAATGTCCTAAACTACCTGTTTGGGTCAGAAGTTTTCTTAAGGCACCATTTGCTGTGATAATGCAACATGTTTTTATTTTTTCTATATGGTTGTACATAAACTACTTTTTTTCAGAGATTCTGCTAATCTGACAGCTGTGATATTCAGTTTTCGTTTTTTTGTTTTTTAAAGATTTTATTTTTTACATACAAATAATGTATATGTATTGACTTTTTATTTCTCTGTTAACATATCTTTTTACATTGTAATTATTTTAGTCATTTTGTAATTAATAAAGTCTTATATGAATACCAGTCTTGTCTAGTATATGTTTTGTTTAGTAATACCATTAAAACACTTTTATTTGGAGGGTACTTTTATTTAGCGCTGTTCACGGTTTAAACAAAAATAGCAAAAATCGAGAGTGAGAAATAAATTTTCAAATTCAGAAAAACATTTAGCAAGAAATGGACACACATTCTTAGTATCTGTATTGATTGATAAGGTTGGGCTGGCGTCACAGCCGCCATATTGTTTAAAATGCAAGGTGCAAAAACTCCGAACTACTTGCTTTTTATCGCAATGAATTAATCATTTTTACCATTTTCCAAAACTTTGATTGACAAAAAATCAATTACCAGAGGAGATAACTCACAAACTATTATGTTGAAGAAAACAACCTTTTCTATAAGTCCTTAGTTTGGTTTACACGGGAAATTCTTTATTATAGAAATATTAAAGCTGAAAGTTGGCATCTTTCAACGATAAAGACTGAGGCTAGTACCTCCAACTTACAGGAATTAAATTGATAACCGCTAAAATAAAAATTAACCCAATTTAAAATCACCAAATTCTGCTGCCATGAATAAGTGTTTTAGAGTTGCACTTTTATACATGTGCATGGGCCAGAATGTGTCATAATTTCAAAAACAAAAGTTGGTCTAAAAAGTACAGATTATACTCTTGCCCACCATGCTACTCTGCAAATTGTTTAAAACTCTGATGGTATGGCCAAATACACAACCAGGTCAGATGCGAACAGCATGGTCATAAACAGTGACTGAATGAGAATTTTGATGTAGCAATATAAGCGAAACAAACAAGCAAATAAATTTACAAGACCGTCAACGCCAATGTCACTGATCAGAATGCTCAAATGAAAATAGCAGACTGATTTGCAGCTAATCATTCATGTCTAATGGAATTGCCCAACATTATAAATAAGACAAATCCACTTACTGAATGGACTTTTAAAATACAAAATTAATGAAATTGTAAATTACTACCCAACAGCTTCGAAAATGGGCAAACATCAGGAATCGATACAATCAAGTACCACACCTGACCCAGGATACAACATGGAAAAGTGACAAAACCACAATTTAACATCACAAACCAGAGCCAAGAGGTTAGCCCTTTCCCAGCAGGTAACCACAAGGCAGCAATGAACAGACGTAAAAGCATGACAAACACAAGACAGATATAACACAGGTGATCCACAAAGGAAGTACCGCCTTGGAACTAAAATAAACTACTGACACATATCAGATAACTGCACAGAATCTATTTACATATCAGACACTGATGGGGCCAGCCATGGGACCAATGTAACTAAGCCACAAGGAAGTCCCATCATAATGCACCTTTGAAATTTCTCACTATTGCAAGAGGGAGTCCTCAAGCCTTCCGGGAGCATGCCTACTCCTGCTGGGTCGCTGTGGTTGGGATTTGATAACTAGGGTAAAGTCGGGTATATTCCGACAGACAGGTAAATTCAGGTAAATTCGGACAACGACCTTGTTTGTGCCATATGTCAAATAAATAAATTGACTAAGCAAACAGTGAAAATCCTGATAAGACGGCCCATAAAGAGCCGTCTCATCTGGATTTACACTGTTTGCAAACGTGTGTCTGAATTGACCTGATGTCCTTTAGCGTTTCTGTTGATGTTCCTTCTACGATTTGTTGTTGAGGAGGTACTCTTCCATTTCTAGATCATTGTTAGGCCAAGATGTCATTTTGGTTTCTTCAAAACTCTTATCAATATCCTCACAGTCCCCAGCATGGTCCAACTTTATTCTAGAGAAAATCTCATGCCAAGTTCTTCTCAAGCATAAAGGAACATTACTGTCATGGCATTTTAAGCCTGTTATGGTGGAGGAGGCCGTCTCCCTTTCAAGTCTGTACTTTGTATACACTTGGAGACATCACTTTTGAGACTACGGATGGTCCTTTCCAGGCTGCCTTTCATTTTCTGCATGAGCCAATTTTGGTGGAGTAATCAAGGACATAGACTAACTCACCAACTTCATAGATGGCTTGAAGGCTTTCTTTTGCCTCCCTTGTGCAATGTCTAAGTTTCCCTAGCTACAACATGGGCAGTTCTCAATGTGTCCTCAAGATGGGACACATAGTCAGCTTCTGTTTCGAATTCATCTAGCTCACTCTCTCCACCAGTCACCAAATCAACAAGTTGACTTGTTTCTTTTCCCAACATCATTATCTGTGAGTCCAGTTGTTCTATTCACTGTTGAATGCATAGCGATGGGTTCTCATGGGTTGTTATCATTTCTGCTTTCACTGTTGATCGATTGGATCTGACGGCCAGATTTTTCATGTCAATCACAGTGTTATGGGCATGCAAACATCCAGCACTTGGATGACCTTGTCTTTTATATCTGCTACTAGTACATCAAATTTGGTGTTCAAATCTTCCAACTAACTTGGATTATAATTCCTTTGTTTTTTAGCCAAATTGGTATAGTTGCACTGTCTGTTCTGGCACCAGAAACTGCTTCACCAAGCACTGGCGGAAAGGGTAGTGACTTGGCAAATGGTCTACCTAGGATGGTAACCTGTACTGCTGTATCCACAACAGTATGAGGGGGGTTCAATATGTAATGAAAACAGGCCAATAAATCCAAATGTTTTTGTTTTGTTTGTTTGTTTGATTTGATTCTTTACATCCACTCAACAATCTTTCAGTTATGCGGGACGCTTCTTCCTGGGTTTAACCAGTACTAAGCTAGGATAAATGTGTCTTGCTCAAGGACCACAACGCAGTGACGCCGGTGAGGCTCGAACCAGCTACCCTTCGGTCTCGAGTCAAGCACTCTACCACTGAGCCACTGCGCTCCCACATCCAAATGTTTTATATCTGCACTCATTATAATTACTTTCATAAAAAGGTCTGCTTATTGGCTATGCATATGTAAAATTGTAGCTGTCCAGCTTCTTTTCAAATTTACACAAGCCGCTTTCAAGATAGGGTACTGAAATACAATGCAATATGAAATGGAACAATATTTTCAAATACGAAATACTATAGACGGATGGCTGAGAATGGGTTTGCTCCCCCTAGGGAATTTTGCAGACTTATCCTATCTTGTAGAGAATTGAAAGCCGAGTCTTTTAAGAAATGTTTGCACTCTGTGCGTTGGGGCGTTAGTCTGTAAGAGCCTGTAACATAAGTTACTTTATCAAATTAAGAAAAAGTTAATTGAAAGTTTGGGCTACAATTAAAGACATTAAAATATTTATTTTTAAAAATCATTCATATGGTCTGCATACTGGTATCTTAACTACGTATGCCAGCCATTTGAACAAAATTGCGGCTTCCTAAGGTGTCATATGCGTTACATAAATCAGATAACCCATTAAAATTTGCAAGTGTGGCTAACATCATTTACATTCACAATCTCTCTGTGTGTTTTGCAAAATGTTTTTAACCATGTCTGACTAGCTTCTGCTATTGGCTTACAGAAAAATTAAAGTTTGTTTCCCTATCTTAAATATTTTTTATCAGAATAAGCAATTAAACAGCCCTACCCCTACCCAGTTTTAAGGTGAAAAGTTTGGTTTTAAAACTAGAGTAAAAATATTTAAAAAATATTTGCAGTTGATGAATATGTTTCATTGTTTGGCATTTATTTGCTTATATGAAAAGACTCATAAATGATAAAATCTGCAAATTTGTTACAAAATTTTTAATATCAGAGGCTGTAACATATGTTACCTGATGTAATAAATATGAAAGCTCATTGTCTTTACGTAAGATATGCCTAAAATGTTTTAATCTCCGCGAGGGAATTTTGCAGACATATTCCTTCTTAAAGAACAACTCAAGCTTCATCGAATAAGGGATGTTTGCACTCTCTAAGTTGGGGCGTTAGTCTGAAACAGTATGTTACATGCGTTACTATATCAAATAAAGGAAATGTAGTTTGAAAGTTTGAGCTAAAATTGTGAAAAACTCGCAGCTGCTGGATATCTTACATTGTTTATGGATTTTAAGCTGGCTCGTATGATAAAGACTTAAAGATTTGCTAGTTGTCACCAAGTTTTAAAGATCAGAGAGTGTTACATATGTTAGCGTGATAAGTAAAATCATCAAACAGTATTTTGACAATAAGCTGAGTAAGGGCCTGCTCCATCCTTATCCCCTTTGGAATTCTGCAGACATATTACATCCTATGTAACCATTCAATGTGCATTTAATAAGAAATGTTTGCACTCTGTTAGTCGGGGCGTTAGCCTGTAACAGCTGGTTACATATGTTACTATATCAATTTGAGAATAAGAAATTTGAATGTTTGAGCTACAGAAAGAAGAAATTAAAATTATCTAATAAATTGACATTCTTATAGTCTGCATACTGGATGTCTTTACTACATATGGAAGCTGTTTAACATTAATACGGCTAACTGTGGTATTATGTGCCTTACAAGAACCTAATTATAATTTAAAGCCATAATTGTGGCTATTGTTATTTAGTTAAACAACTACTATGACTTGGTTTCAAACTGTTTTATTAGATTTTACAAACATATACTCAATTGATGAATAGGAAAAACCAAGTTTGCTTTTCTATCTTAAATATATTGTCTTATAGGAGCTAATACACAGCCCTACTCCCAGTTTTACCGAGAAGCACATTTTGTTATTACCTTCTAAGTAAAGCACATGAAAGCGATTGCATCCTGTAGATATTTTACATTTTCTTAGTCTGTCTTGCTCATATATATGCAAGATGTCATTAAGTTTAAGATCAGGACACTTAATGTGTACTTATAAGTCTTTGGTGCGAAAACACTAGAAATTAAATTATATTCATTTCTGATTATCAAGCCCTATGGACTGTTGTTACAGATGATATCAATGACCTTTTGGACACATTTCCTAATACTGTGCATATAATGCTAAATATAGAGCCACAAATAGAAAAGATAGTTTTACATTTGTACAAGACAATAGAACAAATGAAATGGTCCAAACTAATTCTCATCAATTTAACACTCATGTCAAACGTTTGTCGTTTTCTGCTTCTGTGGTAATCATTATTATCACACGCCTCTTTGTAACTATAGAATTATCACACAATATTTCAATCATTTACTCTTATACAGTTTTACCACCAGTCCACTCAAAATTGATGAGCCATTATCAACTTTTCAATTTTGCCATTCATGGCTTGGAATATTCGGAAACTGATATGAATTCCTTATAGTTGGCTCTTTGAGTATGTGTTTCAACTGATACCCTGCAAGTAGGAGAAAGCCTAGCTGCATGTATCCTTAACATGTTTGCCTATTATTAATAAAATCAGGTAAACAAATGCATTTTTTTTAAATCAACAACTGATCTTGGTGCCTAGAAACGTTATAGAAGGCTAGTCCTTACTCTTTATGATAGTCACCCATTTTTAATGATCTCAGGGGGGTAACTACCTATATATGACATAGTACGGATGTGCATGCCAAAAATATTCAGCTCAGAAACAAAAATTGTAATATTTATTTGTAAACTGTGTTTACAGACAGCAAAGAGGGTATGTAAAAATCAAAGAACAGTATATGAATATGTAAGCATTTTGTTCAATCGAGTTTATGAATAGGTCATTTTTTGAAGACCAAGTATATGATTGGGGTATGTTTAGAAAAACTGGCTCGCACACCCATACAAAAATACATAAGATATATGTCTAGCTAAGGGATGACATCAGCCTAGCTGCATGTATCCTTAACATGTTTGCCTATTATTAATAAAATCAGGTAAACAAAAGCATTTTTTTTTAAATCAACAACTGATCTTGGTGCCTAGAAATGTTATAGAAGGCTAGTCCTTACTCTTTATGATAGTCACCCATTATTAATGATCTCAGGGGGTAACTACCTATATAAGACATAGTACGGATGTGCATGCCAAATAGCCCCCTTTTTTCAGCGCTGCCAGGTATACGATAAGCCCCCTTTTTCTACGAAAAAGTATATTCACCACCCAGTTTTTCATCATTGTTATATGAATGGTCCCATTTTCTGACATCTCTGTTTGAAAATACTCATATTATTGCTCAGATAATAATCAGCTCAGAAACAAAAATTGTAATATTTATTTGTAAACTGTGATTACAGACAGCAAAGAGGGTATGTAAAAATCAAAGAACAGTATATGAATATGTAAACATTTTGTTCAATCAAGTATATGAATAGGTCATTTTTTTGAAGACCAAGTATATGATTGGGGTATGTTTAGAAAAACTGGTTCGCACACCCATACAAAAATTACTCCCAAGTTATTCCCCCCCCCCCCCCTGAGTTGATGATCTAGTAGTTAAACGCAACAATAAAAATATTCTATAATTGTCAGGGAATATGTACTATCAATCACATTCAATCATTAACTCACTAAAGTATATCTACTTATTACATCAAATCTAGCCTGGCTCCCAGCTGCCAAACATTTGTTTAGCAAAACATGCATATCTTTGCATAGCGTTCAATCTTCAAATGGCTAAGTTTGTGTTCTGAGCACAAGGAGAGAAGTTACTATTACAAGAAAAAAAAGAATAGGTTATAGGACATGATCTCTATTGGCAAATATGGAACGGGGGAGTCAGTCTACATCAAATCATCCATTATTATTTATACTTATCATCAAATATTTTCCAGCCATATGTTATTGAGCATAATACAAATGTGTTGATGAACTGTCTTCAAAAGTATCAAGGAACTGGCTTCAATTCTGTCTTCAATTTTTCAGGTGGTGTCTGAGACTCAAAATCTGATATTTTAATTGAGAAGCTAAATATTTGAAAATTCAATTCACAAAAGTTTCATGCCTGAAAAGGTTTGACTTCATAAAGAGTTAGGACTAGCCTTCTACAACATTTCTTGGCACGCCGTAGGGTCAAATTGTGGCAGCGGCTTTTCAGTGGCAGGTGTTTAATACAACTACCCCATGTTTTACTATTAAAACAAAATTGTGACATTTAAAAAGAGTATCCAGATGATATATGCAGTTACTCTAAACTGCCAACAGCTCGTTTGGGGTTTTAAACAAGTATCAAAATAAATTGTTTGCTTCCAGAAACACCTCTTTATGTTATTTATGTCATTTACGTTACATGTGCAACTACACCTTACAAAATCATTTATGTTTAATAGTTTCATTTGGTAATCTTCATAAAAGTATTTATATTTTAAGTAACATGTTCCTTATAGACAATTAACTTTATATTTCAAAACTGCAAATAGCTTGTTTCTATCACCCATACTTGTATAAGTATAGGCTGTTGAATACGATGACCCCAAATAAAATGAGCCATCGCATTTGATTTCCAACAATGTGGTATGTGCAACCGGCAAAGACTCATTTCAGCCTGCGCATATGCGCAGTCTGATCAGAGCCTTTGCTAGTCGCTTAAAAGGAGGCTACACTGTTACACATTGTTGGAAATCTCATGTCGCAGCTCAAATATTAATTAAGGAAATAACATTTTCACTTTGAAAATAAGCATGTATACTTTACAAAACCAAACATGAGCATCTACAGATAAATAAGAGTGCAAAGCTATAACTAACATTGTTTCTGGTGTAAAATATCATTTTGTCGCTTGTGTGTCAATATACAACATGCATTAAAGACTTTAAGAATTACTATATATATTGCTTAAAACCTTATAGTTTATGTCATATAATATTTTATTTAATCCCAAAATTATTTTTTTTTTGTGTTTAATTTATGACAAGATATCAGTTTGTCCTAAAATAATTAACAGTTCTTATCAAGAAAATATATCTATACACATTTCTGAAAAAGTAAATATCTGAACGTTTTATATCAACAACATATTTATTTTGATTTGTCCAAAGTTAAAGAGTTTAAAACTCATAAATAAAGAAAAAGAATTAGTAACAAAGTAATAGTAGAAAGATACATTTTCATTTTCTATCAAATATATCAAAGTAACATATATTACCATAAAAATATATCGTAAGGTTCTTTGTTTGTCCAAATTGTTGTCAAAGACAGTATATAATTGGGTCTGAAAGCTTATATATGTTGGATGTATATTTTTTGTTATATTTATATGAAATAAGCTAAGTTTAATTAAATTGAACGAAATCTAACCAGTTATTTAAAACAAACTGTGTACACAGTGTTTTGCTGTTCATAATATACAAACATAACCCCTAAAACGATACAGGCTAGTCCTTTGTATATCTATTTTAATTTGCAATAAGAAGACTGCAAATTACTAAAGTTTTTATGCAGGTGGTAGCATACAATTTAACTTTGCTTACATTCCAGATAGAATCAATCCTCTAAGAGTTGGTAGAATAAAATTTGATACATGTAACATTAGATAGTATGCATAATACGTGTCTGTAATCAGCTAATTTTGAAAGAGACTGTCTCAAAATCACATTGTATACTGACATCTCTATGCATATGCAGATGATGACACATTACTTGTTTTAGCTTTAAGCACACCAACTAAGTACTTCAGATCATTTACTAAGCTGATTACAGTTTATAAGATATCCTATTTAGAAGAATTATTTCCCTAACTTGCATTCTTTCTCCACCAACCTGAATATGCTTTGGATATAAAGAGATTATTACCACAGGGATAGGCATGTCATGTTCCATGCATGGGGCAGAAACCATTACAATTAAAAACAGTTTCTTTTTCTTATGGCAAGGATTAATGTCTGCTTTAATGTTTCATTTCTTTTCATTTCTAAATTTCGACCTATATTTTAAAAGACATATTTTAGGCAATTTTAGGAGTTATGGGTTAGCTTTTGTCCCCAAATATTATAAATATAGTTGGTGTAATCAATAGCTAATATGCTATAATTATATGTATTTTGGTGGCTTACACAATGGGCGTCAAATTTAACTAAGCAACTACAATCGTTTAATATCAACTTTTTAAATCTAAATTAGGCTGTAGTTAGTGATAAGATGTAATGTGTATATCATTCCTTATATATATATATATATATATATATATATAAAAGAAGCAAACATATACTTTTCAGAGAGATGAAAAATTATCATTTAAGCATTTAAGAAGCATTATTTGATCATAAAAGTAAGTAGTTTTTGTTTGTGTTTTTTGAATGCTGCTTACAAATTTGATAAAACACTCTGACTTGAAGTGGCGTTTTAAGTGATTACAGTTTTAAGTGATTTAATCAGTCATGCTTTCATGCAAACCAAATATCTATGTGTCTTGATCCACATCTGAATTAAGGGTGAGGTTGGCGCCGTTAAACCGGTTTAAGCCCTCCAGTAAAATATTTTACTGACCGTTCCAAGGCGGTACTTCTATTGTGGATCTTTTATGTTTTCGTTCTGTCTTGTGTTTGCTATGTTTTATGCGCGTCTGTTTATATGTGCTTTTTGGTCACCTGCTGGGAAAGGGCTGACCTCTTGGCTCTCGTTTGTGGTGTCTTCTGTGAGTTTGTCACTTTCCCATTGGTATCCTGGGTCAGGTGTGGTACTTGATTGTATCGATTCCTGATCTTTGCACCATTACTTACTTTTATTGGAGTTCATTCTTCGTTGCATTTTGTGTCAAATGCATTATTCACTATTTCTTTCATTACTGCGCACTCCAATGACAGTACTTTACATAAATTAGTAGTACTCACTCATATAGTGTCATAAATACATTTTATCTAAAAGAAAGTAAAGTTTATAGCAGTAAGAACAGTCTGCCTAAATTAATTAAAATTGTATTGCTAGTAATTTGCTTTCAATTTAAAGATGGAATTGATATGCAAGAAAAAGGAATAATTTGATATTAAGGTTATATGAATTCCAATTTTTGCAGGGTAACATAGTAATTTTTACTGTTGCATGGTAACGCTAAAACTGATAAAGAGCAAACATACTTAATTTTGTGGTTAAAAATATGAGGTTTTAGAAAATCACAGTCTACACCTTCCTTCTTTGGAGGTGTTTTGGCAGCTCATGGTCTAATGATAGTACTGCATTAAATAGTAATGCATTTGAAAATAAGTAACGTATATAACTGTTATATCATATGGTTTGTTGTTTAATTGCATACCGACTTTTTTCTGCATTTAATTAAATGCTTTTAAGACAAGTTTCATGTCGATATATAAGAATTAAGTATAGTTCAAAGATGCAAAATATTGCGACAGAAAATGTACACTCAAATTAATATGACTCTTTGAGTAATACATGCTTTCTTGGGCTGTCAGTTCAAATGGTATGTTTTTTGTTTGTTGTTGTTACATGTCAAACACTAAAAACATACCATAAGAATAAAGCTAAAAATTGATGTATACTATGCTTTCTTTTTATTTGATAAATAAAGAAATAGGACAGACTACATTTTTCCATTATATTAGGGGTGTGGGGGGTGGGATATATCCATCCCTTCCATAAGGCATTTTTGCGTCTGAATGTCTTTTGTCTAAAACGTTTATATTGTTTTACTGTCTTCTGTCAGTGCATAGATATAAAACACACATTTAAAGGATTTTTTTTTTGAAAATAGCAGCAATAGGCGAACATCATGCCTGTTTTCTCTCAATATCTTATTACCATTATGCAATGTAGGGTACATATAAGGATCACTTTTTACAGAAAATTTGCTACTGCAATTTGACAGTACAAAATATTAGCAATGTCGCAGAAGACCTCAGGATTGTATTTTTGCATTCAAAAGTAAGTAATGGTGCAAAGATCAGGAATCGATACAATCAAGTACCACACCTGACCCAGGATACCAATGGGAAAGTGACAAACTCACAGAAGACACCACAAACGAGAGCCAAGAGGTCAGCCCTTTCCCAGCAGGTGACCACAAAGCACATATAAACAGAAGTGCACAAAACATAGCAAACACAAGACAGAACAAAAACATAAAAGATCCACAAAAGAAGTACCGCCTTGGAACGGTCAGTAAAATATTTTACTGGAGGGCTTAAACCGGTTTAACGGCGCCAACCTCACCCTTAATTCAGATGTGGATCAAGACACATAGATATTTGGTTTGCATGAAAGACCCCTAACTTATCAATGCATCATCTCCTAAAACATATAAATCAAGATATAACAAGGAGATAAAGCAAGGATAAGGACTCAACAGTAAATTAAACTGAATACCGGAGCAAAAGAAATCCAACAGCTCTCTCTTCCCAGATCTGACAGGTAAGCTGTGCCGGTTCAAATACTAAGGCTCATGCAGAAATAAGCGGTTTAATTTCAACACTCATTCTTGCTTAATTTCAGAAAGAAGCATAGATTAAATAAAAAATAGTGTGACCCTGCCTGTTGACATAACGCCTCACAGCTATAAAAAATGTGAGCATGATCAGGAAATACCACAATCACACCAACAGCACCTTAAGGAACAGCCACAGACATATCAGTCACAAGACACGAGGAGGACAAAGTAAAGCGACCAGCTCTCTCTTCCCAATCAAGATGATTGCAAAACTATTAAGGACACAAAGCAATGCACAACACAATATGAACACAAGGGACCACAAAATGGAAGCAACAATTAACGATGAATCAACAGAAATAGAACCATCGCCTTAGAACAGACTGTAGCACAAGCCACTGGAGTGGGGCTAAGATACATTTTACTGGTACCGAATCTTTGCCCTAGATTCTGTTGTTGTTAAAACAAAAACTGTGTAGATGGCATGGAGGTTTTCAAACTATTGCAATGTATCATCACAGAGAAACAATCAAATCAAATTAACATACTCTGATGAAACAAAGAAAAAGGCCCATGACTCAAAGATAGACTGGGCTAAAGAAATGCTACCAGCCTAATGTGAGCAGACATCATACTTGGTCCATTTAGCTCTAATTTTCCATCAAGGTTCTGCTCAGAATACCCGTTCAATAATTTTGGTCTCAAAATACGCATACAGTGGCTTCATTTTGCTCGAAATACTCATACAATGGAATGTTAACCTTGCTTGAAAAACGTTACAGTATAAATGGAAAAAAACAGTGTGGCGTACAGTGTATATAATGATCGAGACATACACAATAAACTAAAAAAGAGATACATTGTGCGAATAACCATTCATATAAAGTGTTTAACTACGGATAAATCACGTATTTACTTTGTGATTTCAAACTGAATCATTTGAAAACAGCCTCGCAAATCGGTGTATGTAGCTGTATTTCACTGAGCAGAGAGAAAATACACTTGTTTCCGTGGCAAATATCGAATTTTGGGACAAACCTCGAACTAATTCTACATATGAGAACATTTCCAATCCATTATTTAGTACTGGCTAGTTTTTGGATAACTGAAACCAAGCTTATTGAAGAGTAATAACCGTTATTCTCTCGGCTGTGGGTATTTTTGTTTTAATTTTCCGCCATTTTGTGCTCGAAAAAACGGTCGCATAGGTACAGCCTCCGATAGCCCTCTTATCATTCTTCATTCTCAGGCCTGGTGAGGGAGAGTATCTTCTACTGTGTTTCCAGGATTAAAGTGACCCCCGTTTTTGCCGTTTATTCCTTAATGGTTATTTTAATTAAAAAATGAATTACAGAAATGAATTTAGATATAGACGGCGTAATTAGGATATTTTTCTCACTTAAGTTTTACCTTTTATGTAGGCTGGGATTAGATGGAATTTCTGCGTGTTTTTGTTCCTCCGCTTTGAATCAGTCCCCAAGTGTACCTTATCAATATATAAATAAACTACCGTTCAGTAGTTTAAAATTCGTGCATTATGCATATGATAACTAATATAGAGGCGCAAATGGGTAAAAATCTCAAGGAAAAAGACTAAGTTATTCTGAATTGCCGGGCATTTGGGCCAAAGTTCAAAATAAGGGATGCTCCCAAAAATAAGTTTTAGTTACGCGGTATACATTTACATCCAACTGTGGCAATGGCTTCCTTAATGTTTTCTGCTGCTCCTATGTAACCATCCATAACCAGTTCATTGATATTTTCCCCAAACTTTTCTAGAGATAGATCATCTTGTCTCAGTTCCTGCAGCTTTCCTCTTATTGCTTGGTGAGGATCTTTATTGCCAAATCTTCTATTTAATTTCTCACAAAGTTTACCGAAAAAATTGTACTTGAGTGGCTCATGAGCAAAAGAACTTAAGTGCTTTATCGCTCAGCACTTCCAGAAGGTGGTCAAATTTTTGTGGGTCTGTCCAGTTATACCGTTTAGCAATTCTCTAAATCTGTGTCAATTATGGATACCTCTCTTGTTTTCCATCATATGTTGACAGTTTTGGCAACGTAGCTAAACTAAAGTTGTGCTAAGTGTAACTGATCGAAACCTGCTTACAGGGGTGCTAATCAGATATGATTCCTTTGCATATATCCCATCTGGTGCAAGTCGATCCACATCACTAGCTTGCTTGTAAAATGATATCTGATCTCTCAGTAAGGTAATGCGATCGACCTGAATACTGCATTTAGCCTCCAAGTCAACTTTGTCACCAGAACCTGCCTCTTCTACCTTGAATTTAGGCTTAACATCTTCTGTGGCATCTTTCGTGCCTTAAGTACTGTTTCTGTACCTGTTTCAGATGTCACCAATGGGTCTTCTGCTGATAGATTAAAGTTTATTTTTCCCTGATCAAGCAGTGCCTGAAGATACTTGGCAGTGCTCGCCTCTGCTGCACATCATTGATATGAAAACCATCCTGTTTCTGATGCTCCAAGATAGCTGTTGCTCTTCCCCAGCCAATAATGGGTAGAGTTATCAACATATCGATGCTAGCCATATTGATCGTTTTGCCATCTTTACAAATAAAATGTCTGTTCTGTTTCGCCAAACAGAGATACTGTATCTTGTACTGTTGTGTTGTAACTTAGTCTGTAAAGGTCTAAATTAAGATTTTCAAGCAAAACATGGTTTAGCAATCTTTTCGCATGAAATCCATCATTTAATCTACAAAAATAATATATATAACGTGTTTTTTTTCCTTTTGATTTTCTCTGTTTTGATATTGTTGAACCCAACAATAGTGTGTCCTGTAAAAATGTTGAATATATTTCTACTTTTGTCTTGTTATACTCCAGCACCAATGCATCTAGAATCCTATCTTTCTTCCTAAATAAAGTCAGTCTTATATGCCCATGAAATGTGTTATAATGTTCAATAGAATATGTTAGTATATCTATGATTTTTTTATTACGAGACCTTACTATTTGAATAGCCCTCTGCAGATTTTCAGACGCCTTGTTTACTTGTCAGATAGGTGAACTTCCCTCTTTTATCGTCAGAAATAAAATACCATTTTTTGTACTCTAACACAGCTTTCCTGATTTAACTTTCAAATAAAGCCACTAACTGAGATGTATTTCCCACCTGCAATACACCAATACTCAAATCTACACTGTGTGTCTAGCTTTTGCAGAGCATAGCCTCTGCTATCTGACACAATGTTAGGCCTAAATAAACTAGAAATCCTCAGGTGCGTTTTTCCTTTCCAAAATTTCTATTAAACATACAGAACACCACCCAGAAGTACAACTTGAACGCATTTGGCGGGGTAATAATATAAATTTTAACATCTACCAACGCTAAGATGTGTTCATAAAACAATGTGCTATTTGTCTTATCAGTTATTTGTCACCAATCCATGAGGGATAATCCTAGACAGTCATGGATTGGTGACATGATTTGAGCCGTGACATAAGATTTCCAACAATGTGGTATGTGCGACCAGCAAAGGCTCAGACCAGCCTGCGCATACGCGCAGTCTGATCAGAGCATTTGCTGATCGCTTGAATATTCTATGAATATTAACCTACTGACTGAACATCATTTTGGAGTTTCTAAGCTTAAAAGGAGGTTACACAGGCTCCTCTGAGTCTTTTTATGTCAAAATGCCACATTGTTGGAAATCACATGTCATGGCTCACTTGATTTTGATCTGTGATTGTGGCTTTTCATGGTCATACTCACTCGTTTTAGAGTTGGCTTAATCGAACAGTGCTTAAACTGGCGGATTTTAAAGACGTTGACATAAAAATAAGCGTACGATTTAATGTGACCATAATGTTACAAATTTGCCAGACCCTGTGATAAAACACTGTTTAAATTTCCCTGACCTGGAAATGCTATAATTACACACTGCAGACAAGTCCAAGTTACTGTTAGTAAGAGACACAGCATAGGCACAGCTGCCATTACGCATTGACGTACGTGCGTGAGTTTAATTTTACAGATTCAGGGGAAATTGTCGATTTTGGAAGCATTAAATACACATACTACAAGAGGTGTTTCATGTTTGGTTGGACAAATTTGAAATTGCTGTATTTCATTTATTTCTTATTATATTTAATAATTACAAATTAACATTGGTTAATCAGATCTCCAGGAATGCGCAGTCACAAAGAATATATCGCTTAACTTTATTCGCTGGATTAAACAGTCTCTGAAGATGAGTAGTCAAAATCTAAGCGTTTAAAATTGCTGTCTGAAACGAAATGTTCAAAATCGTTCCAAGTTTTTCTCTTGGAACCTTTTATAAATTGTACGTACATGATTAAAGTGTGTTTGCTAAGAAATAAAGCATTTTCGTTGGGTTATTACTTTTTTGAAGCAACTTAAGCATCAAATTTTAGGTTTTACAGTTTCCAAAGCAAAACTAAATTGTAAGCAAAATACATGAATGCAATATTTGGTGATCAGTTTTATAGGCGATATATTCTTGAACTATACTGACGGACTTTAATTACGCAACACTTACTTCCCCTTATATCTTCCCAAGGACTGTTGAATGTAAACTTCCTTTGCTTCGATAATGTCCTAATGAGTTGGCTTCCTCAGCAAACACTTTTTTTTAACTGTACAACTTAACTGGACGGTGTTATTTGCTCCGTATGAATTTAGCCATTTAAACATTTCTTAAGTAGAGGAGATTTTTAAGCTATTGAATGAAAGGGTACACCCAGATAAACGTCATATACGCAAATAAACTGTATCGCAGACCTGCCAATCAATATGAGAGTGATTCCTCGATGACTAACGGAGTCTGTGATACAAATTTGATGCTTCTACTGTTTCTTGATTTAAAGAAGTAGGAAATCTTTCAATTATAACATTTGGTCACATGAAACAGTTGAACCCTATCTCAAAAAGGTTACATTTTAATGCATTAAAATCATCTTAGTTGGACAAATGTTCCATGTTTTACTGACAAATGAATGCTCTTTAACATACAATCAAAATTATTATTCTGCCTTCTTTTTCGAGACATAGATTAAAGCTGTTATCCAAGTGTTGCGTTTTTAAAGTCCGTCAGTATATTTAAAAACTTGTGTGGCTGTGGGTTTTGATCATTTGTTTTCACAATTCTTCCAGGACACATTTTATACGTGGGGTACCCATTTGGGCTCTCGTGTGGTAGAACTTATAAAGCCCAGTTGTCAAGCAAAAGCAGGCGCACAGACGCTGTTTTTCATTTGAATAAAAGACTGAATGTACCCTCAACTTTAAAGAACTTTGAACACTTTTATACGCATTTTCATAAGAAATACACCCGTTTTAGCTCTTAAAATCAGTAAAAGGGGGTTGGCGTGTATTTTGGGAAGCCGTGTTATGGTTATGCTTTAAATTGCCTAATTGTCTATTTGGTCATACAATTAACACGGCTGTTATTTTAGTGAAAGCAAAGGTTATTTATTTTATCTACATGCAACCTCGAAGAATGGAATTCACATTTGTTAAAATAAATATGAAACAGGTCTCGTATAAAAGACTGCTCTTCTTTAAAGAGAAATCCTCATTTTAAGAAGGGACGTAATTGACAAGAAACACTGCTCGTTTCAATAATTTTCCTTTTATGTGCGTAATTATGCTAACGTTCTAGCTACGTCTTTGCACAGAGCACTGCAAGCCATATGGCATAAAAAGCAGCCAGCTACCTCTTTCCCAACGTGTTGGTTCAAAACCTAGTCTGAACGACACTAACGGCCATATTCTCAACCCACACTCTCGGGGGGGGGGGGGGGGGGGGGGGGGGGGTAACTACCTATAGATGACATAGTACGGATGTGCGGTGCGAATAGCCCCCTTTTTACAGCACTGCCAGGTATACGATAAGCCCCCTTTGACCCAGTTTTTCATCATTGTTATATGAATGGTCACATTTTCTGTAATCTCTGTTTGAAAATACTCATATTTTTGCTCAGATATACAGCTCAGAAACCAAAACTGAAAGATTTATTTGTAAACTTTGTTTACAGACAGCAAAGAGGGTATATAAAAATCAAAGAACAGTATTGAATATGTAGACATTTTGTTCAATCAAGTATATGAATAGGTCATTTTCGAAGACCAGGTAAATGATTGGGGTAGGTTTCAAAAAACTTGCCCGCACACCCGTACCAAAATTACCCTCAAGTTACCCCCCCCCCTCCCCCGAGCGTACACTCCACTCAAACTCATTGTGATTATCCCATCGCTCTCTCAGATTAACGAGTAACGGTCCAAATCGGTATGCACAACCCTCACTCATACTCGAGCGACCCTAAAAACTGAGTAACGGTTGAGTTAGGGTGACGAGCTCCATTCGAAAATTTTTGGATAATATTTTTTACTCCAAAAATGGATAATTTGTGAAGATTAGAACAAATTAAAAACAATCCTCGGAACCGGCATTACTTAAGGAATGGATCAAATTCATTGGAGCATCTTGAGGACCAGGAGTTCCAGACCAGATTCAGGTTTTTGAAGGACACAGTAAGAAATATTTTGACATGATTACCGACGATTTAAGTTCATTTTCCAGCAAGGCGTCCTAAATTCCTCAAATGCTGCGGCTGTTAGCAAGTTTACGATTTTTCGCTAAGCATTGCCGGTGTCTTGCTGCATATTTCGCCGTCGTCGGTTAGTCGTATTGTGGGCACAGTTGCTAAAGCCATCGCGGCTCATCATCAATAATTCATCCATTTCCCTACCATTTCACTACCCTACCCTAATGAGACACCACTTGCCAAGTATAGGCGGATTTCCCGGCGTAATTGGAACAATTGACTGTATCCATATTAAATGGATCGAATTCTGAACAATACAGAAATAGGAAACTGTATTTTCTGTGAATGCTCAAGCCGTGTGTAGCCATGACTTGAAACTTACAAATATTGTTGCAAGATGGCCGTGATCTGTTCATGATTCGAGGATATTTCGAAATAGCAGGCTGTGTGCAAAATTTGAAAATCATGATTACAATGGTATTTTGTTGAGTGATCCTGGGTATACACTAAAACCATAACTGCTAATCCCTATTCTAAAGCCACAGACACCCCCTGAATGATATAACTATTCTCAAAATTATATCTTTATCCAGTTGAGAAAAGTAGTTTCACTTCGACATTATTATGTTCTCTTTCATTTCATTCAGACGAAACATAAATTATTCATTACCTAGACTTCTTAATTTTTGGAAACCAGATACACTACCTAGAATTACCAACTGTTATGATGTACATGCCTATATGCCTCAACATCAGTATTTAGCGTTTTTCGTGTACATCATAACCGTCTATACTTCTTTGTACTATATCTTAAACCATAAGATATCAAAACGTAACAACATATACGTGTGTGGTAGAAAGCACAGACCTGAGCACTTTCTCTTTATTCATAAGACAAAATTTCATAACAATTTTTTTTACAGCCAGCCAGCATCCTGCGTTCCAAACGTAGTTTCTTGCTTAGGTAGTAGCTCAAAGTTCAAAACACATAGACTGTGCATCAACTCATCCATAAAACCCATCTCTCAATTTTACAGCCTATCTGAAAGAAACTGATAACCAATCAAATATCATATAAAGACAAAAATTCGTGGAATATATTAAAACGTTTTGCTAACTTTCAAGTCTACATAACCAAACATTTTTCGAACCATGAGGGTGGGTGGGTGGGTAATCGCACATAAACCCAACAGAATTTCTCATTTGGTCTGTCTAGCCTGTCTAGCCTCGAATGACCATACAAAATCATAAATGATGATTTATACCCTTGCTGAACAATCATTGCACCTAAATCACGAGTTTCTTGACCTAACATGAGCTAAACTAAGGAAATTCCATGAATTTCTCGTGACGAACAAGTGAGTTCTTTTATACCGTATTTGCTGTAATACAATTACAGAACACAAGTGCACTCTCTATAAATCCTACCTTTCTTCAATACTTGAAGAATCCAAATAAATATCGCATCGGTTAATAAATATATTTATTACAATCTCAACACTTGTTACACAACGTAGCCAACTACCACTCCAGTAACACTCAAGTGGGTGATGGTCGAGTGAATGTTGTGAATACCAAACCTGAACTCCACCCACACTCGAGATAATCCCACTCGTCTCAAACTCTAACCATACTTTCTCGAGTATGAGTCGAGTTCGAGTTTGAATAAAGTTGAGAAAACGCCGTAAGTATGACGCAACAAAAGCAACAAACACAAAACAATGGGAGCATCAATAAGCAATGAATCAACAAAAGGAACCACCACCTTAGAATGGAAAACATCGGCAACTTCTTGGTGGACTAAAATTAATCTTACTAGCAAAATCTTCGCCCCTTAATTATGTTGTCAAAACGCAACGCTTTGTTAAGCTCGCGTGTACCTAACTTATCCAAAGTATCACCATAGGGAAACTTCTAATCAATTAACACACTGTGATGAAACGTTCCAATCCACTGACATTCAGAGCTGTAGTGGGCCCAGCCAAAGGCATTTTTGCACCCTAGATACGTACATGTTAGGCTTTACCCTGGGATAGAAATTCTTATGTTTATACCCATGCCATCTTACCCTGGCTGTCAATTCATCATTACAGCATATTGAGCATTTCTTAGCTAAAAATGTTGTATTTAATGGTAAGCAACATAAAGAATCCATTATTTGTGTGATTGTGGGATAAAACAAAATATGCCCCTTGTCCCTTCTATTCAAATGTTTGTTGAGAACCAGGAGTGCACGCTTACCAGAGCTCGCGTGCGCTCGTTGTTCTAGTACCTAGTATCTTTATTAGTAATGTGTAAAGTCTAAAAGCAGAACAACAAGCGCCTGAAAAAGCTCGCATCGTAGTACTTGCATCCGCACTTTCGAAAATATACACAGTTTAAAACGTACACATTTGATAAAAATCTGTTGGTTTCGTAGTAAATATTCAAAATAATAAACCTGTGCAAATATTGGACATGTTTCTTTATTATTCATATCTTATGGTTGCGAAATATTATTTTTTGGTCACTTTGTTTTGTCAAACTGTTCCTTAACTTCCAACGGTCGAAAAACATCTTATTTTATTTTGGCTTTATCGCAAGCATTATGGTCTTGCACTGACCTCCAAATATTTCAATGATAGATCCCCGGATACATATTCAGCAGTCACGTCATGATCTATTGAGTTTTCTTATCAGACGTTGAGTTTTGATTGAATAAGGAGACTTAATTCAAATTTAAATCTTATGTAACATATGGAACGCTATAGCTGTCTTACGATATTCAATTTTTTTCTTCTCGTCTCTTATTCATGCTATGTCTGTGTGTTGTGAACGCACATCTTTGCAGTGTTAATATGTAAAAAAAGAGTTTATATCCTGTCTGTAAGAACACACTTTGTCTTTTCAAATTGCAGTGTCATTATGTTGCAATGCTATTGTGTCGAAACTACGATATCCTGCATATTTACAATGTTGTGTCGAAACACTATGCTATCCTGTCTGTTTGTCATATTGTTGTGTCAAAATACCATGGTATTGTGTCAGCTTACTATGTTGTTGCATCGAAATACAATTGGTGCGTTTCTTTGGCTTCGCCAGCCGTAAGCCTGTTGCAGTCTATAACCTGTGGAGCACTCAATTGATTTGGATCACGTGGCGGCTCACCCGATAGGCGCACTACCAGCGTACGCCAATTTCGCCGAATTTCAACCAAGACGTGGAAGCGGCGAGGCCTGTTTCACGCCTCTTAATGGTTCATACCACAAAGTAAGTACTGTTGCGCCGTTTTTGCTCGATTGTAGCGGCTTACTTCCCATCCCTGGTCATGTGATCGGCGTAAGTCGGAGCTGCAGGCGAGGCAGCGATGACACCGTTTTGGTGCCAAAGAAACGCAGCCTATGATATCCTATCTGTTTGCCATGTTGTTGTGTTGATATGGAGATATCGGAAAGGGAAAGGGCTAAGCTCTTGACCCGTGTTTGTGATGTTTATTGTGATTTTGTTACTTTCCCATTTGGTATCTTGGGACAGGTTTGATACTCGATTGTATCGATTCCTGATCCTAGCTGTCTTTCTTACTTTAAATAAAGTTTCTTGTATCTTGTATCTTTTTATGAAATATTTTCTTTCTTACCCTCCTATTCTAGTACCTTACTAACACCAGTCACCTATAATATATGAATGTATACAATAAGGCTCACTGCATTCCTCTTTCACAGTATGTGCATATATCTATTGTAGTAATATAAGTTTTGATGCAGTGATTGTCAAACACTCAAATAACGAAATGCTTTACCAACAGACATGATTATACTGGTCCCGTATTGGCTATTGATGCCAGGTTACCCAGACGGGTCTCACAGAACAGGGCCTTAAAAATGATATCAAGATATATTTATTTCATCTTATTTTCGTTTAAAGAATGGCCAGCTTAATTTAAACTTCCACTAGTTTTTTCATTAAACATGTACCATATTTGTTTAATGCATGTATCCTATTGTATTTACATGTGGCATCCAAGATGGGTCCCATATGGACTGTGAGCTGGGGTTTACCTTGCTGCAGTGGCTCTTATATCTTGACATATGCTTGACTATGTGTAGAGACCAGGGACAATCATGTTAGCACTGACATTGGGACTATAATGGCAACAATTGCCATCCGACTTATTGCTCGGCTCTTATTTCTGTAGAATGTGCATCTTCAATATGAACTGACACAATTTAAGTGGGTACACTTCAATCATGTAATAATTCACCGACAGTGATCAAATGCGCCTTAAAGTGGTACCTGACTCATCAGCATATGTCCAAAAAGTTACCATCTTTTGACATGTTAAAAAGTAGCTCAAAACTCATCTTTTTTGACAAAAATAACAGGACCTTACTGTGCTTTAAAAAGTTATTAGCCTAAAAAAATCGTAGAATATGAGTTTTTCAAAATATCAATTTCTCATATACTAAAACCAAATGCTAATCGGTCACCTTACATTTTTACGCTAGTTCAGAAAGTGAAACGTAGGGTATACAAAACTCATGTTTTTTTAAGTGAAGCACTACTTTGCCGAGACTCTGCAAGTTATTTCATTTAAAAATGACGTGTACTTCTTGCACGGACGAAGTAAGAGAAAAGGTACCCCTCATTTAAAAAATCATACTTTTTCTACGATATAAATCATAACACAAATTAACGTTTTTGTTTGTTTGAAGATGTTACTGGCTAGCGTGATATAAAAAGAGTAAACCTCAAAAGTTTTGATTCCATTGGACCCGTCGTTTTTGCTACTCAACAACATAAGACAAACACTTTTAGCAGGTTAATCATTGAAATTAAGCTTTAAGCTTGCAATTTACATAGAGACTTTGCACTGCTCTGTACGCTTTATTATCAGCAACACGGCATTAAAATTTTCAGCGATTATGCATTATCACCAGACGTCACCGTCCTTCTTTGAAAATTAAAAAAAAGTATAATGCTACTCAATCGATTTTTAAACCCTAACATTGAAACCGGAAGTGTACAGTAGTCGTAAAACAATAATCGCTAAAAATGGACTAATCAAGTTCTACTGTATTTGGCCTACAGTGTTCAAATGAAATTAAGTGCATTTAACAATTTTACCAGGAAATACTGGTGAATTTCAAAAATCTAAAAAAAATTTGAAAAATGCAACATTTTAAAAATGCGTAAAATATCTACCATAAGCAAAATTTTAATTGTTTGGTGTTTTTCAAGTCAGACAGACCAGTTTGTAACCATCTAAACGTCAATTTTATAAAAACTACTCTCAAAACCATTTTTTCTTAAAAAAAAAAGTCGATTTATGCATTTTTAACCCAATTAACTTTGAAGTAAAAGAAAACTTTTCAAAAGCACTGCTAAACGTTGCCCATTAAAACACATATATAGCCAAAAAATCATTTCAATTTAATTAGCGTTTGGTCAGAAATAATGAGTTTGAAATCTGAGTGACGGATTAGAACTTGGTTTTAGTATATTTTAAAAAAAATGAAATTGAGAAATGCCATATTTTTCCTGGGAATACGGAACATGCTATTGGCTAATAAAAGAACACACAAAAACAGGGAAAAAGAAAGGATCGTAGCTTATTTTTTTAAGCAAAAATCTATGTTGTAAACAAAACATTAGAGCCAAAAAATCGTTTAAATCTAGAATAAAAAATGTCACACAATATAACTACAGAAACAAAAACTTATTATTTTGAAGGAAATTTTGCATAGAAACTTATGATTTATTAAAAAGCATATTTCACCGTGCTTGTTTTTCTTTTTTGTGCGTTTTTCTTTTTTACCTCTGAAATAAAAACAGGCATGGCGTGCCATACCTGCTTCATTGTTTAATTTAGGTCCGTGTGCGTAGACAGTGTATTGTTTGAGTTGATGAGAGAGAGAGAGAGAGAGAGAGAAAGAGAGAGGGAGGGAGGTGCAATTCGCATGCTGTTGAACATAGTATTTTGTTGTTGCTTTTATTCTTTTTTTCTTTGCTTTACGTACAGTATATGTATTCTGGATTCGTTACAAATTGACGTCATCAGCAGAAACGCGTATAGAAGTGTCGTCAGAATAGCGCAAGTCTTTGATCTGGATAAATGTTCTATTTTGAAAACGTTGTTGCAAGTTTTCAAGCGAGAAAATGACCTTATGCAATAATGGTTTTCTGATACACTAATATCTGTTAGAACCCTCAGGGGTAGTCGTAACCCTCGCCTTTCAGGTTTAGGTTTCAACACCACCCTGGTGTTCTAGCAGGTGGTACATGTAATGCATAGAAAATCACGTTTGATCCCAATATTGAAGTTATTAAAGGAGCTGTAAAAAGAGATGAAATGCGAGGCTTTCTGAGAATTTTGTCACTTTTTCGTCACAAGTTTAATAAATTTAATATTACAGTAGCACGACTGATAGGTTCTATTTATTGTTTGACCCTAAAACTACTTTTAAATCGCGTTTAGAAATTGCGTGGAACTACGCTTTGATGTTACAATGTAATAGTATGAGAAACCATTACGGACGTCACTACATAGTGTTACCAAAATTTGTAAACCACTAGTGGTACATGTCGTTATATCACTCCCATGATAAACACAAACGAACAAACAAATAGATAAACAAACAAACAAGCAATAGGGCTCAAACCAGGGACTACTTGGTCTCAAGTTGAACATTCTACAACTGCAGCAATGGGTAAAGAAGGGGTGATACACAAGTTTAGTACTTTTCATTAAGGCAATTAGTTAATGCTAAGACAAGCATGCATATGTGAACGGACCATTTTAGATTATTCATAGCTCGCATATATATACGAAATAAGCCTCAGTCAAAAGAAAACTCCCCACTGGCTAGCTAAAAATAGCACAAAGGCACGCCCCAGCATTTGGCGAGCGATCTCACAGTGTCCAATATGTTGCTCTTGGGTTTCATCCAAGCTAAAAAAAAGGGAGCCCTCCCACCTACGACGTTATATTTACAAAGATAATGGACTTACTCCCACCTACGACGTTATATTTACAAAGATAATGGACTTATTCCTGATCTTTGCACCCTTACTTACTTTAAGAAGCACAGTGGCTCAGTTTGTAGAGTGTTAAACTAGGGATCAAAGGATTACTAATTTGTAAATCACCAGAGTCATAGTGTTGTGTCATGGGGCAAGACACTTTATCAGCTAACAGTACATACATTGAACACGCATGGATATTAACTTTTTTGACCAGAATAACCTGGCCAGGTATAACTCGGAACGCATTGAGGGGTGAAACTGGACCAGACGGTCAAAATATATTTGGTCATACAAATGTGTTGATAAATGATATTTTTTGTGAACGCCAATACTTGTACGTTTTAAGACACTAAATAAAGATAACTCTTACTTTTTTAAAAACACTCGGTTATCTTTTGACATTGGTCCTGTATCACCTTAAAAGGGTGCAATATCATTAGAAACTGAAATTTCAGCATAAATTAGGGTAAAATTATAAATTAATATGGTCGCATTAAACAAATAAATTTGGATGCCCATTCAGGTTACCCTGGCCCATTCCAGTGCAATCTCGTCTATTCCGGCGCGTTCCGGTCCATTCCAGTTTTTATATGCACTGTAAGTTACTCACTCCTTTCTCTTTCAATTTGGTATTTAAAATTTTAATTGGGTATTCAAAATTTATAAGAAATGCTTATTTGTTTATTTTGCTTTTATCAAAGATGTTAAAACATTCAAAGATTTTACAATTTGTTCAAGACTTTCAGTTTCGATTTCAATGATGTCTATTCTCCTTGAAAATTGAGGATATGATTCTGATCCTGGTCTGACACACTTTTAAAGCAGTTCAATAATGGTATTAACAATATCTTTAGATAACCGTTATTCTGTTGCTTTGCTGCACAAAATTAGCATTTTTTCGCCACACTAAATATGGTCCTTCTCTTGCATCTGATTGGCTGAAAATAAAAGTAAGTGGGCGGGTCATGGGCTAAACACTCTAAACTCGCGTTTCAGTCTAGAGACAAGCGCTTTTGAGGAACTCCGATCCAAGTTCATAAATTTCGCCTGTAATTGTGTTATCAACACTCTGAGATTAATTGTTTATTTAACTGAGTTCGGCATCTAAATTTAGTAATTACTCTGTCATAAGTTATGAAAACAGTAAAAGCAAACAGTAAAACATGATATATTTATCATTGCCTTGTTTTTGTTGACTCTATTTTATCTATCAAAACCCAGACTAGACTGTTCCAAAACTAACTTAATTTTAATAAGTTCCTACTGTATAAAAGCAGCAAAGTATGCGACAAACAGCCACATACATCAAAAGAGGCCACAAAAACATAGTCTATTGGCCCTTCATGTTCCAATTGAATTTTCCATCTACATGTGATGTTAGTACTTAATATACAGCAAACAACTTTAGCAGACGCTAATTTCAGATGTGTTTTGCTGGTCCTTCAATGGGTAACAGTGCAGGCGCTGATCAAATTTCGCCAGATGTAGCATTACATTTGGGTCTTCACTGTTAAATGAAGTTTACTTGTGTCCAAAGTTAATCTTACATGCATGGAGATACGGCAAGCTTACAGTGCAGAACAAACTGTTTATTTTGAAAGCCAAACTGACTGGGTGTTGATATGTGTCGAATTTACTGCAGTGATTGTTTTAAAGTACTGTTCATTCACGATATCTTGGCTCATTGATACCGTTAACTATGGACTGAACTATTAAATTTAAGGGAACATGGGGTTTGATGCATATTGGCGGTATAATTATAACCAAGCAGTTTAATCACATTTGAATTTTAAACGGCTTCGTGGCTCAGTCGGTAGAGTGCACATATACGTTGGTTATATTTTTTGAAGAGTAATGAAGAGATAGTGGTTCGAAACCCAAAATCAAATTTCTTTTTTTATTATCATATATTGTTTGTTGTCTTGTTTGCTGTGTGTGATTTTACAATTTATACATATTTCACACTTGTCGTTTTGTTTGATATTCCGGTCAGCTTGCTGGCTCGCTCTCTATATTTTGATAAATGTACAAATAGTGCACCATTCATGGCATCTTCTTCGCGTACTTTTAAAACAACATGTGCAGCAACATGGATCCTATATAGGGTCCATAGCAGCAATTTATCTGGCTTGCGATCGAATAGCCTTCTATCAGACATTTCTACAGCCAAGAGAAGTATGCGCAGTGAAAACATGTGAGTGAAAGCATATTTGAGCATGACAATCATGAGAGTGGTCGCGATATAAACAAAAGAAAAAGGATTTCAAAGGATTTGAACACCATAACCGCACAGCATGATATAAATATGATTGATAGTTCTCCACGCTATCCTCTACACCACACAGATTGATAGGAAAATGCAGCACGTATATATCGCATAATAATCTATTTATCTATAAGAACATGAAGAAGAAACTACCTATATTGGTGTAATGGTAAAATCCACCTAACGGTTTCTTTGAGCCAAGATATCGTGTATGAATAGTACAGGGGCATCTTTTCCCTAGACTGTTTCGTTATGTGTGAAAGATAGTGTTATTGGAAGTGGGCGAGTTATGGGCTAAGTAATAGTTATACCATGGGTTGTCCGCCTGTACGTGGAGACAATCCACGAGCTTTAGCGAGTGGATTATCTTACGTACAGGTGGACAACCCATGGTATAACTATTTTATACCACCTACATCAGTGTAGACCTTGCACATCACGAGATATATCGTGCTAAAGTTAGTAAAGGTGGTATAAATACAATCACAGCAGTTTGACAAGACAAATCGTCTTTATAAGAGAACAATGCTTCTTAAAGACAAGACATGATAGCTTTTCAACAACACAACATTGCTAACAGACAATGCATCATGCATTTTTAACACGTTTTCATGGCACACGGACAAGAAAACGTGTCATTTTAATAAAGAAGCCCAGTCGACAAGACAAGAAGCTAATGAATAACATCGGACAGCTGTGGCGTCCCATATAACAGGTTAAAAAGTTTAAACGCCTAAGCAAATACTTCTAAATATACACAGTATTTGGGAAACCCCACCATTCTGTTTCACAATCGTGTTATTGGAAAAATATTAAGATTTTGGGAAAAGAACTTAGTTTCGATTATGTTTCGTGTAATATAGTAAGTTTCATTTTATATTTTCTGTAATTAAATACACGATAGATATACGTGATATGGCAATTACCTTACCCTAACAGTAATTGCCCACTTAATTGCGGCTCCAGATAAGAGCGGGTTTAAAAATGTAAATTATGTTTACTCAATCAAAATTGTTGTGGGTCTAACTTAGACGTTTTTTGAGCGCTCAAAACACATACTTGAATTGGTGGTTATTATTAAGAAATTGATTTCATGCAAAAAAATCTTCCGAAGTTCCGGACCTATGGTTCAAAAAAGCTGAGGGCTCTTAGATCAGTCGATCAAGTGTTAAAATCCTGTCGTTTGATTTGACTCTTTACGTCACAGTCAACATTTTTTTCTGTTATGTCGAGACGGGTCTTCATGGGTTGAGCAAGGATTTAAATAATGTGTCATGCTCAATGATACATGGCAGTGACGCCAGTGAGGTTCGAACCCGCAACCCGGATCTCGGGACAAGCACTCTACCACCATATATCTGTCGCTGAACAAAATAAGCTAATTTATACCAACCTTACCAACTTAAGCACGAAATATCTCGTGATGTGCAAGGTCTACACAGATGTAGGTGGTATAAAATAGTTATACAATGTTTGTCCACCTGTACGTAAGATAATCCACTCGCTAAAGCTCATGGATTATCTCCACGTACAGGCGGACAACCCATGGTATAACTATTACATATCACCGCAAACTTCAACATTAGTACCTGAATTTATCCTGTTTATCAGTTTCATAAACTACATATAGATATCAAGAGTTTTGGAGTAAACGGGATGAAGCCCAGGGGTGGGGACCATTTTTGGGGGTTTATAATCTTGAGTTTGAATAGTTTTTAGGTCTTCATTTGGGAGTATATGAAGATTTTTGGGATATTTTTGTGGGTTATCACAAACTAGCCTGGTTTTAAGGGTCATTTCTGTGTATTTTAGGGTCTTTTCTTGAGGTCAATGGAACAGTACAGAATTGGGATATTTTTGGGGTTTGCTAAAATTTCAAATAATTTCTTTTCTTGAGGTCAATGGAACAGTACAGAATTGTGATATTTTTGGGGTTTGCTAAAATTTCAAATAATTTTGGGGTATGCCTGATATACCAGACATTTTTGGGTAAAACAGGGGATGCCGGGTCCAAGCCTACGTATGAAGAAAAAAAAAATAAGTGTACCCCCTCCCTCTAGGGGATGAAGAACGCCGTTTTCTTTGAATTTTGAGTCACGTCAGGGCCAATATTTCAAATGTTTTTGGGGATTTTCCGAAGTAGGCGGTATTTTTTAAAGAAACCGTCATGATTCTTTTATACTTTCAATTAAACACGCATTGGCGTTAAAACCGCACCCCTTAAGCAATCGAGAAGCAATATATACGTCGCGTGACTCATCCAATATATGACAGACGATCAGCCATTCAACTAATTCGACTTATTACTCTATCAAGTGACTAAGATTTGGTTAGAAAGAAACGACACTAACGTTAGTGATTATCAAAATCACTTGATCAAGCTGCTTATATGTATAGGAGTTTTCTGCTGTTGCGCCATTTGTAACATGATGCTAGGGAGTGCGACTTTTAAAATGTTTGAATAATAATAATGATACTACTACTACTACTACTAATAATAATAATAATAATAATAATAAAATTAATAATAATAATAATAATAATAATAATAATAATAATAATAATAATAATTCCAGTGGTCGCACAGGCTTGAAAAGTACTTGAATATACAAGACTGTCTTGAAAAGTCATTGAAAATTAAATTATCTTGAAAAGTACTGGTAAATTATTCAAAGGCCTTTGAAAGTCCTTGAATTTCACCATATACAGGAGGATTCAACACTGTCTTTGGAGATCTAAATCGGTATAAAATGGTGTTGCCTTTTTTGGTGCAGCATATGCTGACCCAAATAAAGTTACCAAAATTTTATACTAATTTTCTAAAACTAATATCTTTTGTAATGCAGTCTAGCATTTCCGAAGTAGAATTTTAATGTGTGAATCAGTATTTCATAAGTTTTCAGTCCTTGTGAAAGTAGGAAAGTCTTTTTCACCGTCTATCATCGAAACCGGAAATAGCGTACCACTGAATCGAAAGTAGAGAAAAACGGCATGGCGGGCGGTGAGTTTTTACCTATATTTGAGCTTTATTATTTGCTCTCGAGCAACCACTGACATCAAGATTAATTGCCAAGGGATTAATTTCAATGTTGTGTATCTTTATTGTATTCTGTGTGTCAACATAGCTTTGTTTACACAAAGTAATCGCAGCTTGGTACTGGCTGGAAAGTGCTCCTGCCGTAAAAACAGCCTTTGAACTAACGTATACATGGTTTATCTTCGGGTAAGAAGTTAATTCCCTATTTCTATATGCAATTTGCACCATCCAAGTTTTATCTCTGGTCTTGGTTTGATTATTTTCAATTGGAATGTAATGAAACAAAATAACTGTGGTATACGGCGAATAGTTGTTGATGACAAAACTCGTGTACTGCGATTAGTTAAAATCGTGTACCGCGAATAGTGGCAACGTTTAATGAGATTGACGCTTAAATCATGACTGTCATAGAAAAATAAATGAAACATTGTTTTTTTAAGCAGTCGAGTTCATTTCAAATAATATGTAAGCCATGAGGATTAAAAGGGGCGCAGTTGCTTAGTGGTAGAGTGCTTGACTCGAGATCGAGGGGTCGCAGGCTTGAGCCTCACCTGAGGCACTGAATTGTTTTTCTGAGCAAGACACTTATTATCTGTCAAGTGCTGGTTTAACCCAAGAAGACCCATCCCAGCACGACTGAAAATGTTGACTGAGGCCTAAAGACGAAGAAAAATACCCCAGCACACATGGCTAAATGGTTCACATATGTGCTCTATCTGAGCGTATTGACCATGTGGGTGCCACATGGGAATTTAAGACCATGTAGAACCCACATAGGGCACATATAGTTGTTAACACTCACATACGCAGAACCACTGCGGCTTGAGCCTTTTGGTGATCCCGAAAATAAATCACAACCCTCTCCGCCAGCCCAGTACTGGTTACTGTCAGAGAGACTGACTAGAAATTTGATATTTCACCTGTAGCCAGTTTAGCTATGATACTTTACAAAAACGAACAACAAAGGTGCTGATCAGACAAAGCAGAAGTGCAGGCTTGTCTGCACCTTTGGTGTTCACAACCCTCCGAAGACAGGTTTTCTGGCATTGAGGACCATATTCTAACCGTTATGTGTTGCCCATAATGACCCAAATGGGTACCACATGCAACCAATATGGCTTTTCCCACATGGGTCCATGTACCACTGTTGCAAATACCTTATCAGTCCTATTTGGACTACTACTATGAGACACATATTATACCCCACATTATTGAAAAAGATGTGTGTCACGTGCTATTTAAGACATATGCGGCTATTTCCACTGCGCACCTTTCCCGCGTCTGCAAACGGGGAAAGTTGTCTGGGTCCTGCCTTTCGACCCTTAACGGATTCGGATCAACACAGTTTCTGATATTCTTATGTCATATCGGTGTTCCGACATTTTCTTCACAAAATAACTAATTAAAGTGTGTTTGAAATATCTATTGACATCTTTTCAGAACTGATCGTCTCAGCACTAAAGACAGATAAATGTAGCTCAGTCAAAATCAAACGACGTACACAATAACCCTGGTTACGAATACGATAGAGGGCCAGGTCTATACTATTTGTATGGTTATTTAGAGCGGCACACGACCTGACCTCGTGGCCTAGTGGTTAGCGTGTCTGGCTACAAAACCAGAGGACCTACAAAACCAGAGGACCAGGATCGATTCCCGGATGTGTACATATTTTCAGTGTGTTTTTTTCTTTCTTTTTTAACATTTTAATGCTAAATTACTTCATATACTAGTAAAATGGCATCATCAAAACGACCGAAATGGTCATCCCCAAACTTTTTATATTGAATTACGCATGAAACCTATGGGGGTGGGGTTAAATTTGGCCCTCTAGAAATAGAATAAGTTCGGTGACCCCAGATTTTTATTCTTTTTTCTGAAAGGTATTATAATAGTCCATGAATTAAAAATAAATTTTCAAGATTTTCAATATCAGATTTTTTGATACATGATTTATTCTAAAAACAAATTCCATTTTTCGACGAATTGCCAAAATATATCATGCAGTATCTTGGGATAACAAGTAAACATGCTAATTTTCTTAAAAGTTTGAGGTCATGGGCAGTAATTTAAGTCAAAAAAAGAAGCTGGCTGAAGATTACAACCGTTTTAGCTCGATAATTAGGACTAGTGTTATTATTTTATATTTCTAGAAAATTGGTCAAATGCTGTAAACTTCAATATGAGATTCTGAAAAAAATAAGCACGGTGACATATCCTTTTTATTTCATAAATGGATAGCCCATGCATAAAACAAACTGTATGCAAAGTATTGAAAATATTTCAATATGGGAAGTATTTAGTAGCATATGTCCTTTACAGTCATTTTTAACCAGCATATTATCAAGGCAATTCACGTGCTATTGATTCACTGCTTTTGGACTTAAGTATACACAGTTTGGGGACGTCACAAGAAGTGACCTTAGGTAAAGTGGGGCTATATTAGATTTGGGTTGTCTGTCATTCCATCATTCTGTCTGTCATTCTGTCCATCTGTCATCATTTCGTTTCCACTCAATATCTCGAGAACAACTTTATAGAATTTACCCAATTTTGTATGTGCAGTGATATTGACTTATTTTTCGACATGATCTAGATTGGGATTTTATACATAATTTTTTGGACATTTGTACCAGAGTTCTGACCCTTGATTTACGGCAGAATTTTGTTTCTGCTCAATATCTTTAGAACAAATTGACCGATTTTCACTAAATTTTATATATGCATTCATATTGATAAGATCAAGCTTGGGATTGTTACACGTCATTTTTCGCACATTTGTACCAGAGTTATGACCCTTGATTTATGCCAAAATTTTGTATCGGCTCAATATCTTGAGAACAAATGGACTGTTTTTCACCAAATTTTATATATATGCATATATTGATAAGCTCTAGGTTGGGATTGTTACACATGATTTTTAGAACATTTGTTCTAGTGTTTTGGCCCTTGATTTGTGCCAGATAGTGTAGGCCGCTGTGTAATTCCGTGTGCATTTTTTGGTAAAAGTGTCAAACATACATTTTCTTGTCGAAAAATTTATTCTGTTTAAGAAAAAAGGTGTTTACAATTTTTCTTTGGCGTTTTAACGTCACAGTGACGTCACAAAGTGACGTACCCATTTTTAGCTTATTTAAGGCTTGAAAGTGGAGTGGTATGAATTCCAGCAGGCATAAACATGAACTGATTGATCAGTCGTAGTAATTTTACTGGCGCCATGTTGAATTTGGAGCATAGACCCTGACTCTGGATTATAAAGAGGTTACATTAACTTAAAACTGATGTCTGCACATGGAAAAGTGACGTCAGTACCAAAATGAAAATTCTGTGATAGTGAAAGCTCAAATAGCTAGACCCTCCTGTCCACACAGCAGGATAAATATTGTTCACTATAATTTTCTTAAACTATACTATATAAGCTGCAAAATGACATACGTTAGCTCTCTGACCTATATTCAGACTGGCATGTTAACTACGTTACCCTATTATAGTTTCAAATCCTACTTTGCAAATACCAAGTTATACCGAATTATTATTTATCAACACGCTGTTTGCCTTAAAACATTTTAAATGAAGGGAACGGCGGATATGCATTTAAACAACACACCACTATGATGTTACAGTTATATATGTTACTTTAAATGTAAAACTATTTAATGCACTACTGTCACTAGACATTGGACTACCAAAATACCTCCTAGGGGAGTTTTGTACACTATAATTTTCTAAAATCATATTCTACAAGCCACAAATTAATGTATGTTAACTCATTAGTGGTTGGGGTGATACCACAAAATAGCAAAATTTTCTGCGTTACTGTAAAATAATTGGAAATTTTATCTAATTACTCCTTATTCTTACAATGACAATATAACCTTTTAATTGTAAACAAATGACTAGTAATAGGATGTTATAAAAGTAGAAGGATCTGTTATTACTGTGATATACATTACTTTCTTTTAAATACATTTTTAGAATACAAAGGAACAATATTTAAGTTTACACTGCTAATGGGACCTTTATTGCCATTAAACTGCCATTGACTGTCATTAAAGGAAAATACCAACAACTCATGGACGAATAAAAAGATAAAATTTGAACTTTATTCACATACAACGATTTTTCAAGTCTGTGTGTTTTATTAGATATGTAAACAGCATTTTAACTTCTTAAATTCTTATTAAATGATATCTTTTATCTCACTGACATTGATATATTTTCATTTTTTATACGTAAAATGATATATAAAAGACACATATAAAGTCATCAAACATATCAGAAAATATGCTAGATGCTACTCATGAAAATTATTGTTGTTGTTTCACTACATTAAAATGTTAACTTATTGTGTAGTTTATATTTGTTATATGTTTAATGCTGAATAAAATATATTATATTATATTGTACCGTATTTTAGCTAACACAATAATATTAAGCATAGGCTAGCTTAGTAAGATTTATCACATATTGTTTAAGCCAGCTATTAATTACAACTACTATGCTGATACCATTCAGGAATAAAACTCTTTTCAGAATTTGTAATTGTAGGATATTCAAGCATATATCAAAATCTGGACTTGGGAATTTTAAAAAGTCCTTTATCCTTGTCTTTTGGAAAAATAAACTGAAATGATTTAAAAACTTAACGATTTTTGCCAAAGGTATGACACACGCCAAGCCTATCATTATGGATACAACTGCTTAATATTAGAACGATGTCCAGTTTGGTGACACATTTTACCATTTAAGATGGTAAAATGTATAACAAGAGAATTTTAAGGACATATTGCACTGTCTTATCATCTGTTGTACCTGGTTCAAAGCTATTGTGAAGCATTCAAACAGAACATTATTTGCTCTAATGGTTCATTTTTAGTCATACATTTGAAAGCCATATGTTTATCACTTAGAAAAGCCACCAGACATTGTTAGTATTAATGTATATTTTAGCCATTGCTAAAATAGCTGACTCACAACAAATAATTGCTTTTGATAAATCATTTATTTTGCATTATTCTATCAATAAGATAAATAAGTCTTACAGTGGAATTTTGTTGCTGATAATATCAAATTGATATTTAGCATGTCAAATGTGAACATCATCGTTAATACAATAATAATCTTTGCATAGTTCTAATCAAACAAAATAGATTTACTAGTAACGAAAGAACATATCAAAGGAATAAAACCATTTGATTTTGGTACTTGTTGCAGTGTTGCGCAATGCAGGCTCAGGTGAGCCTGTGCATATGTGTAGGTAGACTTGCCAGAGCCTTCGCTGCTCGTATACACAAAGTAGTATAGAGGTTGATGACCAAATTTTAGAACGCTAGCCACTCTGCATTAACAATGCATTTGCTAGTCCAAATATTTATTTATGAATAACAGTAAAAGGGTCTAAAAATATTTTTCATCTAAAAGCAAGTCAGAGAACATATGTAAACTATAGCATTCAACATTTTGTAAACTCTACCATACACAAATATTACACTATTGACAGTGAGAGACTGCTAAATAAACCTCTGCGATTTATAATGAATAAACCTCTGCGATTTATAATGATATCATATACATTAAAATGAAATGATTTCTTTAAGAGATAACTGAATAGAAATATACATGGCAAATTAGATATGCATAAGTTCATGCACATTTTTATGATTTACATGTGCGACTATCATTGGTGACAATGTTAATACCGATTTATAATGATATCATATACATTAAAATGAAATGATTTCTTTAAGAGATAACTGAATAGAAATATACATGGCAAATTAGATATGCATAAGTTCATGCACATTTTTATGATTTACATGTGCGACTATCATTGGTGACAATGTTAATGCTGAGAAGAGTGCTACCTTAATGCTGCACAGTAAGCATTTGTGTATGCTCCTTTTGAATCTATGTCCTGGCAAGTTAACAACTCATTCTAATTTTAAGTACACATTTACATGTAAAACATTGTCATCAATAAATACATTTATCATGTTTGCGAGGTTCCTATACTATTTTGCCAACGTTTTGTTTAGTACCAATTAACATCAGGTATATAAACATTTATTGCTAAACTAAATCAGATCTTATCTCTTGACTACATTTTTTAATATTTCACCTTTCAATCCTGCATTCTAAAAACCATTGTAAAATCTACTTTACAATAACTTGAATGTCACCTGTTAAAATTTGCCGGATACAATTTTAGCTGAAAAGTCTTTATTTGAATTGATATCATAGTAACAGCTGACCTATTTCCTTGTATATGACCATATCTAATGTGGCCTTTAAGTAAAACTCACCACTATAACCAACTTGCATGTTTCTCAACAATAAAGCAATTCTTTGGATATTATTGGTTGAGCAAGTGATCCAAGACACTCACTTAATGTGATGGACAGTTTTGTTGATTGCACAACGAAAGCTATACTGTATATAAACTAAAATTAATTTCAAAGCTTCTGTAATGCGTTATCATATGCATACACAGCTAAAAGTCAGGATACAAATTGATTTCGAGACAGTCAATATGAACAATAACTAATTACAGATACTTTAAATAACTGAATAGAAGTAGCTCAATTAAACTTAGAATTCTTCACATAATTATTACAAATCCCTGAACTTAACATACTATATAAGCGTTTCTGGCTCAATTATATATCGTCTTTGTTAACAATTTGGATAAACATATGGCAATATAATATATTTTGCACAGTACTTTTATGTTATTTTAACAAATTTGACAGAAAACTGAATTGTATCCTCCTAAGGCTGTTACTTGAGTGCTATTTTTTCCTTTGTTAATGAATCTTAAAATCTATTAATTTGGGCAAATCATTTCTTTGTCGATGTAAAAAGTTCAAATATATTCTATTTTGCAAATGTAAATGTGCATTGATAATAAGTAGGAGCTTAAATGCAAACTGATAAATCCTTTTTTCAGACAGACTGGTATTTTGATGTCAATTTAACAAGCACAGTCAGTTTTGAGATGAAATAAAGTATCCTATGACGTATAATATACGGAATGAAGCAATGTATATGCAGTCTTGAAAGTTGTAATATACGTTACATGATGCCGTACAAACAAAAACAAACTAATATTTTACACGGGAAACAAAGTTATGCATGGCTTTTCACTCTTGCTTATCAACAGAATGTTCATATTTGGTGTTTAATGATTTTCCAATTGAATTTCATGCTGAATTAAAGAATGAGCTTTTTGTTCAGGGCCATCATATTTAACAGTTTATAACTCCTAAAGTATTTGTGATACAAACAAACTGTTTGCAGCTATATAATGGTCCATTATTTGTCTTTCGGAAAGTTTATTTGAAACCTGAAAGTTAGCTGGGAAGCTTATCAAAGAAAATTATTTAACAGAATTTAAGTGATTTTAAATGGAGTAGCTTAAATTGTAACATAAATAACATTACAGTGGGCCCATAAAACTTTTATAAACATAAATATATGTAAGGAATAAAATGTTCTTGTATGATACTGTGAATGTTTGTCCAATTTGAATAGTTCAAGTATTACCTTAGCAACCTTGATTACATTTATTTTGTATAAAAATGTAGGGTAACGTAGTTAACACGCTGTAGCAGCTGAACGCCCCAACCATCAGAGAGCTAACTTGTTTCAAAATGCTAAGCCAGGAACATACAGTTATACTAAGATCTGATTTCAGTCGCAAGGCAAACGCGAATTTCCAGAATTGTTTTTTTTTTTTTGTACACAATGTGTTTTTCCAGCACATTGACGTCAAATCGACGTCGATCTCATGTAAAATTGAAGTCCATATTGAATCAAATTTTCATTTTAGTGTTTCTGTAGACGTTTTCAACCATTTCAATGCAACAAACATAAAAAATGAGGTTATTTTAGGTGTGTAAATAACCCCACCACATATAAGCTCTTTGATGGGAGTGAAAAGACGGTACCCCGTTTCGTGACGTCACTGTGACGTTAATACTGCAAGAAAAATTGTAAACAATTTTTTCCTTACACTGTATATATTTTTCGAGTTGAAAATTGATAAGAATCACTTTTACCAAAAAATGCACACGGGAGCCCAAATTTCGACACAGGGGCCTACACTAAGATTTTTGTTTCCACTTAATATCTTGTGAAAAACTGACAGATTTTCACTAAATTTCATATATTCATTCTTAATGACAAGATCTAGGTTTATGACTTATTTGTAACAGAGTTATGGCCCTTGATTCATGTCAGAATTTCATTTCCGCTCAGTATCTTAAGAACAAATGGACAGAATTTGAACAAACTTTATAAATGCATTTATATTGACAAGATCTGTGCGAATAGGATTTTTAGCTGTTATCTTTTACAAATTTGTAACAAAGTTATGGCTCTTGATTGGCAACAGAATTTTGTTTCTGGGCAATATCTTGAGGACAAATGGATATAATTTCACCAAATTTTGTAAATGTATATATTCATAAGATATATGTTGGGATTGCTATCTTCCATATTTTGCTTATTTGTATCAGAGTTATAGCCCTTGATTGATGTCAGAATTTTGTTTCTGCTCAATATCTTTAGAATATGGCTTTTTACAGCATAAAGACCCCTATGGATCTTTCATGATTATGTGCGCCATTATTATACTACAGAAATTCAGCTTTTCGAATCGTTTCCCCAAAGCGTTCAATCAACAATGTGAATTTATGCAATAATAGCGGTCAAGTATTTTATTAACATTTGCTGGACCCCTCAGGTGCTGTTAAAACACCTGTCAGGCTCTGTTTACAACACCACCCTCGACTCATCTCATTTATTTCATTTTATTGTTTTATTTCCTTTTTATTAATAATAAACAAATCATGAAGCTTCTCATCTCCTATCAAAGGGCACAACCCAAATATCTACTCGTTAAGCAGTGTCAAATAAGTAGGTCAAATATAGCAAAAACAAAGTAAATATATGTCACCCCACCACTATTTTTGGGCCAAAAAGTGTTATCCGCTATTTACATCTACTGCTTTATTCAAATGTACTTCAGACTATTTTTTTCATGAACGCAAACACTTTGAACCCTGATCAGATTGCTCCTAAAGGATCAGTCTAATCTGTGTCCATATTGTTTGCAATATAGGCTACACATGAAAGAGCAGACAAAATTGGCTGGTGGTACATTTAATTGTCAAAAATACGAAATAAATTCAATACGAAAAAATAACCACAACAGTTTGCCTACGTTGTACCCTTCGAAACAGACGCATACCTAAATTAATCTAGATGATGGACATTTGAATGGACAGACAGACGGACAGACGGCAACTGCACCAGCTCATGCTTTAGGTTATATCATGTAATTCATTGGATATTTTACATGTTTGAAAGGAAGCCTTTAGCATTTGCTTCCATAATTTGACAGTTTGTTTTCTTTTGGCAGACGGTCCGTTTTGTCGTTAAAACGATCACATTTTGCACCAGTTCAATTATAAGAAAATAACCCAAAATAGCAGTTTTACTTCATAGTGGGTAACAACTCATAACTATTCGCAGTACACAATTTTCTTATGAATTTGCTATCTGCAGTACACATCCGCACCTATTCGCGGTACACAACGGAATTTAAATATCAGTCCATAATTGGCTTAATTTATAGATTCTAGCTTAAACGCTTGCAAAAGCGTTTGTTTTCTATAATTTCACTTGCGTTCCTTTGGAAAAATCGACAAAGTCCACATACTATCCTCGAATAAAGTGAAAGTAAATGTCAAAATGATGTGTGTCTTCGGTACCAGCTTTCGGATTGATGATGCATTCCAGCCTTCAAATTTGTTAATGAACAAATACAACTACTTACGGTTCAAGCTTAATATATCCACTATTTATGTATTGCAAATGTTTTGCAAAACTTTAGCGATTTTATAATGAAATGTGGTATTTTTGAAGAGCACTCTTCCTCGTGTGTTGTTTACTCTCGATTCAGTGGTACGCTATTTCCGGTTTCGATGATAGACGGTGTTTTTGAAAGACCTTGAACTTTACACAAACCTGCCAGTATGAACCTTGAATTCAGCTACGATTTTGACTAATTGACCGGGAGTGCCCTTATTTCCTCTGTGGCCAGGGTGTTGACCACTGACGGAGAAATAGTGAGGAATAGTACGTTGGCGTAGCTTTCATTACGCAGTTACGCACGTGCATAATAAAAGTAGTCACAATGAAGGGAGATCACCAAATGCGGTTCAAGTGTATTTCCATACCATAAGGAACTGCTCTTTTAGAAAGGAAAGAATTCTTTCCTATAAGAAAAGTTCCCAATTTGAAAACGGACGCAATTGAAGAGAATCACTGCTTGATCCAGTAGTCTCCCTTTGGTGTGCGCAACCTTTTCAGCATTGTAGTTTGTGAGAAAAAAAAGGAATTCTTCAGGACATTACTGTACTTTTATATATATAGGACAGTGACTGGTTCTTATCATCCCTATACAACGTCATCTTGAAAGGGCATTCAAACGTGACTCACTTAAATTTAATGTATTCATTTTCACACACCCACTCATTTATGTTTGAATGAAGTACCGTATTTTAGTGCATACCTGAAACCATTCACGAGATCGACCTTCCGCATACTAGGTAATAATTCTTCATGCCTTTTTTCAAAAATTTATCTTTCAAAAATTCGTCAATGAATACCATCATAGCGTCAAACAAGGTACGAAATGTTTCCAAATATTGTCAACAGACGTTGGCCTTTTGCGCGACCTATTGTTTTATACAAGTAAAGTAATTTACGGAAGGTCGTCGGAGAGGCAAACGAGTTTTCGTACATACAGTAAAACCTGTGTAAAACGGACACTCTCAAAAAGACCAAAAATGGTTTTCAAGATCGATTATCGCTTAATGCAGGTCAAAAGTTTGCAGATTGCTCGAGCTCCAAACTTTATAAGGAAGCATGCTGCAATACTTTCGGCCTTCATTAACTTACCATTTGCCATAAAGATCTTTGTTTTGTCTATTTTTGAGTGGCCGTTTTACACAGTTAAGTCGGGATGGTAGTTTGTTTTTTTTACCGATAGTTGGTAGACAGACAGACAGACAGACAGACAGACAGACAGACAGACAGACAGACAGACAGACAGACAGACAGACAGATAGATAGATAGATAGATAGATAGATAGATAGATAGATAGATAGATAGATAGATAGATAGATAGATAGATAGATAGATAGATAGATAGATAGATAGATAGACAGACAGACACACACACATACAGACAAATAGACAGACAAACAGACAGACGACGGATGGCTGGATGGATAGATAGATGGAAGGAGGGGCGGACGGACAGACAGACTGACAGACAAACATAGACAGACAGACAGACAGACAGACAGACAGACAGACAGACAGATAGATAGATAGATAGATAGATAGATAGATAGATAGATAGATAGATAGATAGATAGATAGATAGATAGATAGACATACAGACAGGCAGATGGATGGATGGATTAATGGATGGATGGATGGATGGGTGGGAGGGTGGGTGGGTTGATGGATGGTTTGATGGATGGATGGATGGATGGATGGATGGATAGATAGTTAGATAGATAGATAGATAGATAGATAGATAGATAGATAGATAGATAGATAGATAGATAGATAGATAGATAGATAGATGGATGGATGGATGAATAGATGGAAGGACGGATGACAAACAGACAGACAGACTGACTGACAGACAAACATAGATAGATAGATAGATAGATAGATAGATAGATAGATAGATAGATAGATAGATAGATAGATAGATAGATAGATAGATAGCCGGAATGATTGATGGATGGATATAACTAGCTAGCTAGCTAGATAGATAGATAGATAGATAGATAGATAGATAGATAGATAGATAGATAGATAGATATGGATTGATGGACGAACGGACGGACGGACAGGTAGGTTGGTGGGTAGGTAGGTAGGTATGTAGGTAGGTAGGTAGGTAGGTAGTGCGACCAGGTAACGGACGTTGGGCGTGTCCGACAGAACACTGCCATTCACTGTCAATTTAGACTGGTCTACAGTAAATTGGGTAAAACAGCACATGTACGCTTTAACCCTTAACGCCAGCAAAAACATAAATCCTAAAATTCCGTCTGCATTTGTCGTCTGCTACAATTTTTGCTAACATTATTTAACAAAGCCATGTATAGAGACAAACAGTGTGGACCCAGATCAGACTGCTCGTATAGGAGCGGCCTGATCTGAGTCTACACTGTTTGTTGGAAAGGCTTCTAAAACATTTCAGCAGACGACAAAAGCAGTCGAATTTTGTTGTGATTGGCGCTTTAAGGGTTAATCGTGCAAAACAACTGATCCGCAGACGACATATACGGTTAGTATGCCCGGTAAACATTCGCAGAAGTCTTAATTGTTTACAGACACATTGATTATATACTATTGCTCACTGGTCAGGGCCTCCTAGAACCTATGTGGATTTTAGTCAAGATCAGCAAGGCAGACTGGTCTACGTTAGAACGGCTGTTGCTGCTACATGTATAAATATATAGAGTCAGGTTACACAGCATAATGAAGATCTGATTGTATGTAGCGTGCCTTTATCTGTAATTTCCTTTGGTATTGTATTTACTATACAGCCATGTCTCAAATAACCATCTAAAACGCAAAGCTGCATACATTGGTTCGGAGGTCGAAATGTTTTACACATGATATACGGATATTAACGGCATACATGTAATATAGGATTAGTGCACATTATTGAACTAACCCAACAAACAGGCTGGCACGAATGACGCCTTCAAAACTGTAGTTATTAATTGGCTTTTGGGTCACTGTCTAGCCACGCCCACAACTGGTTCATATCTCCATAAGCTTTAAATGAGACCGGGACATCGCATAACGCGTGGCAATACAGTGACCAAATAGCTATATAATACCTGTAGAGTCAACAAGTGGTAGAGTGCTTGACTTGAGATAAGAGGGCCGTTGGTTTGAGTCTCTCTGGAGGCACAATATTGTTTCCTTATGCTTATACAGATTATACTCTGTTTAGTACTGGTTAAACCCAGACAACGTCCCGACATGGCTGCAAATTTCTAAACTGGCATG
>OZ026524.1:72624071-72819071 GCA_964019695.1 Loripinus fragilis
TCAAAAGTATGGAGAAAAAATCATATGCCTGAAAACAGTATTGCCATCATCCCACCTGAAGGCTATCCTAATCAAAAGAACTACTCTATCAAAGCTGTAAGATGGATTCAAAGTGAAGCTAAGACACGTGGTATTGAAATCAAACATGCATTGAATGGTGGTGAACAAAGAATCAATGGACATTATGTGGATGGCTACCATGAAGAATCTCGAACTGTATTTGAATTCTATGGATGTTACTGGCATGGATGTCCTACTCATTTTCCAGACAGAAACAGAGTTCAACATCATCAGTGTTTGACCATGCATCAGTTGTATATTTTGACTATTGGCAAGAGTGAAGAGTTAAGAAGAGCTGGATATCAGGTGGTGGAGTTTTGGGAATGTGATTATGACAAGAGATACAAAGAAGATCCAGACTTTAGATCTTTGGTGGACTCAGAATTTACAAACTTAGACCCTTTGAGACCAAGAGATGCTTTATTTGGTGGAAGAACTAACTCGACCAAACTCTATCAGGAAATCGATGAATCCTCTAGTGAAGAAATCAAGTACATCGATGTGTGTTCACTCTACCCAACTATTTGCAAGTGCGGACTGTTTCCACTTGGACATCCCACCATCTATTCTCAAGAGAATATTGACAAAGACAATATCAGACAGTACTGTGGATTGATCAAGTGTAAAGTGTTACCACCCACCAATTTGTACCATCCAGTACTTCCTCAGAAATGCAGTCAGAAATTGATGTTTCCATTGTGTAGAAGTTGTGCTGAAAAGACAGATCCTCATATGAGATGTACTCATTTACAGGAAGAAGATAGAAGTTTTACAGGGACTTGGGTTACCATCGAATTGTTTGAGGCTTTGGACAGGGGTTACAAGTTATTAGACGTGTATGAAGTCTGGCATTTCTCAGAGACAGCTCAATATGATAAAGCATCTGGAGAAGGAGGGATATTTGCTGGCTATATCGATACATTTCTGAGAATCAAACAAGAATCAAGTGGCTATCCTGATTGGTGCAAGACAGAGCAAGATAAGATCAAGTTCAAGCAAGATTATTTTGAAGCTGAAGGAATCAGATTGGAGAATGTGGAGAAGAATAAAGGTATGAGAGCTATTGCCAAGATCATTTTAAACAGTCTCTGGGGAAAATTGGCACAGCGAGACAATATGACCAAGACAGAATATTTCTCAGAACCTTCCAAGTTCTTTGATCTGGTGACGAATCCAAACAAGATTGTCAAGAATGTGGACATTTGCAGAGAAAATCTTCTACTGGTCAACTGGGACGATACAGAATCTAGTGTGGAGCCACATGCTTGCAGTAATGTGATTGTCGCAGCCTTCGTCACTGCTCAAGCCAGATTGAAGCTCTATGGAATCTTGGAAAAGCTGAATGAACGTGTACTCTACTTTGATACAGACTCTATCATCTATCATCACAAACCCCATTTATGGAATCCTACTATTGTCAACAACAGACTTGGAGAATGGACAGATGAAGTACCCAATGCTACAATTGTTAAATTTGTAGGCATGGGACCAAAGAACTATGGCTATGAATTTGTGGACAAAGATGGAAAGAGGAAATCAACTTGCAAAGTGAAAGGACTCACTCTAGATTACAATACATCTCAAGTCATTCACTTTGATCGAATGCTGAACTTGGTGAAGGAAGATACAAAAGACTTTAGAGAAACTGTCAACTACCATCGGATCAGAAAACATAAAGACAAGACTGTGACCACTGAATTGCAATCCAATACGTATCGGTTCACTTATACTAAACGTGTCATTATTGGAGATGGATATACTGTTCCTTATGGGTATTTGGCATAGAGTAGTTCTGATGATCATGTATTATTTCTGATAAACATGTATTGAACTGTGTCAGATGTATTGTACAGTTTCTTTGATGTATTAAACTGTTTCAATTATGTATTAAACTGTTTTTTAATTATGTATTAAACTGTTTTTTAAATTATGTATTAAACTGTTGGTTCATGTTCATTAAAATTTGAGTATAAATAAAGTTGTCTTTGTCATTTTTTCACAGTTAGACATGGCCCTTTCTACACACCAGTTGGACTCAAATCAAGATATTGGAAGTTTGTTTTTAAACATCCTTCTAATATTTTTATTTCTGGTCCAAGTGGATCGGGTAAAACTGAATTTGTTAAAAAGATGATTGAGTTTAAAGAAGATTTATTTGATATTTTACCCCAACGTATTGTTTGGTGTTACAAGGAATGGCAAAAATCTTATAATATCTTACAAGAACGTGAAGGGTCAAATATCAAATTTATTCAAGGTATTCCCGATGATGAAGATGAGATTGTCACCGATCCCAGTGCAACGCACTTGGTGATTTTTGATGACATGTTAGGAGATAAAGATGAAGAAAAAATTAAGTTATGGTTTACAAGAAAAGGACATCATAGAAATGCAAGTGTGGTGTACATCACACAAAATTTATTTCAACAAAGTAAATCTTCTCGCACCATCAGTTTAAATGCTCATTATTTAGTTTTATTTCAAAGTCCAAGAGATAAGATGCAAATTAAAGTATTGGCCAATCAACTTCAAGCTCCCCATATGATTCATGCGTTTAACGATGCCACATCTATACCTCACGGATACTTATTGGTCGATTTGAAACCAAATACACCTGATTATCTCAGATTCAGAACACAAATTTTTCAAAACTGGTTTACAAAATCAGATCAACAAGGACCTGTTGTCTATTTTCCAGGAGTATAAAAAGGTGTGTTTGAGTTTAAATCCATCATTTGTGTCAAAATGGCTCAACGAACATCAGCTAATCTGATACGTGCTCTGTATAATTTAAGCAGAGAACATGATAGTCATAAAAGAAAATCACTCTTAAATGCTGGTTTAATTGAAATGATCAAATAGTTTTCATTGGCAGCTCGAAAAATTGTTCAGGGTAAGATGAAATTACCTAAACAAACTCAAAAATTTATGGATAGACATCAGGATGATGTTCGTAAATTAGCAAGTGCAATTGTTGATCCTGAAGTCAAACATAGTATCATTTTAAAACCTGGAGGTGGTGGATTCTTTGGTGGTGTGATCATTCGAAGTCTGATTCGATGGGATGGAAATAAGTTGATGAGAAAATTTAACAAGAAAACTAAAAAACCTAAGAAAAAATCAGTGAAAAAATCTAGAAAACAGAAAAAAAGAAAGGTTGATGATCGTTTTGTAACAAAACGTAAAAGTAAAAGTCCTGCTTCATGGCAAAATTTAGGTCTTGATTCTCCAAACACAAATGCAAGACGATCGTCCATAAATTTAGCAAGATTTACTCCTTTGAGAGCACAAGATTTGTTAAAAAGACATGGATTTGGTGCTACCATGCACATGTTAAATCCAAACAAATATCCATCGCCACCCCATTCTGAACGTCGTCGACTTCATTTTTAAGAAAAAACTATAAAAGGACTGTACATTTAAATTATAAACACACTCATAAACATGGCTGTAACAACAACACGTCGTAGAAAATTGCAAAATAAAATGAGAAAAAAATCTCTGATTAAAACTTATGGTACATTTTTGGAAGGATTGACTCATTTATCCAATAAATGTCGTAAGAAAATGATTCAAGAATCTCCTAAAGAAGTCATTGATTGTGTAGGGGAATGTTGCATCAATCTTATAAAAGGCAATGTACGTCTGACAAATGCTCAAAAGAATCAGTTACGAGCTAGAAAGCAACATATACGTTTACTGAGTTCTAAGCAAGTTCCACTTGACACAAAAAAGAAAATTATTAATCAAAAAGGTGGAGCCTTGTTAGGATTATTGCTAAAAACTTTAATTGCTCCTATCATAGGTTCTGTCTTGGGTGAAATTATAAAAAAATAATATATGGATGGTCGTAAAATGGCTATTGTGCCATTTAAACTTTGGGAAGACATGAAACGCTGGAAAGAGGAACAAATTCAAAAACCAAGACTGCCTCCTGATCCTGATGTATCTGCCACAGCCAGTCTTCAAAGAGACTTATCTTCTGTCATGGCCAATGAAGATTTGTCTGAAGCTGAAAAATCTCAATTGTATGGCCAGACCTTACACAAATTTAAAACAGCTCATCAAAAAGCTTTAAAAGAAACATCTCTTTTTTCACCATCTGACCCTAAATCTTCCAAAATGAATCAATTGGTCATAGATAGTGTGCCTTCCACCATGAAACGTAAAGCTCAGCTTTTAGTTTCACTTCTAAAAAATAACCCAAATGTGTCCTGGGAAGATGATGGTACAGTCAAACTTTATGGCAAATCTATTCCAGGGTCTAATATTATTGATTTGGTCAATGATGTCATTAGACATCGAAAAGGCAGTAAACCTACAGGTTGGCAAGCTTTTGCAGAAGGTTTAAGAGACATGAATATTCCCCAAGATGTGATTGGAAATAGGGAAAGGTGGGACTGGATGCATCGTGCTCCAGAAACTCCTGAAACAGATTATATCACTCCCGAACAAAAACGCACTATCAGAAAAACAGCAAGTCGTATTCCCGTTTCTGTCAGGTCTGCAAAGAGTTTGGGTGTTAGGAAACGTATCAAAGACCATTTTTCATCCCCTGCACTTTTATCTGCCACCAAAAAACGTATAAAAGAAGAGTTTTCTTCTCCATGGGTCAGTTACAATGAAGCTTGAACAGTTGTATTACAATCCTAAAAGTCCTGCTGCGTATGCAGGTGAACAAGCTTTGTACAAACTTGCTAAACAATCATCCAAAAAAGTTAAACTTCAAGATGTTAGAGACTGGTTAAGAAAACAACAAACTTATACTTTACATAAACCTATTCGTAAAAAGTTTTTGCGACGCAAAACGGTAGTGGCTGGAATTGATACTCAGTGGCAAGCAGATTTGGCAGACTTATCAAAATTATCAAAGTCCAATGACAAGCATAGATATTTACTTTGCATTATAGATGTCTTTTCAAAATATGCATGGGTGGTACCTATTAAAGATAAAACTGGAAAAACTTTAGTCATTGCTTTCAAATCTGTGTTAAAAAGTGGACGATGTCCAAAAAGTTTGCAAACAGATAAAGGAACTGAATTCAAAAATAAAGAATTTCAAAATTTCTTGAAAACTAAGAAGATTCATTTCTTCACTACTGAAAATCCTGAAACCAAAGCCAGTATTGTCGAGGGTTTTCAAAGAACTTTGAACACGCATGTGGAAATTTTTTACTCATCATCGCACTTTGAGATATGTAGACATTCTTCCCAAATTAGTACATGGTTACAATCACGCTTATCATCGAAGTATTAAATGTGCACCTGTGTCTGTGACTCTTAAAAATGAACCACAGGTGTCAGAAAACTTAAATGGCAAATCGAATACTAAAAAAGTCAAACCAAAATTCAAAGTGGGTGATTTTGTGCGTATCAATAAAACAAAACGCACATTTGATAAAGGTTATTTACCAAACTGGACACAAGAATTATTTCAAATTTTAGCAGTGGTCAAAACTCAGACTCCTATCACCTATAAAATAAAAGATCTTGAGGGTGAATTAGTCAAAGGCACTTTCTATTCACACGAGTTACAACGTGTAGAGAAAGAGCAAATTTACGAAATTGATTCAGTTTTAGATCACAGAAAACGTAAAATAGGAAAAAAGTGGGTGAAAGAAATTAAAGTTCACTGGAAAGGGTATCCTTCAAAATTTGACAGTTGGATTTTAGAATCTGATCTTGTATAAAAGCATGAAAATGGATCTCAGAGGATCATTTGTACGTGGTGACACTGCTTCAGTACAATCTGCAGAAGGTCGTGATCGAATTGTTAAAAATCGATTCACTTTTTTTGCTCAGATCATTGTTGTATACATGATCATTATCACATCATTAGTTCAAATCAGTCTGAGAAGTCCAGATAAAGAATTGTGGCTAATTTTACTCAGTAGTTCTATTGGTTACATACTACCATCCCCAGGTTTAAAATTTAGAAAACAAACTAATCCAATTTCTGCTGACGAAACAGATTCACCCAAACTCAAACCATGAACAACTTTTATTTGACACTCTTGAGTGATAGTTCACTCAGTACTTTTTCAAAAAATACGCAATGTGACTTTAAAGTGAAATTAGATCATTCCATACAAATTGAAAAAGATAATTGGGAGGTAGGTTTGGTAGAAGTCATAACTCCAACTGAAGTAAATAATATCACAAAAGAAAACAATTATGTGATTTTAAGATTTACTGATAGAAAAATGTGTGAAGACATTGATAACTGTACAAAGTATGTATCATATGTAGACCAAAAAATCTATATCCAAAATGGTTATTATGCTTCTCCACGCCATTTAGTTGAAGAAATTCAAAAAAGTATCAATTTTCGATATGGACTGACACTAAAAAATAGCAATGCTACCATTTCAATCACTTATGATGAAAACAGTGCTCGAGTCAAACTTGATGTCCAAGATCCTACAAAAGTCCAAATTATTTTTCCAACGGCAATTGCAGAAATATTAGGTGTAGATAGAAATTATTTTGATATTCATTAGGAAATGAAAAATACATTTTCAGATATGGTGTGGATTTAAATACAAAAATTCACCAACTTTACATTTACTCTGATTTAGCAAGCTATACATTTATTGGTGATGTTACTGCACCTATTTTGAGAGTATTGCCATTTGAAAGTAAACGAGAAAACATTCATTTACATCAAGAATTTGTCAATGTACACTATGTACCAGTGGCAAAATCTTTCATAGATCAGGTGCACATTAGTATAAAAGGTGATACAGGTAAAAATGTGCCATTTATCTCTGGGAAAACGTTAGTGAAACTACATTTTCGACAGAAGGAATAATGTTGAAACAATCGAGAAGCATTATGTCTCTTCAATCTGGGAAAGGAGACTTTCCCGTGTACAGAGGCGTTTCAAGACAATATGGCAATGGTTTAGGATCCATTTTTAAAGCTGCATTGAGAACAGTGATTCCAATTTTAAAACCTGTCGCAAAAGCAAGTTTAAAAAGCGTGAAAAAAGTAGCTAAAGATCAAGGGGTTCAAGCTCTAAAAGACATTGTGGGTGGTGAAAATGTAAAAAAAGTTTTAAAACAAAGAGGAAAAACAGCTTTGAAATCTTTTGGTCAGTCTACTAAAAATCAGTTGGCTATAAATTCAACTCAAAAACGCAAAAAGCCTCAGTCTCAATCTAGACACCGAACTGTTAAGAGGGGTTTTAAAAGCAGAGCAAAAAAGTTTAATCCTATTAAACGTCTGGTATTTGAAAGAGATATATTTGACGAAAAATGATTCAACAAGGTTCTTGCGATTGCACTAAAACGGAATTGGATATGGAATCCATTCCACCCACCATGACTACCATGCAAGGCACTCAGTGGAATGATTATCATCCCATCGCTTCTCTCGATAGTCATCATGCACCCATTGAATTTCTAATTCCACCTCACACCGAGTTTTACACTGATTTGTCTCAAGCCTATCTGTATATCAAATTCAGAATCTTACAGCAAACGGGTGAAGATCTTGAAACTGGTGCAAAAGTATTTCCAATTAACAACTTTTTTCACAGTATGTTCAGTGGCATCGATTTGTATATCAACAATAAATTGATCACGAATAATTCAGACACGTATCCATACAGAGCATACCTTGAAAATTTGTTTTCTTATGGTTCTGATGTCAAAGATAATCAACTGAAAGCAGCAGAATTTTGGTCTGAGGATGAAGCAGGAGCTTTTGAAGATATAACAAATACATCTATCACTGATCGTGGCAAACGCGTAGCAAAATGCAAATCAGTGGAGCTTCAGGGTAAATTACATTTGGATCTTGCTATGCAGGAAAAATATTTACCTAATGGCTTAGAATTCAAACTTAGACTCAATCGATCATCTCCTCAGTTTTGTTTGATGAGTGATAATTCTCCTGCAAAAATCAAAATTGATACTGCTATCTTGAGAGTACGAAATGTACAGCTTCTACCTGCCATTAGCAATGAACTGAATCAAACTATTGCTCATCATAATGCTAAATTTCCGATCAGAAGAGTTGAAGTCAACACTTTTACAATCAGTAGTGGCACAAGATCTAAAATTGAAGACCATCTTCTCACTGGTCAACTTCCAAAACGAGTTTTTATTGGCTTAGTATTAAATGAGGCATTTAATGGGACTTTGGAAACTAATCTTTTCTTTTTCCAACATTTCAACCTAAGTAAAATGGATGTCACTTGTGATGGACATAGTGTCTATGGAAAACCATTTGAACCTAGATTTGGAAATGATCAGTATCTCAGATCTTTCCTATCAGTTTACCAAGCATTGGCAAGTCAGAATCAGGTCCAAAATTGCAACATTGATTATGAAGATTACAAAGGAGGTTACTGCTTTTGGGGATATGATTTGACACCAGATCAAGCAGCCGATCAGTCTCATTTGCACCCTATAAAAACTGGGAACCTCAGATTGGAGCTTCAGTTTGCAACATCACTTGACAAGACGATCAACGTGCTTGTGTATGCAGAGTTTGACAACCTGATAGAAATCAACGGACTTAGAGAAGTTACCACAGATTACTAAAGATGAATGCAGGATACTTCATTGAACAGGACTTGATGTACCAAACAGATGCATACAGTGCAACAGTTCAGCCATCAGATGAGAAGAGTACCTTACAGAAAGAAGTAGAAGACAATGAGGATATTGATTGTCTTATGAAAACTCTTCTAAAACAAGCCATATTGACTTGTCTAAAGATGGCAGTTGAAGACTGTGCGAAGCATGAATGTCATGGATGCAAAATGAACCACCCAAGTCAGAAATACCACGATATTTGTCTATGGACTTCTCCAAGAGAATGGATTGAAGATTATGGATGTCATGATCCAGCCTTAGAGGGCCTTAACATCTACGATGTGATGAAAGACTTTGACGATAGAATCTGGAACTATCTGTATGGCGACAGTTTGCGACACCCTATGGACTTTACAACAGGGATCAATCACCTGACGCCAGAAGAAAATCAAGAAGCCTATAAAAACTGGCAGTACTTCAAGAAAAATCAAAGTGACTTGACAGAACAGTGGAAGACGTACTGGGCCAAGAAACTCATAGAATCCTATGAAGAAAAGGAAACTGAAGAAAACGAGAAGAACCCAGAAACAGAATAAAAATGAACACTGTTGAACTAATTAAATTCATAAACAATATACCTATGAAAGGAGAAGTATGGGCCAAGGATTTACTACCAGAGAAGAAACCACTGGATATGAAGGCTTACATTGTAAATACAGATATATCCACAGATCCAGGAGAACATTGGGTGGCTATCTACTTCAGAAGAGATCAAGTTATCTACTTCGATTCATATGGAAGACCACCAGAAGAGCAATATGTTCTACCATTTATTGAAAGAAACTCTTCAAGATGGATCCATAACAAAGAATGTTTACAGAGTCCATGGAGCAAAGCATGTGGAATTTGGTGTGTCTACATCATTCACCAGCTCAACAAAGGACTAGATCTAAACACAGCCATTCATCAAGAACTATATGGAACTGGAGAAGATTTATACCAGAATGACAGAGATATCGAGATGTGGTTCATCTATAACTATGCCAGAGTCATCCTATCCAAGAATGGAATGAGACGCATGGCTCCTCCTGACTTTTTATTCAAACACAGAATACAGACTTGTAAATGTCATAATTATTCACATCACCTTTCAAAGAAGTATCCTAAGTATAATATGTTGTAAATATGTTAAGGGAAATTATTGTTAACAATGAACAGAGGGACGGCCCTAATCCTCTGTCATTGTAATCAGTTATAGTTAGCGGGGCAATAAAGTTATAGAAATGTTCACCAGTCTTTGTTGTTCTTTTCAAAAAATCAGTAGTAGTAAGCTTGAGACGGCTAGCTATACACTAGTTAACGCTACAGAGTGATGCCTCTAGGAGTTGAGGTCTTGTTTGACCAAGAGACTCTAAGACGCATGGTACTTAGTAGCCTTGACTATTACACACACCATATATCACCACAAACTATACCCCCTAAAATGACTAAGTTATCTTCAAAGCTGAATTTAACTAAGTTATTTCATATATCACCACAGAAGAGCCTTCATCACCCTCAAAATGACTAAGTTATTTTCAAAGCTGAAATTAACTAAGTTATTTTATATATCACCACAGCAGAACCTTTGTCCCCCCTCAAAAATGACTAAGTTATTTCCCCAACAGCCCAGGAAACTATCATAATCACAACCCAACCAGTAAATATGACCAGGAAACTATCACAATCATAGACCCAACCAAAATAGCCCTAAAAATAAACTAAGTTATTCACAGCTAGTCACTCAAGCTTACCAGGGGTGGCATCTATGGCCCCATTTTTTTAGCCTGAAAAATTCTAAGTTCTTTTCAGGCTTAAAAAAAATGGGGCCATAGTGCCCCCCATTACTACTCTCATTTCGGACGTTCTTTTTTTTCTTGCAATTTAATTGCATGTATTGATGTTTAATTATTTAAAATGATTTTTGCGTGCGTTGGGAACGAATCCCTCATTGTACCCAGCATGGAGTATGATCATTCGTTCACCTGAACATATAAAAGTTAAGCACATTTAGTACATATAATAAATTAGTTTTATGTAAAGTGAAATCATCAGACAGTAATATGCAGGGCCAACGTTGAATTTTTGCCAATTTGATTGAAACCTTCTTCCATAAAAAAGTGGTTTAGCATGCCAGTGGTTTGGGAATGACATATGCATGCAAAATGTGATCAAAATATACTATGTGGTCAAGAGATATGAACATTTTCTCGAACTGCTAACGGAAGGACGAGCGGACGAACTCAAATAGTGATTATAGTGCAGACCTAAGGGTCGTACAATTCCACTATTCTTAAATTACCTTTAGAAAAGGATATCTTTAGTCCGGTAGTACTATCTTGCCAGCATTTCGGGACAGCGCAGCTGCTATGAACGTAAGTTTCATCTGTGTAAACCCACCTCTCTCAACTCCCTGACCATGCGAAGGTATCTGATCCTGCTGAAGACTACATCTTATCAGCACTTTTTGATTCACCCCACAGCGTGTGTAAGCTGGCTTCGTATGAAGGAGATCTTTGCGAAGGAGACCCTTGCTGGCAGTGTAACCAATACTCTGTTTGAGCTCTGTTCTGATGTTATCAAGGGTTGACAGAACCTTCTTAAGGAGTACATGCTGACGATGGTCCTCCGTACATCACCCTGGTCAAAGTCATCCAGTGACACTTTCGACGCAGATGACGGTGCAGTCCTGTCCCATACACGATTCAGTGACAGTTTCATTCCAGACTTCTTTTCCTCCATGCAGAACTTGTATACGTTTTCAATAATAGCTCCTGCATCGTCGCTGTATCTCCATACAAGCCTCGCCATTTTACTGAATGAAGTCGCTTTACATGTGCATAACACATCAAAAAATGCTTTTTTCTGCAAACATGTATATCGCTTAACGTTTCCTGCTTCTTTGCGAAAGCAAAAAAAAAAAAAGTTTTACTGGAGCTCGAACCCTCAACCTTGGGCTCGAATCCTCATCTTTGAGTCAGATTCTTTGAGTACAACCGTTATACCTACTGCGCCATCGAATCGCTTGTAAAAGTTCTCTTATAATTACGAATAACTGCATGACATAACACTGTAAAACCCCTATTTTATGGAGCAGTTCATTATTGTAAGTGCAGTCACGCCCTGATGCTTTAAAGGCTATTATAGAGACAAGATATAGACGACAACACAAGACGGGCAAAAAACGAAGTTGTAAGTAGTTTAATGCATTCATTGTACATTTAATGTAAGTGCGGTATTTTACATTTAAAATCCATGCAACCGGTAACTATCACAAAGTCAAATATGTACAGGTCATGCTTAAAAGTGTTTTCTCTCTCTGTGAAAGCATTCGAATAGATCCAGGACAATTCAATACGAGACAATTTGTTCCCTATTAATAGTTTGACCGATTCAAATTGTTAGGGAATATATTCTAAGATTTTATTGCGTAGGCCTGATGCAATGCAATCGGACGACATGAAAGGCAAAACGTATCTATCTATCTATCTATCTATCTATCTATCTATCTATCTATCTATCTATCTATCTATCTATCTATCTATCTATCTATCTATCTATCTATCTATCCATCCATCCATCCATCCATCCATCCATCTATCTATCTACGTACATTTTTATTTATTGTATATATCTATCTATCCATCCATTAATCTGTCTATCTATCTGTCTGTCTATCTATCTATCTATCTATCTATCTATCTATCTATCTATCTATCTATCTATCTATCTATCTATCTATCTATCTATCTATCCATCCATCCATCCATCCATCCATCCATCCATCCATCCATCTATCTATCTATCTATCTATCCATCCATCCACCTATCTATCTATCTATCTATCTATCTATCTATCTATCTATCTATCTATCTATCTATCTATCTATCTATCTATTTTTCTATCTATCTTTATATCTATCTATCTATGAGTATATCTGTCTTTCTGTCTATCTGCGGGTCGTAAAATAACTGAATTGTACTCAATCACTGTGTGTGAGCGCAGTGTGCCCTACTTTACCATAATAATGCAATAATTGTACCTATGATAATCTTAATATTTGGTAGTTTTTCTGATATCAAATCAGTTGTTCTTTTCTAAAAAAAAGCTTATATAGTTGTTTTAATACAATCATGTATATTATTTTGTTTTGTTTGTTTGATTTGATTCTTAACGACCCATCAACACTCTTTCAGTTAAACAGGGACGGGTCTTCCTGGGTTGAACAAGTACTAAGCTAGGATAAATGTGTCTTGCTCAAGGACCACAACGCAGTAACGCCGGTGAGGCTCGAACCCGCAGCCTCTCGGTCTCGAGTCAGTCAAACTACCATCGAGCCAATGCGCTCCCTACATGTACATTATGTGAAACCAGTCACAACATAGAAACAAGCATTTATTTGAGCATCCGAAGATGTTTTACTATTGATAATTATTCATAATTCATCAATTTTATTTTCAGGTTGTATCATATCTCTGCAAGATTAATGTGGTTATCTTGCTACAAAGTGGAGTTGTTCATTTCGTTCCATCATACCTCCCTCCAATGAATGGCCTATCTAGAGTACAATTGATTCTGGTGATTTTGCTGACCAGTGTATTATTGGTTTACATTATATAGAAGACAATAAATATGTATCATAAAACACACACAAAACAACAAAAAACAAAATCACGACAGCGATTTCAGCATTCAGTACACTTCTCTTTTTAGATGTTTTGAACGATTCTAGATGGCACCAGATGTTCTACGTTGTGACCTAGGTACAAAAATTTGTGCTTCTGCAACTCTTTTTAGACACAAAGCTGCAGACCCAGTTGTTATGTTAAACATCTTCATGTACAGACTGTGTTTCAAATCAGCGAATAGAGCCATGGCGAGGAACGCTGAGGCGTCAGGGATTACATTGCTTGATACACTTTTTAAAGACCTGAGAGATACAGGATAATTTCAAGACACTAACCCCATTTGTTGTTGAATGTGTCCGATTCTGTTCTATTGATCGCATTGAGCAAAACTAGATAGAAACGCCTAAAACAGATGAATATGCCCAGGAATGCAACAACCTAAGAGCACAGACCAACCCATTACATCAGAGGGGAAGATACAAAGAACACTGACAGCCACACGACAACATTATTAAAATAAAGCAACCAGCTCTCTATACATCAGCAAGATGATAACAAAACTAGAAAAGACAATAAGAAGTAATCTATAAAACAAGAACTCAACGCAATGGGAGCTACAACAAACAATGAATCATCAACAACATAATCACCACCTCAGACCGGACAGCAGCAGAGGCCACAAGGGTGGGGCTTAGATATATTTTACTGGGCAAATATGTGGATAGCCTGATACACTATACCCAATGGTCACATAGAGTTTGGAACACTGGTACATCAAGTTGATGAAACAACATGTAAAGAAATGTATACCTCAAATAAGAAGACGTGTTAAATTGAATTTCTTGTGATACTGAGCCTTATTAAATCCAAGAACTGATTTTGAAACGTCAATGAATTTATTTATTGTACTTAAAGACCTACTAGAAAAACTAACTCTTAAACACTCATGATTTGCTTCATATACATGTACCAGTATATGTATGTACAAGTTCTATTAACTACTTTCACCTTCAGTAGATTTGCTCAATTTGATAGCAGTAGTAGTAGGAAATTAAGAGGTTTACTTTGACGGTTCCGACTTACATTTTCTATGTGTCTTGATCCACATCTGAACTAAGGGTGAGGTTGGTGCACCGTTAAACCAGTTTAAGCCCTCTAGTAAAATATTTTTACTGACCGTTCAAAGGCGGTTCTTTTGTGGATTATTTATGTTATTGCGGTCTTGTTTTGCTATGCTCTCATGCAAGATTTGTTTGTTGATGCCTTGTGGGCACCTGCTGGGAAAGGGCTGACCTCTTGGCTCTCATTTGTGATGTCTACTTGCGACGTTGTCACTTTCCTATTGGTATCCTGGGTCAGGTATGGTGCTTGATTGTGTCGATTCCTGATCTTTGTCCTCTTTCTTACTTTTATCTATAGATGAGAGGGTTGGGGCCTGATTCTGTGTCTGTTGTTGGGCCCACCAGAGTTTAACTGTTTGATTTCTTTTGCTCTGATATTCAGTTGTATATACTGTTGAGTCCTTATTTTTATTTTATCTCTTTTTTATATCTTGATTTATATGTACTTGGAGATGATTTATGGATAAGTTAGGGATATACCATGCGAGCCAAACATCTATGTGTCTTGATCCACATCAGAATTAAGGGTGAGGTGGGTACCATGAAACTAGTTTAAGCCCTCCAGTAATTCTCTTTCTGACTGTTCTAAGGCGGTACTTCTTTTGTGGACCTTTTTATTTGTGTTTGTCTTTGCTGTATTGTCTTGTCTGTGTCATGCAGCCTTGTGGTCACCTGCTGGGAAAGGGCTGACTTCTTGGCTCTCTTGTATCTAATTTTTTTGTGTGTATTTGTCACTTTCTCATACGGTATCCTAGGTCAAAGGTGACACATGTACTTGATTGTATCGATTCCAGATCTTTGCCTCCTTCCTTACTTTACATTGCATACACATGTCCGACACAAGAAACGTACGCTCAAATGTCCAGCGCTTTCAATCTCAACGGTTGTTTCGTTTTACAAAGGAACAACGTTAGCAAAGCTCTGTGCAAGAGAGTACAAGAAACGTTGAAGCTTTTACACAATCCATAGAAGAGCGACGAAATGTAATCCTAATTAATTTTATTTAAAAAACATAACGTATTGCTTAACATATGATTTTAGCAATAGTTGACGCACAAAGTAACCAATACACGTACTCTGTTTGTTGGCTCACCAGGATTCAAATTTTGGCTTTCATTTCCTCCAGTGTTCCAGTGACGTTGGAAAATGTCAGAGCACGCGTTGTTTCTGTTAACTTGCTTTCTGTTTTACTTGCAATTTCTTTGTTACCCATGTTGATTTATTGATGAGTTGGAAACCTCCACGTGGACCAATCAAATACATGTTTTAAAACCACGTCGAAAGTGAGGATTAGGACTAAACACTCGTAAAGTTAACTTAAATCCACTAGTAATGTATTACTGACCGTTACAAGTTGATGCTTTGTTGTGGTGTCTTGCTGTTCTATGTTATTATTTCATTGTCCTGTGTAAGATGTAATTTTCATTCAGTTACGTTCGAATTATGAGTCACCATCTGTTTGGAAAAGAGCTCATTACTCGTTTCATCAAATGTCATTTGATTTATCGTATCAATAAGATGTGGGTCGAAATTCTAAAGACAAATTGTTGGTATTCCAATGGGTACTAATTGTACTCCTCTTGTTGCAGATTTGTTTTTATTTTGTTATGAGAGAGACTTTATGTTGTCTCCTTCAGACAATAATCAAACTGATATTATTGAAGCTTTTAACTCCACCTCCAGATATTTAGATGACTTACTTAATATTGATAATCCTTATTTTGAACAAATGGTAAGTTAGATATATCCTACTGAACTTCAATTAAATAAGGCGAATTCTTTTGATACTGAAGCTCCGTTTTTGGACTTGAACTTGTCAATAACAAATGGCATAGTTTTTTCCCTAAAATTTATGATAAACGGGATGATTATAATTTTGTAATAGTAAAATTCCCATTTCTTGATGGAGATGTTCCTCGCTCCCCTGCCTATGGTGTATATATTTCTCAGCTTATTCGTTTTGCAAGTGTGTGTTCTAATGTTGATGACTTCAACAACAGACACTTATTTTTAACTGCTGAGATATTTTAAGGTTATAGATATCATAAAATTCGAAAAGCATTTTCTAAATTCTACCACAGACACTCAGAGTTAATTGTTAAATACAATATTGGGTTAAAAACGCTTCTGCAACAAGGCATATCAGAACCTATATTAAACCTAATTTTAGTGATCAATTCAAAAAGATTGTCAATCGTTATATAAATATTAATATAACTTTGATATCATGTGACAGTCTGCATGCCTGGTTTTAAACCCAATCACGGTTTATAGCGATGGTTTCCTCTTTAATTGCAAGACGATGGGTCAGGCCTCAGGCTCTATGATGGCTCTGACGTAAAGCTTTAATCTGTGGGTTGGTGTCTGATGATTATCTGTAGCTGGACCCACCGTGCCTCAACTTGAGATTTTCCTTAGATCTGATTATCTGTGAGTAGTGAGTCCTTTTCTTTGTTTCATCATAGTGTGTTAATTTGATTAGAGTGTTTCTCCATGATGATACATTGCATTAGTTAGAAGGCTTACATGCGAGCTGAACATTTCTTGTACTTCAACAACAGCAGGATCTATGGCGAAGATTCGGTACCAGTAAAATGCATTTAAGCCCCCTGGTGGCTTAGGCTGCTGTCCGTTCTAAGGCGGTTGTTCTGTTGTTGACTTTTTTGTTTATTGTTACTCCCATTGTGGGAGTCTGTTATTGTTCTATGTTTTGTTGTACGTTACTTTATGTCCATTTTAGTTTTGCAATCATCTTGATGGGGAAGAGAGAGATCTGGTTGCTTTTCTTAGTTTGTCTTCCTGCTGTCTCGTGATGGTTGTGTGGCTCTTCCTCGCGGTGCCATTGGTTTGTGATTGTGGTATTTCCTGATCATACTCGCTTACTATTTTTGCTGTGGCTCTATTACCGTGTGGTTTTATGGGCAGGGTTCAAAATCTAATTGTATCAGTTCATGACATTGCTTTTCTCAATTTCAAGTAAATCAGTATTTGGTTTATTTTGGTGTATGAAATCTTCATTCTGAATTAAGTTAATACAGATGTCTTCCAGGTTCAATCTACACTACTTGAAATTTTGATGAGATGAACGTGTGATTTCAATTTAAATAAAGAAAAAAAGATGGATGGACAGAAATGTTTTTTTTTTGTAATCTGACTTTGACGTGAAGTACTTTGGCTACACAAACACAACAAAGTAATTAGCATACATGAAACTGGTATGTGTTTGACAAAGAACTAGAATTCCATGAGAGTTTGTGTCGTATCTGCTGGGGGAAGGGAAACAAAGTCATTGGGCCTTTATTAATGGAACATAAAATATAGGTCATGGGTCAAGGTGTTGACCAATTAGAACTTGGTTTCAGTTTAGGTCAAAGTCTCCAGATCAAGACAGGATTTTGAGGAGATGCCTTATGCACGCTTTGGTAGTTGTAGACACAACATTTTACAAGATCCTTAAGGTAGGAATAAAATGGCAATGTCAATGGAGTTTGAAATTGAAGTCGAAGTCATGGGATTGAGGTGCCTGTTGACTCAAGATGTAGAAGGAATGCCTTATGCAATTTTTGATGGTGTTAGACATTATAGTTGACAAGAGCACAATGACTGACATACAAATATGAAAATATCAGTGACTGGAGCTTGTAAAATATGGGTCACGGTCACTGGCTTAATGTGCTAGCCAGTTCAGCATGTCAAGCAGATACTTTCGCCAGTTTGATGGAGGTATGCATTAAAATATACCAGGTCGCAAATGTCAACATTCTTGTTGGTTGACAAACTCGCACAGACTTCGACAGAAATGTTGACTCCTATGTCACACCATGCCAGTACCAGCAAGTGTGACAAACAGCAGTTTTTTTCCAGATGTTACCGTTGTTGTTATAATTTTGCTCGTTATAAGTAGTAATGATTTTACCAATATGAAAATAATTTTAAAATTTCCTCAAACATAACTTTCAGGTAAAAAGTGACAAATTGTAACATCACGTTTATACATTTGATAAACATTGCTTTTATAAAATTCACATTTGATGCTCTTTTATTAAATTAAACATTTACTTTCAGCCTTATGACTTGTTCTTTACAAGTTAGAGACAAACGAAAAGTGTCCAGTTTCGTTAGCCGTTAGTGCCAGGTTTCGTCAGTCGCTCAGTGTGCCTGCATCAATGTTGATACTCTTGTAAAACAAAAGTAAATAGTGTAAATGGCCAGTAGTTTTCACACAAAGTATGAGTAGTTGTATTGTATAATCTTTGACATATGAGCATCATCATGAGAAAACTTGCCTTTGGGGATTTCTATCAGGTCCAACACAAACTTGGCTGTGTAGCTACAGGGACTAGCTATAGATAAATAAGTTGCATTTTTACACATACTGAAAACAAAGGCGCAGATCAGCTTTGCACCCACTGTGAAACTGATAAAGCATTGAAACAGTGACAATAAGCCTTATCACTATACAACTCATTTTACAATTTCAATTTTTTCAACTGTTAATGTTGGACTCGAATTGATCTTCTAAGCTACAAAAGCTTGCTATTATCTTGAAATTAGATATTAAACTTTAACGCTAGTGAGCAACAAATGTGTTGACCAGCATGTAAGGACACATCTAATCAGTGCCTTTTTGTTCTCACATTTCAAAATGCATGGTTTCTTATGATGTAGCTCGTATATGAATTTGCATACATATGTATGTTTTGTATATGATTTTGTGTATCATTTGAAACAACACAATTCATAGGGTAGAACCAAGATGGAAAGAAAAGAGGGAAGAAAGACAAGGGCGCAAGTACTTTAATGCATCCTGTGTAACGCTTTTTTCACATTTGAAATTGATACAGCTGGTAATGCTGTCGGTTTTCCGTTCAACCATGCTATCTGTGTAAGTATTCAAATAGATCTAGGACAATTCTGTACATGACAGTTTGACTCATTTTTATAGTAACAACTTATTTATTCTGTAGGTTGAATACAGTGCAATCGAAAATAAGATGACATTAAATGAAAAACGTATCTATCAATCAATCTATTTCCACCGCCTTCCAATATCGGATACGCTATCAATTGTCTGTCTGTATGTCTGTTTGCTGCCAAAATTTGAAGGGGTACTGAAATGCCTTTTTATCATAAAAATAGCATGCAAAAAGCCAAAACCAAAATACCATATACAAAAGTTTAAACACAAAAGACAAAAGTAAAAAGCCAAAAGGTAAAAGGCAAAAGACAATAAAGGGAAGAAACCTTTCTGAAGACAAAATTCAATACACAAAAGGCAAAACACAGAAGATGAAGTAAAAAGGCCAAAGATAAAAGTCAAAACAACAAAAAGTATGTAAGTACATATAATAGCCTTACATTATAACGTTTTTCTGTTTAAGTCACCACATTAGACAGACAGACAGATATGCAGGCAGGAAGACAGGTAGGAAGACAGAGAGACGGACAGACAGACAAACGGACAGATATGTAGATAACCCAAAAAACTTATAAGTTACTGGGTGGCTATGGGGGGAGGCAGTGGAAAACAGCTTTATGTACAGCAGCAGAATCTAGGGTGAAGATTTGGTAGGTGAAATGTATTTAAGCCCCCTCCCTGGTGATCTCGACTTATGTCCGTTCTTAGGCGTTCTAATTCGTTGATTATGTTGTTGTTGATTTATTAAACCTTGTTGCTCCATTGTTTGTGTGGGTGCTGTATTGGCTTCTAATCGTGTGGTGAAGTTCGTGGTGATTTTGTACATTTAGTTTTGCAGTCATGTTGCTAAGGAAAAGAGACAGAAAACTTATTGCTTAACTTTGAATGCTTTCTTGCTGCCGTGTGGCTGTCTGTGTTATGTGTCTCGTCCTCACAGTGAGTGTGGAATTTCCAGGTAATACTTACTTGTATTCTTATACAGAAAAACAGACATACAGACAGACAGGCGGACATGCAGACGTTGAGACATGCAGATAGGCACAGACTGACAGACGGTTAGCGACACTGTCAGGTGAATAGCTCAAGGATTATTTTATTATATATCTTTAGGGGGTGGAGGGTTGTGGATATGGAGTAGACGGTAGAAAAATGTATTCAGGCAGACAGAAAGGTAGATAAACCCAAGAAATTAATATGGCAGTTGAGGTGACGTTGAAAACAGCATTTATACTGACTGACAGACAGATATATATCATCAATATAGACAGATAGACAGACAGACAGACAGACAGACAGACAGGTAGATAGATAGATAGATAGATAGATAGATAGATAGATAGATAGATAGATAGATAGATAGATAGATAGATAGATAGATAGATAGATAGATAGATAGATAGATAGATAGATAGATAGATAGATAGATAGATAGATAGATAGATAGATAGATAGATAGATAATACGTTTTGCCTTTAATGCCATCTTATTTCAAGGGTAACAACCTACGTCATAGCATTGATGTTGTAAACACGTAGAACGGCGCCATCTTTGATTTACAAGGTCAGTTTTCCCCTTCGTAAAATTAAACAAATGAGTGTCTGTACAAACAAAGCAGTGCAGGCGGTGCCTAACATCACACTTGAACAGAATATATAACGGTCACGCCCCGATATGCCGTTGCCTTTATAATCATTCACCCACAAGAATCGAAGCGGGAGACACGAGGATAATTTTAGCAGTCACCCACTTCGATTTTTGTGGGTGAATGTTTACAAAGGCAACGGCATTTCTGGACGTGACCATTGTATATTCTGTTCAAGTGTGATGTTAGGCACCGCCTGCACTGCTTAGTTTTGACAGACACTAATTTGTACGACATTTACGAAGGGAAAAACTAACCTTGCAAATCAAAGATGGCGTCATACTACGTGTTTACAACACCCACGCTATGACGTAGGTTGTTACCCCTGTTATTTTCTATTGCACTGTATCCGATCTAGACCTACAGATTAAAATCTAAAAAAGAATAATTTATGTTACAATTTAAATGGGTCGAACTATTATAATGAGTCGAACTGTACTATGTCGAATAGTACTGGGTCTGTATGACTACTTTCACAGTGAGAATCCAATATTGAGCACAATCAAAACGAAAGCCTCCGGTAGAGTTTTTGACTGTGATACAAGTATTTAGTTACCGGCAGCATCTATTTCAAACAAACTAACATTACGACGGATGCATTAAAATACTTATGCTCTTGCCTTTCAATCCTAGTTTCTTCTCCATCTAGGCTCTACCTCGTGAGTTACGCCGTTTAAAATGTGCAACATTGAACACAACACAAAGAACTCAACATACAAAAGTAAAAAGTTAAAACGCCATAACACAAAACACAATGTCACATATAGGCTTCCGTAAGAAGGCATAAAAATAGGTTTCAAAACGATTCATCATTTACAAAACCGTTAAAACTTGCGCCTTCTACTCCCACCCCTCATTTTAGGTCTTTAGTTTGGGTGCCGTTCTTTGCAGGTTTTCAAAAAGTAAAAGTGCTAAAATATTAAGGATATAAGTGCCCTTCCTTTTCGAAACTTTGCGGTATTCCTTCTGCGCATGCGTACGAAATATACTTAAAATTGTGACGTTTGCCATTGAAAAGATGAAACTGGCCTCTTTCAGTTTGTTTTTAGATGCTTTCCCCCCCTAGACCTAAGATGCCCTTTGGACAATTAAATGTCGCTATGCAAATATATAACATATGTAAATGGCGTCTTGGGTCTAGGGGGGGGGAGGGGTTGTATAAGCGAAAGAAGACAAATATCTGACATAAAATAGACCACTTTGCAAGATGGTCGTTTTTATTGTACATCAACTGTATAAATAGTTTGACAGTACAAAGCGTGATAGGACGATTGGTACCCTTGTTTAACGGTCTAGTTCCCATATATGTTAATGAATAGCAAGTACAGTTGATGATCGAAATAAATTCTCATTCAAAAGAAGTAGATTTATTACATACATTAAGGAAATCCGTTTTAAATTTACAAATTCGGGGGCAATGGTGGATCGACGGTCCGTCTATATATATTCCTTGAATGCGCCTAGTTTCTCCAGTCGTTATTTCAACAAAATAAAACGAACGTCTCGTTTAAGGAGAGTGCTCGCCTTATCGCTAGAAATTCTTGATAAATGATAGAAAAGGCATATATTTAATGGTCCCGGATTCGAATCCGAACTTTAAATGCTAACGACAGGCTGTTATCAATAAGGCTACTAAGGCATTGTGTAAGTATAACATTCAGATAAGTATATGTACCACAATCTAAAGCATACTTTTCAGATGAAGCGGGGGAAAGGTTATTGAGTAGTCAACACAAATTGCAAAGCAAATGCAAACACATTCAATTTTACAAAAACGAAGAATGAACCACTAAAAAATAGTAAGGGAGTATGATCAGGAAATACCACAATCACAAACTGCAGACAACCCCGTGGCACCGCGAGGAAGAGCCGCTCAACCATCACGAGACACCAGGAAGACAAATTAAGCAAAACAATTAGCTCTCTCTTCCCCATCAAGATGATTGCAATACTAGAATGGACATAAAGTAACGTACAACAAAACATAGAACAATCACAGACTCCCACAATGGGAGTAACAATAAACAAAAAGCCAATTAATGTTTATTAATAACTTTTGTCACCTGCGAGAGCATGGCATTCACTTTGGGATTGATTACTTTTTGGTGGTTCAACGCCACGTCAACAGTATTTCGGATATATAGGTGACATTTCATAGAATCATATTTCCTGGGTGATCTACTAGGGTTAAGGAAAATGTGCCTTGCTCAATGGCATTCCTCCTGGCCATGTTCATTACCAAAGCAACAGGGATCAATCCTGGCGCACCTATGTTTTGAATATTTTAGGATCACTAACCAGGTTTCAGTACAATATCAGAAACGTTGAAATGGTTTGTTTAATAAAAAAAAATTTGAACAGTTCTTGAAAAAAAAATGAGGCTTGCTCTGGAAAAAATTCAAAACAAATCACTAGAACATCTCTGGAATTGTTCTACACTCATTCTAAATATCTACTAGTATAATTCAGAGACATTTATTGAAAGCTATATTTGGCATTTTGCGGGAGGTGTTCTACAATTGTTTCAGAAAAGGTCAGTTTTTAGAACAGTTGTAGAACAAACCATAACAACATCTGAATTGTTCTGAAACTATTCTAAAATGTTCTAGAATAATTCGGAGATATTTATTGAATTTAAATGGGACATTTTTGGAGAGGTGTTCTATAGTTGTTCCAGAAATATTCTAAAGGTTTGCTGTAGATCAGGTCTAGAACAAGCCAAGGTTAATTCAAGAACAGTTCCTGAACAGACCATTAGAACATTTCTGGAATTGTTCTGGAACCGTTCTAAAAACGTTCTAGAATAATTCTGGGAAATTTATAGAACGTTATAAAATGGGACATTTTTGAGGGGTGTTCTACAATTTTCCATAAAAGTTCTAAAGATATGTTCTGGAACTGTTCTAGATCAAACTTTATTTGTTCTAGAACATTCAAGATTTATTCTGGATCTATTATAGAACTAATTATGTTCTGGAACTGGAAGAAATTAAAAGCTCACAATTTTATTTTGTAAAAGGACCAACTCATGAAAAGACTGATCGCTTGTGCATCATACGTTCAGCTCAAGATAGAGAATTGCGCTTTTTGGGTATTAAGAACCTTTTTTCCTCATGAAGATGCTTAGGTTTATCTGTGAATTCAGGGTCATTTCGCTAGAACAAATTATGAGATGGTTCAACAACTATTAAACACAATGAATACTGGTTACATTATTTGCTAAAACAATCTTCAATGAAAGAATTGTAATTTGATTTGGCAATTACAATATGTGGTCCCCCCAATATACAATGAACCATCCCATGCAGATGGAAGATTCAATTTGAACATGAAGGGTCAATAGACTTACCTATTTTGATGTATATGGCTTTTTGTCATATACTTTGCTGTTTTATACAGTAGGAACTTATTAAAATTAAGTTAGTTCTGGAACAGTCTAGTATGGGTTTTGATAGATAAAATAGATTCATCAAAAACAAGGCAATGTAGAATATAATATGTTTTGCTGTATGCATGGAGCTAACTTATGACAGAGTAATTACAAAATTCAGATGCTGAACCCAGTTAAATAAACAATTAATCTCAGAGTGTTGATAACACATTTACAGGGGAAATTTATGAACTCCTGTCTGAGTTCCTCAAAAGCGCTTGTCCCTAGAATCAATAAAATTACAATGAACTAAATTGACATATCACAGGTACCCAAAGGTAGTAGATTTACCATTCCTAGCCCCCCCCCCCCCCCCAAAAAAAAAAAAAAAAAAAGATATGTTAATAAAAAATCTTTGAGACTCGAACTCTGGGATTCGAACTCTGCAAAATTGACCATATTTATTGGAAATTTTGCTACGTCGATAGCACGAGCAGTTAGCATAAGGCAAAAATACACGTTACACTCTTATTTACCTTTCTCGCGTCCTTTAGTAGACTCTTCTGACCTTTGATCCGTCTGAGGTCAAAATTGACAAGTACCTTGTTTTGGGGCATACAGGTAGTCTCAGTTTACGGTTATAATACGCCTATTCGACCGGTCATTTCGTGCTGATGACATCATCTGTGTTGCACAGTTTCTATTTGACTGGGAATATTTAGCGATTTCGCAAACCTTCTTGCGATATGAAAATTACGAAGATCATTCACCATCTACACAGTATGTAAACTGAAATAAACATCCTGTACCCGTTCCTCCTAGCTCACGCCTTATACATTATGAATAACAGCACTCGTAGGTAACCAATTGTCGGAAATCGTGATGTGAGAGTTGTTGGTACAGCTCTAATTGCGAGGACCCACCTATTAAAATTCATTTTTTCCATAGATCTAAGTAACTGTTACAGTTACAACCATGTAATCATGTATACATGTGATTGCCAATTCCACTAAAACCGTGCAATCTGGCATTTAAGCTCGTTTTCGACACAGAACGGCTCTGATTGTGAGCAAGTCGTTTTTTAACAAAGCAAAATGCAAAGGAGGAAACCGTTAAAATCATGGAATAAAACGGAATAAAATAGATAAAATGGCTTTTCTTACCTTGTTCAAATGTGTATTGTCTGTATCGCTAACAATAAAAATTGAAACGTGTACATGTACCTAAATACACGCATTTTCCAACTACTGGTTACGCACGTGTGCTGTTATTCATGTTTATAAGGCGTGAGCTAGCGGAGGAACGGTACAGGATGTTTATTTCAGTTTACATACTGTGTCTAGTCTGGTACCCTGCATCCACAAATATTTCTGTAGAACCTCGTGTTTCTAACAGGTGAAAGTGCTTATATAGTGGATACGGCGTTGTGCGCTGAATCAGAAGGTTCGAGTTCGAAGGTTCGAGTCCCTCCAGCGGATCTTTTTTTTCATAGTTTTTTGCGCCAATGCCTGAATATTGCTCAAAATATCAATCATGTTATGTTTTTATTACTATCATTTTTATTAATTTATCATCACGTTGCATCAAAGTGAAGCGGCCATTTCATACGACTTATACACAAGTCATTTGTAACCACGGCCCCCAGACCTAGGGGAAGGGCGGGGGATAGCAGAGCAAATGGGCCATGCTAGAATACGGGGGAAAACCGCCATGGTTTTTCCAACTTGCTGTCCACACAGTCCGGGGGTCATAGCAGGGAACTGCAGATAAAAGTCTTAATCACCGCTGTCTCCGGGGCTGGAGGAGGGGCGTGGTTACAGATGAATGGTACATTATAATAGACCTGTTTCCAGCATGCAAGAAAATTTAATATCAGAATGTACAAACGTGCAGTATGGTCAGCACCTATGTTTCCACCGCTTGGATATGTATTAAAATATAATTTGTATGAATACTCTTTGTAAATGAGTAGAAGTTGATTGGAATCTCCAAAGATTTTTTCACGAGCAGGTGCATGCATGCAGATCGATGCATTTTGCATATAAATGGCATTGAAGTTGTAAATGAGATAACAAAAAAGAGATAAAGAATTTTGTATTTATTATAAAAAAACATTATGGAATGAAATAAACTAAATAAAACTAAAGCAACAACAACAAAAAATAATAAAAGTAGTAAAAATCGTGATAGTCGTCAGTAATCTGTCCAGAAAGTGTGATAGAATAACCAACTGGCAATCTGCTAAAAAACGACCTTACTCCCCACATGATGCATGTATATCAAAGTATCGAAACTTTCAATTTATTGGGAAGAAGACATAAAATATATAACCCCTAAAATGATTATTTTCAGTGTTTTTATTATAATTATTATTGTCTATGAGAGACGTTCCTTTAATGCACCAAAAACATATGTTTTTATTGACAGTTATTAAAAAAGTTCATAAAAAGGTCCTATTTCTTATTCAAGCGTACCTCAATTTTTTTTCGAATTAGCAAGTATTTAAAAAAAAAAATCGTATTTTCGAGGTTTTGCTGTATATAGTTAAGTATAAACTTATAATGAAGCTTCTCTGAAACCACTAGATCAAGAGTCTTAATATTTGGTATGTAGGATCCACTAGTGGTCTTCTTCTAAGTTTGTTCAAATAATGGCCATTGGCCCCAAAATAATCCCACCCCAGGTTCACAAGGGCATTTTCAGTTTCTAATTGGCACCTGTTAAAATATTTAATGAAAGCTCCGGTGAGTGATCAATAGTGATTTTAAGTGAGAACTGTAAAGTCACTTTGAGCATAAAAGAGCCCATTCTATCAAAAGCACGTTACCAAATTTAGGTTAATATCATTCTAGTGCTTTCTATGTTTCTGGAGAAAAATAATTTGGTGTCATCCCCGTTACTGAATGTCATTCCTGTTACACGTCAACTTTGCCATAATATATTATCTAATCCAATGTTCTGCTGTTGCATTAATTTACTAATTTGTAAGTTGGTGCCTGTGGCTACCTATTGCAGAAAATGAAAATACTCATCCTATTATTTCTCAAAATGGATTTGATGTTATTTGTCTTAAAACACGTTGATACAGTAAAATAACTAATAATTGATTATATTATTAGTAACAATAACATTTTCAGCGGAAGATGTTTGTAAACTTAAAGGTCTACAGAGTAGATTTAAGTATGTAAAAAGAAAATAACTTCGATAATAATTTCATTAAGGAAAAATGGTTTCTTGTCGTGGTAACAGGGATGACAGTTTAAACTAGGGCAGCCACCAAAGTAAGCCAACACATGCATTATTATGCAAATTCTCTTGTCTAGATGAATGGTTTATTGCTGTTTATTGTTCAGAGTTGAAATTAAAATTTAAAAATCCAAATCAGTTGTGTTATTTTTGAAAAAAAATAAATAAAAAAATAATAATAATAGCACAAATTCCTTCACTTTTGTAAAATGACTCGTATACAGTTGATAGTTTGAAGTATCTGGAATACACACGATTCAAAGAGGCGGGGCGTATATATCTGATTTGCTTTCCTTGTTGCTTTTTTTAAAATATGCTGTCTTGATTTGGTTTGGTTTGGTTTGATGCTTTATGTTCAAGTCAACAGCTATGGTCATGTCTGGACGGTCAGTTCACCTAACCATACATTTTTCTTGGGCATGCTTGACTAAGCGGTTAACCAGTACACACTTTCGCTTGTAACTGACAACAGCCCTTCTTGAACAGCGGAAGGGAGGAGAATGGCCGTAGAAATTATTTTATGATCAATCTCCGCGAAAGAATGGGACCAGACCAGGATCAAACTCCCACCCCTGGATCTCCAGTCAGAAACGTAACCAACTGCAATACACGGCCCGGTATATGCTGTCTTGATACGGGGTTTCTGTTTTTATTGCATCGACGACCAACCAAGAGACAGACCAATCGGAGTTGCCTCGGCCAATTCCGTGGAATTCTGTGGAATCAGACCTCGGATGTACATCGAATTACTTTGAATATGTGACGCTGACGTTACATAATGTGACGTTGACGTCACAGAAACCATGCGGAATTTTATTGAAAAATACATAAACTTCATTTATTCTGCTGATTAAACGTTTAGGGTAATCAGAAGGATTTTACCACATGCTACAGAACTAATTTTCATTACGCCAGCGTCGGCTAACAAAATGGAGCTTTTTCGTACATAGAACTACGCGTAATGCGCCTTACGTACACCCGAGGTTTTGCTGTATATAGTTAAGTATAAACTTATGATGAAGCTTCTCTCTTGCGCCAAGGACTTTCGGAACCTGATTTCTATGGTGACTTGGTGTATAAGTTGAAGAGGATTGTTGGCTCTAATAATTTTTCAGCGCAGTTCATTAAAATAATTTCCCATTATAAAAAGATTGGCTATAACATTAATGTATTGCAACAGACTGCATGCTTGGTAGTCAACCCAATCACTGTTGGCAACTTTGCTTTCCTCTTTAATTGCACGCCGGTGGGTCGGACTTCAGACTCTATGATGGTTCCGACTTAAAGACTTATCTATTGATGAGATGGTAGCGGCCTGATGCTTTGGCTGTTTGTCGGGCCCACCGGGGTTTACCTGTTGGATTTCTTTTGCTCCGGTATTCAGTTTAATTTACTGTTGAGTCCTTTTCCTTGCTTTATCTCCTTGTTTTATCTTGATTTATATGTTTTAGGATATGATGCATTGATAAGTTAGGGGTCTTTCATGCAAACCAAATATCTATGTGTCTTGATCCATATCTGAATTAAGGGTGGGGTTGGCGCCGTTAAACCGGTTTAAGCCCTCCAGTAAAATATTTTACTGACCGTTCCAGGGCGGTACTTCTTTTGTGGATCTTTTTTGTTTTTGTTCTGTCTTGTGTTTGCTATGTTTTGTGTGCGTCTGTTTATATGTGCTTTGTGGTCACCTGCTGGGAAAGGGCTGACCTCTTGGCTCTCGTTTGTGGTGTCTTCTGTGAGTTTGTCACTTTCCCATTGGTATCCTGGGTCAGGTGTGGTACTTGATTGTATCGATTCCTGATCTTTGCACCATTACTTACTTTTAATATCAGAGTTGTTTTGTCTGTGCTGCGTGGCGGCCCTAAAAAGTCTCCCCGCACTTTCTTTTAATGCTCTTATTTTTCCAATCCTCAGGATTGTGTGTACAATCTCCTTCCGTTATTCCTGTCCCTGGATATCCTCTATGTCTTGTACCGCATTTAAGATCACTAGATGACCGATTTTCATACCCCGTTGTATAACTTCTGCTTTCTATATACCTGTGGACTTGTATTAGCCATTTGGATTATCGCTTGCATTTGTTATACCTTCCTTTGCTTTTCAGGACTCATATTATACTGGCTTGTCATTTAAATAACCGGTGTGTTGATTGCTTGTCTTGGGATGGTACTTACCCACACAACTTTTAATGATAAGAACGAAAATAACAAAATTACATTTATCTCCCATTAGTTTACATTCGGCGTCCTCTGTTCGTATTCCTAGTTCAGTTAACAATTTTCAGGATATGCTTCCTACCATTAGGTTATCTCCTCTTGGGTCACCTATTATCAGGAAGTATACTAAACCATTTAATGCATTCAAAAGACGCGGAATGTATCCAAATGTTTCTAAGTGCAATGCCAAGAGGTGTGTCTGTTGCACACATTTATGTACTAAAACTACCATTACATCATCTGTAAATGGTAGAAAATTTTCAATAATTAATAATAATGATTTGGACTGACCTTCATCGGATCTGATTTATGTTATAACTTGAATTGAAACTAACTGTGGAATGCAATATGTTGGACAAACTGGCCGATCCCTCAAGACTAGGTTTCGTGAGCACTTTCGTAAAATGAAAAAGCCTAAAAAATTTGACACATTTCTTTATCGCCATTTCAAAAATAATGGTCATCCACCTAGTAAAATTGTAATTCAGCCTGTTGAAAAAATTATATATGATCCAAATTCATCAACTAGACTTTTATGTCGTGTCTTATTATGCAATACTATTTATATACTCAATATTATAGAGTTATTCAACCCAAAACTATGAGTAAATAAACAATATAAAGAATATGTCGTAAAAAATGCAATAACTCTGCAGTTTAACTGTCTTAGCCAGACCGTGACTGTCTTAGCCAGACCGTGACTCTATCATAGGTGCGATATACCTCCTGAAACAAGTTATCCCATAAATATACTTTTCTTAACTGTTGTTGCAACACGTCATGGACGGTTTTTCAGCTCAATCAGATATTTTTAACGGTTACTTTGATTAGCAAGTATACAGGCAACACATAAAAGTAGATATAAACTGTTTCTGTAATTTGATTGGCAAATGCATATACAGTATGGGAGAGGCAATATGCGTTTTAACCTGTTTCTGTAATTTGATTGACAAATACATAGACAGTATATGAGAGGCAATATGTTTTAACCTGTTTATGTAATTTGATTGATAGTCTATGAGAGGCAATATGCTTTTCTAAACTGTATAATGTTTATTTGATTGACAAATACATGGACCGAATATGAGAGACAATATGTTCTAACATGTATTCTAATTGATTGGCAAATGCATAGACAGTATAGCAGAGGTAATATGCTTTAACCTATTTCTGCAATTTGATTGACAAATACACAGTTAGTATATGAGAGGCAATATGCTTTGACCTGTTACTGTAATTTGATTGGCAAAAACATATAGACAGTATAAATGAGGGGCAATATGCTTTTCTGGTCTGACACTGTAATGTGATTAAAAAGTCTATGGATAATGGATTGAGTCAATCTGATTTTCGAAACTGCTGCTGTAATTTGATTCAAAATTTATAAAGACCACATACGAAAGGCCATGCGCGGATTCAAACCCTTGGGTCTAATTGCTTTCTGGTGGAAATCCGTACCAGAATTTTTAAGGAAACTTATTGCCACTTGTGATTTTCCAGTGGGGGAGGGGTCCTCACAAATTATGCACACCAGAGGGAGACTACTGGGTCAAGCAATGATTCTCTTCAATAACGTCCCTTTTCAAAATAGGAACTTCTTTTCAAGTGAATTCTTTTTAAGAAAGAAATTGCTCCCAGAGGACGCGAGTTCTTTCCTTTAAGAGCAGTTCCTTATGGTTTGATAATCACTTTTATCACATTGGATAAATAACTTTTATCTCCATTGAATGTTACTAGTTTTATTACGATCGTGCGTAACTGCTAATGGGAGCTACGCCAAATCATATGCCTAGCGTCCTTGTTGTGTGGGCATATTCTAACAGTGCAGACCCAAATCAGACGCCGCAGAACGCAGCGTCTGATCAGTGTCTTTCATGTTTCCTTACAGTATTTTCTATTAAAATTTAAATAAAATGGGTAATTATACTATTTCAATGTTTTGATTGACAACTTCTTTCTTGACAATATGGAACGACAAATTGTTCCTAGTTAAAAATCCCCAAAGAGTGGCGGTGGCCTCTAACACACTCATAACAGGCAACAAGAACTGCGACAGAAAACATATCATAATTTTCTTGATAAAAGGCCATCTCTGTCTGTGAAAAGACATGAAATTGCCAAAGGGAAGCAGAAACGTGATGCACGAGACGGTAATATTTATGAGTAGCAGTGTTTGGATATGCATAGTGATCGGCCAGATCAGACCAACAAATTTGACCATGATGCTTGCGAAGAGAAACAAGTTTAAAATATTAATGGGCAAAAGAAAAGCTTTACAATAAAGGGGAAGAGAGCTTCCCCAAAGGATATGAAAATGTCCAACAAACCAACGTTTTCTCTGCTTTATATAGTCCAGTATTCCAAAAGTACTCTTTTCCAGCATAACACCATGCACGAAGTCGAACTTGTATCCTTTAGACCATGCCGTGAGGGCAAATCTGAGGTCTTCTGCTATACTTTCTTTAGGACCGAAGTCATAGTTGACATCAAGCTCAGTCGCTACCTTGGAAACAACGAAAGATCCCTTGAATCCCAGGAAAGGTCTCTTGAATACTTGGAAGCACAGTCTCATCATGCCATAGTCAAACGCTACTCTAAGTCCGTCTGATAGCGTTGTCAGCCAGTTTTCTACGTCTTCTGCTGCATAAACAATAGTTCCTTGCCCAACGTCTGCGGACGACTTCATGAAATCTAAGATACCGTAGATGACGTCATCGGTAAGTTTGGTTTCTTCGTCTAAATGAACAAGATAGTCTGCGTTTAACAGTGTGTTAACATTCGGCTCGAGACAGTACTGTAGAGCACGTGCTTTATGCATGGAACGATTTCTCGTTCTATAACTATCAGGAACAATGGTTTCAAAAATATCTCTGTCGTATCTTACATTGATTGGATTGTCTGTCACTATTTCAAATTTGAAGCTTTTAAGTCCGATTTTCCGACACAGTTCTACATTTTGTTGCGTAATTTCTTTGACTAATTTGGGATAGGTACCCTTTGTCACCACGCGAAAACATATAAATGGCACATCTAGTCCAATCGGTTGTCTCTTGGGGGTTGTAAAAGGATTCAAGAGAAGTAACCCAAGGCAATTGAACATAATGTACGGAAAGGAAATGAAAATGAATGCTTCTGTGAAATATGTCAAACAGGTTAAAATTATTCCACGTTCTACTGTTTCTTCCGGTGGGCTCTCCTGAGAATAACGGTATAGTCCAGTCATCAAATAACCCGCGAAAATACATATCATCAAAATATGGTACAGTATTTCTTTTAACTGTATCATTGTTTTATGTTTTATGACTGTTTTATCACAAAATTGTATTTTTATCTTATTTTGAGTCATTCGCATATAGGCCATGGGATAGATATGGTTTTGCTCCCCCTCTATCGGTAATTTCGCAGACTATGATTTTAATAAAGCCCGATGTCTTGCAAGGTTTTTGAAACATGTTAGCCCTCTGACAAGTGTCACGTTAGCCTGTAACACCGTGTTACGTACGCTACCCGCAAATAAACGTTCAAATTAGATGACGTGTTAAAGAGTCAAAATGCTATAAAAGACGTTCAGATAAATTAACGTTTAACGTTTCTATATAGCACAATCATCGAGCAACAAAACCTAATTATTTAAAAACAAAATTATGCTATCCACTATGTAATACCCCTATTCCACACAGGCCCCGAATCCCACGAATTGACACGAATTGACAAATATTTGGGTTCGTGGCTGAATCGTACACAGTTCGTGATGGTCTTAACTGATTCGCATAGTCCGTAGTGAGTTCTTGCAATTCGTAGGTCTATCGGGAATTCGGCTCAAAAGTTTTGAACTGTTCAAAACTTTGGCCACGAATTCCCCGATTCGAAAAATCGTGCGTGATTCGTACCAAATTCCTAAGGCATTCTTGGATATCGTAACTGAATCGTAATTGATTCGGGGGCAGTTTGCATTGTTTTGGGCATTCGTAGGTACTCTTAGCTCATTCGTGGGGAATCGGGCGATTAAGCCAAGCAATAAAACCAGGGAAGAGACAGCAGAAGGATTTTCCCTAAGGTTAATTACATGTACCCCGTCTCGCGCATGTGAGCAGTCCTATAAGTTGAAACAGATTTGACAGATTCTGGAGCACAATCAGGATCAGTCAGTAGCTCCTGGCTGGCGATTTTGCCAATGGCGAACTGCCATATTTTTCCAAGTCAAAGAGTCTGGGTCAGGGCCTCTCGACTTTAACGTAGTTGTTTTCTTCTAGCTATATAAGAAGCCGTTTTCAACACTCAAGTTGCAGAATCAATTCTACTGCTGTTTTACGAGGAACATTCATTTTTGAACTGATGCCCCGAAGCATGTACAGGCCTTTTTTATAGCTATCGTGAGAGAAAATCTCGCGAATCGTGTCGAATCGTCGCGGATTTTTGTTAATTCGTGCCCAATTCGTGCTGCATTCCGCATATTCTTAACTGATTCGTAATTGATTCCTTTACTTTCGTGCAGCATGTTCTAATGTTATTTTCTAATCGTAATGAATTCTGGCGCGATTCCAGCCGAATTGAGCCGATTCCCCCGAATATTCGTAACGACATGGTATCTGAATCAGGAATGACTCGTAGCTCATCACGATTGGAGAAAAAAATAATGAAACCTCACGAATCCCCCCGAATAAGAAAAAAAATCAATTCGTGGCGATTCGGGCGATTCGTTGCCTGTGTGGAATAGGGGTATAACATACCTGACATTTTGCACTACTACCTTATTTCTGGGAAATTATTATGCCTGTCGTTTCTTCTGAAATATTTATTACTGATTATTAGGTCTAGTTTTTGATGTTGCCAAAAGATAATTAACTGACATATCCAAAACTGCATAATTCAGCTCCCTATCTTTTATGGAATATATTTTGTAGACATTTAAAAATAGCTACCACCGTATAATTTTTCAATAAAAACAAATCGCATTTTTGTTAAAAAGCATAAAATAAAGTCATGACGTTTAAAGAAATTACTTAATATATTCAGCTGGCATGTTATGACAGTGGTTACCAACAGTAAATTATACTTGACTAGCATGCATATCTTAAAACCGAAATGCAAATAGTAACATACGTACCATCCAAAATGTCTGCTAATGGAAACCCTCTTCCAATTGAGGGGTTATTTTGTACACTATGCTTTTCTGAAGCTATATTACATGTACATAAGACTATAAGATGTAAAACGGCTAATATTAGCTTCTGGCAGTTGGGGATTTACTGTGTTACAGTCATGTTACCTCCGTTAACTTATCTCAAATTGTATTTTCCAAATACAAAGGTAAATTTAATTCTTATTTATTGACATGCTCTTTGCACTGAAAGCAGCCAACAGCCAATATGCATAAAACAATCTACATCTATGATAATACTGTTGTATACTTAATTTCAAATAAATTACTAAAGCTGTATTTAGTACAGTGCTAACTCTTGACCATTGGCTTTCATAATACCTTCGAAGCTTTGTTCATTATGGTTAACTGCAAAATCATTATAAAAGACACAACATAATATTTGTTAGCTCAAACGTAGATGGAGATTACCCTGCAATATCAAAATTAACTACGTTACCCTAAAAACAGGAACTGCTATATTGAAATAGGAACTCATATAGTGATACTTTCAAATAATTTCTTAATCTTACATGTCAAGATTATTTTAATTGAAAGCAAATGACTAGCAGTATAATTTTAACTAACAAAGGCGCCTATTTTTACAGTTATATATGCTAATTTATTTCATATTTATAATTTAAGTGTAATAAAAGCACTGAGTCTAAACTACTAATGGATAGAAAAGCTGCCATTTGAAGGCTCTACTATGAGAAAAGTGATATTTAGGGTCTTTATTTATATAAAAGGGGTAATGAAGAGGAAGATACCGAACAATAAAACACCATTGAATATTTTTTATCAAATATTAAAACAGCATTTAAAGAATTGCTTATACGTATTAATGAACAAATTATTTCTTAAAAGGTTAAATGATATTGTTTATCCGAATCGTAATAATTCAGTCCACTTATGGCAACCTTTGTGGAACCGCAAATTTCACACTTTGCAAATTTTCTACCGTGAAAAATTGGTACCAATTCCTCGCAGTGCGTAAAAAATGGTACCAATAGGTCACGTATTTCATAGCAACATTTCTCATTTTGTGAAAAATGCGCACGTAGTAAAATTATATGCAGCATATATGTGTATTCTTCACATTGATAAAATATCCCGCAAATCTGCTCCATTTTGCATTCGATTCCAATTCTTCACATGATGGTATGATTTTTATAACTGGTGCGGTTCTTACAGGTTACATAAGTTTTACAGTTAAAACATCTGGGACAGGAGTAAGAATATTCAAATGAAATCAATTATCTGTGACGCGTCATGAGAAAATGTTTCTTTGGTGTTTATACTCCAGATTCGCCAGCTTGCGTCCATGCACCATACAAACACTAGCCTTTTTAATTTTTGATTGAGAATCTTTGGAGATTTTTTAATCAGTGCAGGAAGATTTTCAATCAGTGCAGGAAGATTTTCAATCAGTGCAGGAAGATTTTCAATCAGTGCAGGAAGATTTTCAATCCGTGCAGCTATGAAACATAGGCGCTGATATTACTTGACTTTTCGCTTACTGTAAAGGCGGCAACTTTAATATTCATATCTGGGTGCGGTTCGGCTATTTCATCTGCTAAACAAGGGAAATCATGTTCTATTTATAATTTGGTAAAGGGTTAATAAGCTTTTTGAGCCGCGCAAACGTGCATGCATTTCATGAAAATCCTAACCGTATACACACTGAACTCGCATTTATTAACCCTTAAAGCGCATAATCACAAACTGTATGTTTTTGTCGTCCACTAAAATACTTGAAGCCTCATAGACAAACAGTGTAGACCCAGATCAGACTGCTCCTGTAGGAGCAGTCTGATCTGGGTCCACAATGTTTGCCTCTTTGCCTATGTTACATAGACATTTTCAGATGCAATTATTTTGCTGGCGTTTTAAGGACTAAATAATGACTGAGGATGTTGCACAAGATGAAACAGTTACTTTTGAATAAAACCACGCCTTCTTTTCAGCTTTTACCTATGCCTAAGGTTGACTAGTCCTAATTACGCATTCAGTAGGCGCCGCCTTTACAGTAAGCAAAAAGTCAAGTAATACACCTGTGTAGTTACAGAGCTTATCTGCGCCTTTTGACATATGCAAAATAAGATTTTCTAATGATGCAGCTAATGATTTGATTTTCTAATGATTTTGGAGGAGCTATGATATGCTATTATCCTTACAAACAGTCGTTCTCAGGCCAGTGACCCCTGGCCCGAAGGCCCTCTTGTTTCTATATAATGAATCATGTTCCTGAGAGACAAATTGATTTGGCCTATGTCATCTGTTACAAAATCATGTCCACTCTGCCATTCAAAATTATGAAGGAAAACACTCAAAAGTTATGTAGAATATTTCATGAATAAGTTTTGTAGTGCTTAGGGACCTATTGAATTTTGGCATCCAGTTATTCTTCAAAAACAACAACAGCATTCTAATATTGTTTTGAAAAAGCTCTTACTTTACCATTTCTAATGATTCAATATAACTTTTTTTCATATCCTTAAATCATCAGATTGTGTTTCGACGCATGTATTTCGCTTTACTCTTGATAAAATCACTCAAATTCATTATTTCAAGCATCTTTGCAAATAGCTACTTATTTCAGAACAAGAACTCGAGGTGCATACATGAAATTTCATTCACATATTAGCCAACATATGAAGACATGCAGAATGCAACAGCCGTAACTCTATTATTGTGTCCCTTTGATCTGCGTAAGAAGCTGTTTCTTATACGAATTTCCATTCGCTTTCAAATTTGTTTCAGAACTCTCTCTCTCTCTCTTTCTGTGCGCATCTGTGAAGATTTAGTACCAATTCTTCACGTCCATGATAACTTGGTACCAATTTTTCACATGTGTGAGGATTTTGTACCATTTTTTTTTTATATGTGTGAGGATTTGGTACCGATTGTTCACATTTGTGAAATTGAGTACCAATTCTTCAAATCTGAGAAAACTCGAACCAGTTCATTGCAGATCAGACAAATACGTACCGCTTCTTCACATGTTAAAATATAAAAAATATGAAATTTGAGCACAGACATTAGACCCCAAAAATTATCTAAATTGACCATACGCAAATTCCACATTTGCCAAAAGTGACGTTTTGGTACCAATTGTTCACACGGTGCGAAATTTGCGAAGTGTGAAATTTGCGGTTCAACAAACCGTTATGCCTATTCCTATAGTTATCATTTATTTGTTACTAAAGCATGTACAGTTTGGCTTGATAAATCAAATAAACCAGCATATTCTAATCGCAGTGTGACAAAAAGAAGGCTCAGGCAAGAAGATGCAAATGTGTAACATAGCCAGAGTCATCGCTGCTCCCATACACAAAAAAATATTTATAGACTCAACCCAGTGTTTCACCCCACTGTGTCAGCATTGGCCCATACATGTGATAAGTAATGTTATCTGGTCAAGTTTGGTCTTACCTATTTCTGGCTGAAAAGACCCTATCAGTTTAAATTGGTAACGTAAGTAATTGACCTGTTTCCCTTGATATACTCATATCACTTGTGATCATTGCCTTGTTAATTCCACCATGAAACTGGTTTTCCCAATTTTATAGACATGTTTGATCGAAATAAATCATTTAATTATAAAGTTCACATTGCTCATTGACAAGCAAAATATCAGAAGATTGAATTATTAATTATTCCTCATATTTGCCTTCTTCCTTACTTTTAAACAAAGAAATTTATGCTGAAGATAAACTATAATAATTTTAAAGCTAAATATAAAATATTGTGTCATAATCTGTTTACGCAAATGTGGGAATAATATTTGATATGGAGACAGTCTCTTTAATACCCCTATTCCACATAGGCCCCAAATCCCACGAATTGCCACATATTGTCAAATATTTGGATTCGTGGCTGAAACGTACTCAGTTCGTGAAGATCTTAACTGAATCGCACAGTCCGTAGTCAGGTCTTGCAATTCGTAGGTCTGTCGGGAATTCGACATAAAAGTTTTGAACTGTTCAAAACTTTGGCCACGAATTCCCCGATTCGAAAAATCGTGCTTGACTGGTAGCAAATTCCTAATGCATTCTTGGACATCGACACTGAATCGTACTCGATTCGGAGGCGTTCTAAGGCATTCGTAGCTACTCTTAGCTCATTCGTGGGGAATCGGGAGATTAAGACAAGCAAAAAAAAAAAAAAAACAAGGACGAGATAGTAGAATGGTTTTCCCTTGGAGTAACTACTCGTCACGCGCATGTGAGCCATTCCTAGAAGTGGAAACATATTTGGCAGGTTCTGGAGTACAATCAGGATCAGTCAGTAACTCCTGGCTGGTGATTTTGCCAATTTCGAACTACCATGCTTTTCTATGTCAAAGAGTCAGGACCAGGGAATGTCGAGTTTAACTTAGTTGTTTTCTTCTAGCTATAAAAGTAGCCGTTTTCAACACTCAAGTTGCAGGATCAATTCTACGGCTGCTTTACGAAGAAAATTCATTTTGGAACTGATGCCCCCGAAGCATGGATGGGCCTTTTTTATAACTATCGTAAGAGCAAACCTCGCGAATCGTCACGGATTTATGTCAATTCGTGCCCAATTCGTGCTGCATTCGGCGTATTCTTAACTAATTCATGATCGATTCCTTAACTTATTGCAGTATTTCTCAATATGGTATTGCACATCGTAGTGAATTCGGCACTAAGGCCGAATCCAGCCGAATCAGCATTTATTCGTAACTGTTTTTTACCTGTTTCGTAACTGAATCCTAGAACATCAAGAATGGGTTGAACAATTTACAAATCTCCACGAATCCAGGAGAATCCTAAAAAAATCTTTTATCGATTCTTGGTGATTCGGGGGATTCGTGGTCTGTGTGGAATAGGGACATTATAAATAGTAACTGATTTCAGACATGCATAGTATCAAATGTAACATGTATCGTTTTTTATTCTACCAGCTTAAAGATGCTCAATTCTATATGAATAGTAAGCAGATATTATTTGAATCCTACCACGTTCAGTAATTAGCAATTAACTTAATTATGCAAGGAACTGAGCCCGTATCATGTTACTGACTTAAAATTATATTTAACAAATTTAGGGTATTTATGTAAGTTTGATGTTACAGGATAACGTGACCTTTCTCAGAGGGCTTACATTTCTCATTCGATGGAATATATATTTTATTATCAGGAAATCATAGTGGCCAAAATTTCCCCTCAGGGTTGGGGGAGCAGGGTCTACAGCCATCCCAAGGTCTAATATGATGAAATAAAGGCCCTACAACGAATGCACAATTTAGCCTAAATGCGCTATAGTACCCGTTAGTGTAAACGCTCCCGTCACTGTCAACGCGTTTACAGTAGCGGTACCGTTAGTGTAAACGTTGACAATAACGGGAGCGATCTCCCCCGTTACTGTCAACGTTAACACTAACGGGAGCGTGTGACGATAGTATGTGCGATATCAACGCTTATTTGTTAGCAATTCAGGATTTTATTTCCTTTCGTTTGATGATAGAATTTTGGGTCCGTTGATAGACTTCTTGTCTAATTATAAATAACTTTTACCTGCTATTCCTTATTACTGATACATGTACCTAGCCTGGGTCCAGTCGTCAATATTTTGGCAATATTTTCTAATGCTAATATTCTAAAAATAAGAGAATAAAATATACCGGTTGTCCGCTATTGATTTCGATTAATATTGACCAAGGAATGGAAAAATAAAAAAAAAGAAGAAAAAATGATCAGACTGGAACCCAGGCTAACATGTACCCCGCTCGATAACCCAATAACTATGCAAGCTTATTAAGTGAACATGTGGCAAAGGGGCGATAATGCCGTTATGTTATTGCCGACATAGCATGGCTATTGGGATTCCTATGGTAACGGATATAGTCTAATGTTAACAAACGGGCCTGACTCTGAGGACATACTTAGGTCTGTACTTTTTGCTAATGTCATACTTCCAGAACATACTGTTTGCTAATCTCATATTAGCATGACACGATTCTACAGTTGTAGATATACCTAAATATGGACAATGTAATAGACCATAGATTTAGAAAGCGCAGCTGAAATTATCAAGTACCTTAGCGCGGGTAGGTGCTAATGTGTCAATTCCCAAAATGTCTATTCCCAAAATATCTATCCAAAAATGTCTATTCCCAAAATGTCTATTCCCATAATGTCTATTGTGCCAAAATGTATATTCCCATTATGTCTACTGTGCCAAATTTTCTATTCCCAAAATTTCTATTCCCAAAATGTCTATTCCCAAAATGTCTATTCCCAAAATGTCTATTCCCATACTGTCTATTGTGCCAAAATGTATATTCCCATTATGTCTACTGTGCCAAAATGTATATTCCCAAAATTTCTACTATTTTAAAAAAAATACATAAATCTATAAAAATAACATATTGTATACCTATCGAACTGGCGTCTGTCCGTGTTTGCGTCCGAGGTATTCAAAATAATTTAATGATTTTACTATATATGATCAAAAGCAGATTTTATGGTGTCCAAAAAGTTAAAGTTATAAGCTCACCTGAGCCGAATGCTCACAATGTGAGCTTATATGTACCTATCAATTTGGCGTCTGTCCGTGTTTGCCTCCGAAGTATTCAAAATAATTTAATGGCTTTTACTATATATTGTCATTATATCGTAAATTTTATGGTGTCCAAAACGTTTAAGTTATTAGCTCACCTGAGCCGAAGGATCACAAGTGAGCTTCTAGTTTACCTATCGAACTGGCGTCCGTCCGTGTGTGCATCGACCTAACTCATAATTTTATCCATGGCAGAGCAAACTTATTTCCAAATATCTAAGAAGTAGAGTGACAGTAGATAGATTCGTACAGTAGACAGATTCGTACACTCGGCAGTTCTAGCCCTCTGCTGCCTTTATTATGCAAATTAAAAGCCCATTAGTTACACCAGCAATGAATCACACATTTCTGTCAATCATTTTCTGTGCCGATTCGCGCGTGCTTGGCAGTGCGAGAGCTTAGCAGACGACTTTTTCGGGCCACCGAAGCAGACATTGTGCTGAATCGTAAACGGTTTGTGTACATATTCTGAATCCGCAACCAATACAAAGCTTATTTAAGCACCAGATGGTAAGAAAATAATCCTATTTTGTATTTCAGGTACTTACATTTCTGCCCATTTGCTTATTTGTGTGCATTTTTTATCGACCTGCTGACCTCTGGTCGCAGCTGTCATTCCGGATATTCTAGAGTGATTATTTCCCTTTACAAAAACAACAACAAATTAGAGGGAGCCCTCATTATTTCAATTTGGTTGCTTTCAAGTTTCTAGCGAATAAATAACCATACAATTCAGCAGTTTAGAGTAAAATTGGTTGAATTTTATATATTTTAGTTGATTTCATCTCTGATTTGCGTGTAAAGTCAGATAAAAAGGTGTACGAATCTACATACTGTCATGTCCAATTTTTCCCAATTTTCAGCCAGTTAAATAATGATAGCTCCCTAGCTTACTGGAAATGCTGAAAACGAAACTAGGTCAGCATAATAAACAAGACATGTGTATTTTCTTGGCTACGACAGATGAAAAGGCTAGTTAAAAAGGAAAGAAAGTTATAATTAGATTACTTGCAAAACTGTACGAATCTATCTACTGTCACTCTATATCAGTTCTTCATCATTAATTCATTTTTACCAAAGGAGTAGACATTTTGGGAATAGACATTTTGGCATAGTAGATATAATGGGAAGAGACATTTTGGCACAGTAGACATTATGGGAATAGACGTTCTGGGAATAGACATTTTGGGAATAGACATTTTGGGAAAAGACATTGTAGCACTACCCCCTTAGCGCTCCCTCGATAAAGGCGTTTACTCAGGCTTGTTTGCTCTTTGGATGAGTCTGGTCACGATGAGACGCCACCTTTAATCGTATGTTGCAACTCTGTTATCATATGTTGATTTACAATATTTGATATGCACAGATCAAGGTAATAAAACAAGGTAATGAAACACTTACTATCTAATTTATGGTTATAATAGTTATCAAGATGTAAGGCAAAATCACTCGAACTTAAAAAAGTAGGTTAAACTGGTCTTATCCAGTAGTCAAAGTCCCAAAGTTGGTTTTTGACACGGTTGCTCATATGTCTGCAATAAATGGTCATCTTTTGTAATTTCTTTTGTTTTCAAAATGTTGATACTAATGGTTGATACTGTTTTTTGGGTCTGCATTATCGCCGCTTAGTGTAAACATGGCCTTGTTGACAGTAATGGGAGCGATATATCCCACTATTGTTACGGGAGCGTTTACACTAACGGATGCTACAATGCGTGCACCCAGGAAGTTTAATTTCTGATTTGTCTCCATCCGATTGACCCAGACTTTCGTAAGTCGTAATTCTGTCAGAGCAAAATGAATGCAAATGAATCAAGAAGGTCGGATTTCAATTTTCTTTGCTTAAGGAGGATCTTTAAAAAGGTAACTTGTCTCGAATATTTGCTTGAGGTTTCCTTATATATAGCTGTTTCCCGGCAAATGGAATGACCCATTCAGACAATCGGATCTGCATCGGCCAATTCCGTGGAATTCCATGGAATCAGACCTCTGATAACGTGACGCTGACGTGACATAACGTGACGTTGGTGTCACAGAAACTTCATTAATTCTGCTGATTCAACTTTTCGGGTAATCAGAAAAATGGATTTTAATTGGACTGAACCCACATGCTACAGAACTAGTTTTCCTTACGCAAGTTCCGGCTAACAAAACGGAGCGTTACGCACATAGCACTACGCGTAATGCACCTTACGTACACTTGGGCCTTATACCCCTATTCCACACAGGCCACGAATCGCCACGAATTGATTTTTTATTGAATCTGGGGGGTTCGTGAGGTTTCATTAAAAAAAATTCTCCAATCGTGATGTTCTACGAGTCAGTCCCGATTCAGATTAGATTTCGTTACGAATATTCGGGGAATCCGGCTCAATTCGGCTAGAATCGCGCAAGAATTCATTACGATTAGCAAAATAACATTAGATCATGTAGACTGGCCCCAGTCTCTAATGTCAATTTTTTTAGTAAAACTGATAATCTCTCTAAGATAGCAATCTATAAACTTTACTTGGAAGTAGAAATTCTCGGCTCGGACTAGCAGAGAGGATATCATTTTTAGAAGATGATTTTTTTTCCATAGTTAAATATAATTATAAATGTAATTATATATATTTAGTGGACTGATGCCAGTCTATAGATCATGCTGCACGAAAGTTAAGGAATCAATTACGAATCAGTTAAGAATATGCCGAATGCAGCACGAATTGGGCACGAATTCACAGAAATCCGCGACGAATCGCGACGATTCGCGAGATTTTCTCTCACAATAGTTATAAAAAAGACCCATCTATGCTTCGGGGGCATCAGTTCCAAAATCAATGTTCCTCGTAAAGCAGCAGTAGAATTGATCTTGCAACTTGAGTGTTGAAAACGGCTTCTTATATAGCTAGAAGAAAACAACTACGTTGAAGTCGAAGGGCCCTGGCCCAGACTCTTTGACTTGGAAAAATATGCTGTTTGCCATTGGCAAAATCACCAGCCAGGAGCTACTGACTGATCCTGATTGCGCTCCAGAATCTGCCAAACCTGTTTCAACTTCTAGGACTGGCTCACATGCGCGTGGCGGGGTAATTAATCTTATGATCAGGTCACACATTCATGGATCACCTCGCCGGTTCCACTACGGATCAAATCCCACGGATGACCCCGGAAATGACAATTTACGTAGTCCAATACGGATGCACAACGCAAGTACTACTACGTATGATTACGGAGGCAATACTGAAATATGCGGACTAATACGGAGCGCCACGGATGATGCAGGATCGTTTCCGTGGCTAATCCTGCGTCAAATCCGTGAATCTGTGACCTGGGCATTAGGAAAAATCCTTCTACTGTCTCTTCCTTGGTTTTATTGCTTTGCTTAATCTCCTGATTCCCCACGAATGAGCTAAGAATGAGCTAAGAGTAGCTACTTTGGCCAAAAACGCCTCCGAACAGATTACGATTCAGTTACGATGTCCAAGAATGCCTTAGGTATTTGGTACGAATCACGCACGATTTTTCGAATCGGGGAATTCGCGGCCAAAGTTTTGAACAGTTCAAAACTTTTGAGCGAATTCCCGATAGACCTACGAATTGCAAGAACTGACTACCGACTGTGCGAATGAGTCAATATCTTCACGAACTGAGTACAATTCAGACACGAATCCAAATATTTTTCAATTCGTGGCAATTCGTGGGATTCGGGGCCTGTGTGGAATAGGGGTATAAGGCGGACTTTCCCGATTGCCATCTAGACTCGCGCAATATAGTTCCAGCAGCTGTTTTGTGTCCTTTTTCAGCTCAGATTTAATATCGCTCTTCACTTTCTGTAAATCTGCACTTACTTTTCTGTTCCATATTCGCCTGGATCTTGTCCTATATGCTTTTGGACAACCCATCAATCCGATCATTCAGTTCTTTTTGCACCGATTCTATCTCTTCTCTCACTGTAACCATAATAGCGCTCTTACACTACCGCCCATCTATTTGTCCTTGTCGAATTCGCGTTGAAAACGCATTGAAAACGCACGTAATACGCATTAGTTTTCCAACGCGAATTTCGAAAATCCAATCAAAGCCCACTTTGGATACACGTTGAACTGCAGTGCAACGCATTTACCTGTTAACCAATCAATTACTCAAGTATAGCAACGCAGTTCAACGTACAATTCACGTTGAAACGCATTGTTGAACAGCCAATCAAAAAGGTTCAATTGCGTTGCCAGACCTGTTACATGTAAATCAATGATAATTTTATTATTGAAACCAAGAAAACAGCGAAAACATTATCCCACAAAATGCTTTGTTTATCATTTCTTTTTTTCTTTTTTGTGTCAATGGCACTAACTCATTTATGGTCATCGTTGCGTGATATTTCATGTCAGCTGACTTCACATCCCATGACATTTGTTTAACATCGGTTACAATTCAAATATGTGGACCAGTTCATCGTGTTTAGTCCAACCATATCAAACAGGTACGTAATTCTGTGTTATCAGGCCTTGGGATCAGCTTTCAGAACCTGAACCTGCTGCATTTTGATCAAATAATTAGCTTGAAGTCTTTATCGATCAATCTCTTCTTACTGGCTTGATTAAATTTGGGTCTTCAGTTGATGAGGCTCCTGGTCCAAGCCTCACAGAAGGCACTGTGTTCAGAGAAAGAGAGAGAGAGAAAGAAGGCTGTTCAAACAGTGTCAGAACCTATCTGTCGGGCACTGTGCTACAGGGGTGAAGCTGTTTAAGTGGTGTCAAAACTTACCTGCTGACACTGTGCTGCAGGGGTGCAGCTGTTTAAGTGGTGTCAAAACCTATCTGCCGGGACTGTGTTGCAGAGGTGCAGCTGTTTAAGCGGTGACGAAATCCATCTGCCGGCACTGTGTTGCAGGGGTGCAGCTGTTTAAGCAGTGTCGCAACCTATCTGCCGGGAACTGTGCTGCAGGGGTGCAGCTGTTTAAGCAGTGTCGCAACAATATCTGCCAGCACTGTGCTGCAGGGGTGCAGCTGTTTAAATGGTGTTGAAACCTACCTGCCGGCACTGTGCTGCAGCTGTTTAAGTGGTATCGAAACCTATCTGCTGGGACTGTGTTGCAGAGGTGCAGCTGTTTAAGTGGTGTCGAAACCTATCTGCCGGCACTGTGTTGCAGAGGTACAGCTGTTTAAGCTGTGTCGAAACCTATCTTCTGGCACTGTATTGCAGAGGTGCAGCTGTTTAAGCGGTGTCGAAACCTATCTACCTGCACTGTATTGCAGGGGTGCAGCTGTTTAAGTGTTTAAGTGGTGTCGAAACCTATCTGACAGCAGTGTGTTGCAGAGGTGCAGCTGTTTAAGCGGTGTCAAAACCTATCTGCCCGCACTGTGTTGAATAGTGCAGCTGTTTAAGCGGTGTCGCAACCAATCTGCCGGGCACTCTGCTGCAGGGGTGCAGCTGTTTAAGCAGTGTCAAAACCTATCTGCCAGCACTGTGTTGCAGGGGTGCAGCTGTTTAAGCAGTGTAGCAACCTATCTGCTGGCACTCTGCTGCAGGGGTACAGCTGTTTAAGCTGTGTCGAAACCTATCTTCTGGCACTATATTGCAGAGGTGCAGCTGTTTAAGCGTTGTCCAAACCTATCTACCTGCACTGTATTGCAGGGGTGCAGCTGTTTAAGTGTTTAAGTGGTGTCGAAACCTATCTGACGGCAGTGTGTTGCAGAGGTGCAGCTGTTTAAGCGGTGTCGAAACCTATCTGCCTGCACTGTGTTGAATAGTGCAGCTGTTTAAGCGGTGTCGCAACCTATCTGCCGGGCACTCTGCTGCAGGGGTGCAGTTGTTTAAGCAGTGTCAAAACCTATCTGCCAGCACTGTGCTGCAGGGGTGCAGCTGTTTAAGCAGTGCCAGAACCTATATGCTGGCACTCTGCTGCAGGGGTGCAGCTGTTTAAGCGGTGTCGAAACCTATCTGCCAGGGCTTGTGTTGCAGGGGTGCAGCTGTTTAAGTGGTGTCAAAACCTATCTGCCGGCACTGTGTTGCAGGGGTGCAGCTGTTTAAGTGGTGTCGGAACCTATCTGCGGTGACTGTGTTGCAGAGGTGCAGCTGTTTAAGCAGTGTCGAAACCTATCTGCCGGGACTGTGTTGCAGGGGTGCAGCTGTTTAAGTGGTGTTGAAACCTATATGCCTGGACTGTGTTGCAGGGGTGCAGCTGTTTAAGTGGTGTTGAAACCTATCTGCCTGGACTGTGTTGCAGGGGTGCAGCTGTGTTAGTGGTGTTGAAACCTATCTGCCAGCACTGTGTTGCAGCGGTACAGCTGTTTAAGCGGTGTCGCAACCTATCTGTCGGGACTGTGTTGCAGGGGTGCAGCTGTTTAAGTGGTGTCAAAACCTATCTGCCGGCACTGTGTTGCAGGGGTGCAGCTGTTTAAGTGGTGTCGAAACCTATCTGCTGGCACTGTGTTGCAGAGGTGCAGTTGTTTAAGCAGTGTCGCAACCTATCTGTCCGCACTGTGCTGCAGGGGTGCAGTTGTTTAAGCGGTGTCGAAACCTATCTGTCAGCACTGTGTTGCAGAGGTACAGCTGTTTAAGTGGTGTCGAAACATATCTGCCGGCTATGTGTTGCAGGGGTGGAGCTGTTTAAGTGGTGTCAAAACCTATCTGCCGGCACTGTGTTGCAGGGGTGCAGCTGTTTAAGCGGTGTTAAAACCTTGTTGCAGGGGTGCAGCTGTTTAAGCGGTGTCAAAACCTACCTGCTGGCACTGTGATGCAGAGGTGCGGGCTGTTTAAGCAGTGTTGGAACCTACCTGCCGGGCACTGTGCTGCAAGGGTGCAGGCTGTTTAAATGGGGTCTAAAACTACCTCCTTGGCACTGTCGAGCAGGGGTACAGGTTGTTTAAGCGGTGTCAGTTTCTACCTCCTGAGCAGGTTAGATGGGCAGAACTGGATATACTGCTCTACTTTTATTTTAGGACTGATCAGGTGAAGCCTGGGCACATGCAATTGCTTTTGCTTAGGAGTGCCTTCTTTTTTCTTTTGAGATAGATCTATTCAGTTAGAATGTCAACAAGTGAGTTTGGCTCGATTATTTTACTTAACAAGGAGAGTTTGCATCTAATCTCAGTTGACCCAATCTGAAAGTTCGAAATTGTTTGATGCTAATCCCAAGAAACAAAATTGAATGCAGTGCGACATATTTTCAATTCATTCATTTGCTTCATGTCGTTGTTTTAAGAAAAATATTTTACATTGGGCACTAAAAGAGACTAATTATAGCTCTATATCTGATGAATATCGATGTGATTTTACTGTTATATATTCATTTTTCGGCCTTGAGTAACTCCATTCATATCTCTGCTGAAAAGTCGTGATAGTCGGCTCAAGATATTGATCAATGAATGGAGTGAGATATTTGATTCAAACTGGGCTTTAAAACCTCAAAGGAAACGGGAATTGAGATATGCAAGACAAAACTTATCAGAAATATTCAAAGCAAAGTTAAACCGTGAATAACAATGTAAACATTGATCAAGGTCAACTCAATTTTGATTGGTTTACGCATTACTGCGTTGTAAAAAAACGATTTGATTGGCTAAAGGAAGAAACGCATATTTTATCGTTGAAACGCGTTTGAGGGCTGCTAATGAATATTCATGAGTTTCGAAATACGTTGATTCGCGTTTCATACGCAATTTAAACTCAACGCACGTACAATGCGTTGGAAACGCACATGAAACGCGAATTCGCAGGACAAATACGCGGGCGGAAGTGTAAGTCGAGACTCGAAATCCTGAAATTTTGAGTCTAATGTGCTTGCCAAGTCTCGCTTAAGCTCTAAGAAACCAGCAGTCATCAGTTCAAAAAGGTCTTGGTTATCCCTACTCTTTTGTGCACCAGGCCCCCGTTTGGTGGGCAACTCATCTTCGCTATCCGTAGAAAGGTGTCGCTTACGTGTGTCTGCACTAGGCGTGTAGTTGGGAGTATTCTGTGTGCATATCACATTTTCAACAGCGACATCACTTTGGCTGGACATAACGCTGTCGACAAACGCTGCGTCATCTGATTCGATAACTGAAGCGGTGTCCATTTTTCTGTGAACCTAGCTGTTGGTACTCTGTTCTGTTCTATTCTCTCAATACAGAGCGAGTTCGTGTTTCAACCAATGTTAAACTCTGATAGATGCACTGCGCATGTCTAGTACAGTTGCTGCGCGAACTCACTCTTGTCGATCGTTAGTTAGAAGACAAGTACTAGCTTTCACAAAAAGTTGGCGGTCTTCTAGCCTTATCAAATAATTATTATTGTATGCATTCTTGCAAACTGTATGCTCATGAGTTTGTCCATGTACATTCATTCTACTTTCTATCGTCGGAGCTGTCCTTTTTGTGTGTTGTTTTGCAATTTTACACATGTCGGAACATTAAATTCTTCTTCTTCTTCTTCTTCTTCTTCTTCTTCTTCTGTATACTGAACTGGGGTCTTCTTAGACCATAAATAGTTCAATGAAAGGCAGGGCATGGTGATGGCGCTCAGCCTGGCAAGTTGACTATGTACAGTTTAAAAACTGAGCGTGTTTAAAACTTTTTACAATCCGGCTTCTACAGTTGATAGACGAAGTGGATCACCCCGGAAGGAGTGATCTGAACTCTTCCAGGGAGGTGGCTGACACTACTCTGGCTGGAAGTTGGTTCCAGTCTCTGACTGTCCTGGGTTAGAACGAGTTCTTGTTGCTGTCATCTAGGATTCTCTCTTGGAAGAATCTATGTTGACCTCGTGTGCGTTAGTCACTGCTGTGTAGATACTTCTCTTTTGGTATATCGACTAAGCCGTGTTGAATTCTGTACAACATTGAAAGCCTGTTTGTCTTTCTTCTGGCTGTGAGCGATTCCCAGTTGAGGTTTTCCACCATCTTGGTGATGCATCCTGGTTTTCTGCTGTGGTAGTCATTGTATACGTATCTGGCAGCTCTGCGCTGTACTGACTCAAGCTGTTTGATGTGGGCCTGGTTCGGTGTATCCCAGACTGTTGATGCATACTCCAGTGATGGTCGTACCATGGCTGTATAAGTAGCCGCTTTCACTGGGACTGTGCAATTTCGTGTTGACCTCGTGTGCGTGAGTCACTGCTGTGTAGATACTGCTATGCAAATTCAGTAGGAACATTTAATGAGAGATGTCTAGGCAGTGTACGTTGTAAGTATTTGAGCGTATCTCCTAAAGTTATTTGTGGTAGAAGTCCCAAAATCTATGTTTCAAAGCATTTTGGGTCAATGAGTGTCTCCAACCATTTGGTGGTACTGTGACATTGATCTCTACCTCTGGCCTCAGTTATTGAAAAATCGACCCTTGAGCAACTCATATATTTTTGACATATACATACCTACTAGCTCTGAGCTTACATTTCTAGCATTTGATATATTGGGCTCAATTTATCTCTAGGACAGCTGAGAACATGCTCAGAATCAGGAGTCTGAATTTCAGTAGTTATTGTTACCGTCTGATTTGGTACTGGTGTCTTTTTTTGACCACCTCTATGCCTCATGGTGCACTTATTTTCAACGCTTGTAGTGGGTGACATAATGTCAGGATGGCAAGATAGCCTCATGTTGAAGCTGGCACTGCAACTTGTCGGCGACCAATCGCCGATCGGTCGCAAGTCAATCGCAGATAAGTCGCAGACTAGTTGCTGAGGATTTCACAGCCAATATATTCATGAAATGGGTCGGCGACAGATCGGCGATCGATCGGCGACTGTTCGCCGACTTCTAGAAAACCTTTGCAACTAGTCAACGATCGAAATCAGTCGCGGCTAGTCTTTTGTGCCAGCCTTGCTGCGACCTTGTTGCTACCTTTGTAAAACCTTTCTCCGACCTCTGCAACCTCTCTTCGATTGTCAATTTTTTTAGTTGCGGTGAGGGCAAGCTCTGCCGGACTGGGGCTTTACGTGCGTTTTACTGGTAACAAATCCTCACCCTGGATTCTGCTGTTATTGAAGCACAAAAAATGTAAAGCTCGCATTTAAGCCTGTTAACTATTGCTATGTATATGTATCAGCATGGAGAAACAATCAAATTAAATTAACACACTATGATGAGCCAACGAAAAGGGCTCACGGCTCACAGATACTCAGAGCTAAAGAAAACCTCAAGTTGAGCCAGGGTGAGCCTAGCTATAGATGAGCATCAAGCAACAACCCCCCTCCCAATCCAAGCTTAAGCCGGAGCCGTCATTGATTCGGAGGCCAAACCCACCGTCGTGCAATGAAAGAGGAAATCGTAGTGATAAGGTCGACTACCGACATGGGCATTTCTTCGGAGGCTGTCAAACAACACAGGCGCAGACCAGCCCACGCATCCGCGCAGTCTTATCAGCGCCTTTGCTATTCGCTTATTGGAAAGTATTATATCTAGACTTGCTAAAGCGAAATTTCAATATTCAAGATTGTCTCTGTAGCTGAGGAAACTGGTTTGAGTGTCGCTTAGTCTGAAACCCCTAAGACAGGTTTTCTCGCGTCGCAGTCCAATTATTGGAGGCTGTATCCAGCAAAAGGTACAAGTTGACATGTGTGCCCATCCACGCAGTCCGATCACTCTTCGATGGGCGGTCTATGGGCAGGAAATGGCTCATTTGATCAGACTGATCTGATGTGCAGACTGATTTGTATATTTGGGATACGAACATACCAGCCTGTACCTTATGAGGCCCCCCGGGGGGGATCTGTGCTCCCTTGATCCCTGAAAATAATGCATTGATCTCTCCGTCTCCCTGCAAATAATGCCCTCGTCTCCCTAAAAGTATTTGCCGGCGCTCCCTAAATCCCTAAAAATAGTTCAGCTTCTTCCCAATTCCCCAAAAATATAAGCCAATTCTCCCTAAAATGTATTTATCTTTCCGTATAATTAAAATCACATACTTATAAACTATGAAGCTATATACGAGCGCATGACTTAATGATGGCTTAATCATGTGTCTTGTACATGTAAAGACAGGTCTTTGCCATGGAATACATGACATATAAAAACCATGGAATGCATGACATATAATCCATTTCAATGAAATGCATTATATATGGCTGAAAGTATGAGGCCATCCTTAAAATGTTGTTGCTGTACCTGGTAGAGTAGGCTTGGAGGTGTAGAGACATACCATTTGGATTTCTTTTTGGGAACAGGGGCTGATTTTTATCAACAGCTTAAACTAGATTTTTCTAGACACTTTAGTGAAAGCATTTAACTATAAAAAGTCTTTTCTATAATTGCTTTATTAGTGCCTATATGCTTGTTTAACTTCAGTTAAATCAAGTAAGTATATATCTGATAAGCATTCTTCAAAAATGCCTTTAAAAAGGGTTAATTACCTAAAAAGGGATCACGTAGCAGCTGTGTAGGTGGCCGTGTAACATTGTGTAGTCAGACTGTTGCTAGGGGGGTCCGGGGGCATGCTCCCCTAAAAAAGTTTGAAAAAAATGGTGCAATCTGGGGCGTCCCAAAGTATGTTATTACCAACATAAAAATCAACATTTGTAAGTGAAAAAACAACAAGAAAACGTAATTGCCATATTTCTGTCCCAGATAAATCTTTGAATGAGCATGTTAGTGCGAAAATAACTACATTTAGAATTTACAAAGAGGGTCTGGGGGGCTAGCCCCCCAGAAGCAGATTTTTTTAAAAAATCAAACAAAATGGAGGCTTTTCCTTTTTTTTTTTTTTTTTTTTTTTTTGTTTCCCTATATCCCTAAAATTATGAGCTTGCTCCTTAGCTCCCCTAAAATAATTACCAGTGCTCCCCGACTCCCTGAAAATAAAAAGCCATTCTCCCCAGATCCCCAAAACCCCTGGGGGCCCCCTTATGCTCGATACAAGCTAATTCCAAACTAAGTGAGAAGGAAGCGTGCATTTTTTCTCAAAAAAAAAAAAAAAAAAAAAAAAAAAAAAAAAAAAAAAAAACACTTCTGTTTACACGTATATAGTCTAAAATCCCACAACATGGTAAGTGCTCCTCGAAAAAAGTTTTTACCGCGAGGCATAAATATGTTTTGACATAGACTAACATTATCGAGAGTGTACATAATTCAAAATTGAGAGAGAAGAAATTGTAAATCCCGCTAAGTGTTTACATTGCGGCGTTTATAATTTTTGACATGACCGAGTGTGGCCATAAAAGGGACACTTCACTTTTCGAACATAGCTTGGAGTTTTACGACAGGAAATGTTGTTTTGGACACCCCTGGTGAATTTGGGATTTGCGTCAAACGAGTCATATACTACTCAAAAAAAGTTTTGCAACACTTATAGTTTTGGTTACCTTCCTTGGCATATAAAAAAATTGAGAATAAAACATAGACAAAATTTTCACAAATTTATTCTTCTTTCAATATCCAATTTCATTTTTTTAAATCCATAACGTTTTAAGCGCTCAGTAGAGGCACGAGTGGCACAATGGTCCTAACTGAAAATCACAAAACCTATCCAAGAGACATTGTATGCATTTTCACTACAGTTAGTACGAAGTATGGCCTCCTCTGGCGTTCACACACTCCTGACAGCGTTTTTGCATGGACCCAACACAACGACGGATGGTAGCTTGGGGAATGTTCTGCCACTCTTGTACCAGACGATGTCTCAACTGAGGAAATGTCTGTGAAGGGTTATCGCGATAAGTCCTGCGGCCCAGTTCATCCCACAAGTTCTCTATAGGGTTGAGATCTGGCGAATTTGCTGGCCAGTCCATTCTGTTAATGTTATTCCCTCGCACAAAATCATTAACAATGTGTCCACGGTGTGGTCTGGCGTTGTCGTCTTGGAACACTGCCCCCTGTCCAATCTGCCTTAGGAATGTTAGCGCCATTGGCCTCATAACCTCGTCAACATACCGTTGTGAGTTTAAATTTTCGGCAATGAACTGAAGTGGAGTGCGTCTGTACATCGTGACAGCACACCCAGGTAAACCGCATGTCTAGATCTCGGAGGGTGTTGGCTATCGGAGGTAAACATTGGGATTATGGATGGACAGGGTCTGTATTTATCCATTTGTATTTTCTATAGAAAGTTTCTTGGAGACGAAAGCAGCAAACAGGTTGCTTCTATATTGAATGATAAGGACTCGGAATGTGTTAAATTCTTTTGACTCATGTCCGTAGGACCCTGGGCGACCTTTCAAACGACGATTGTGAAATGTTCAATGAAAAAATGCTATTCGCTTGATTATACCTGGATTTATATCAACCTTTGACACAATTCGCTTGCGTCGGCACAATTCTATATCATTCTCCTGTATGATTTATGAGAGTCGTATCTCAAAATGCTATTAAAACATTAATATTCGAAATTTGCTTACGTTGATATCGTTTTGATGGTTAACAAAATGTTCAGAGGAAACTTGACAGCTGACATGCTTGCTATCGGAGTGATAGTGGTTTTGATTTCGGAGATTGATACTAACTGCCGCACATTTAGTGTCTGAATCTGACATATTTTAAGCATGCCATGATACAAAATAAAATATGTAATCCTACAAATGGAAAACTACCAGGGGGACGAAATACAGAAGGGAATATGAGAGGTTTTACAGTTGTGATGTGTTGTGGAAAGCGCTAATCTTCAGTCGGTGTCATTATGCATGTTTTTGTCTAGTGAGTCTGGGAAAACATATTTATTTAATTCTGCACTGATACATTTTTTTGTGAAACCAGTATGCTTGATATAGGAAGGGGATATGATGGCTGGGTGGGGTGGGGGCGAGGGTATGGTCCCTGAAAGAAGGCAAGAACATGTGCCATATGTATACTTATTATCTTACCTGTCAACGCAGTGTATTAACAACATGAACATGGTTACAAAATGCAGGTTCACATTGTGGCGCATTTTGTTGTGTGAATGGAGTGTCAAAATGCGAGGAAACTGTTGGTTAAGATGCCACGTGTACATGATTAGTAAACCTTTGATCCAAAAATATATACATGTATGCCACCCAGACAATTGAAACACCCACAACCACCAGTCTACTGAATCGCCACAGAACACCCAAACGCACACAGTACACTAAAAAACACAATTCAGCCAACCCCTTGAAATTCCCAAACTCCCTAGGCAACTGATACACTCAAATCGCCCAGCCCAGGGAAGCACTCAGACCGCTCAGTTCACTGAAATACCCTGATCAAATTCATTAAAACATGCAACTCACCTAGTCCACTGAAACACCCTTCTGTTGCACCGCCCTTTAGGATTCTATTCAATGAAACAAACTATATCAACAGTTTACCCCCCCCCCCCTAATCATACAAAAACAACAACAGCACATGCACAAAACACCACAAAAATTGAATGGGTTTCAACGGGGGCTCTCTAGCTGGTCGCCAACCCCCACACCCCCTCCCCCGCCTTCCTTTTTTGCTATACAACATCTAAAACATTTGAATGGCATTTCACTGGCGGGCCGATGGTTGCTCGACATTGTGTGAAGGCTGGGATAGGGTATGTCCATGTCTTGTACCACCATCTAGTAGCTTTGCACTGATACGCTTTCTTAGGTTTTGTAAGACATTAGTAAGATAAATGCATAATATTATACAACAAAACATCTCATGCGATGTTGTTATTATCACTTATTCATGCGCGGATCCAGAATTATTGCCAGACGAAGTCCCAACTAAACTCTGACACACTTTATTTTAGATGAATGGAGTGAGGAATCAAAATACCACTAAAATAAGACCATCATCAGCCCAACAGCAAAACGCTGGCGGGGCGATAATTACCCAAAATTGAATGCTGGTTTGGTAGCTTTTGATTTTCCAGGGGATCTGGACCAGTACTGCTTAAGAGCCCCAAAGGTTTCCGATTTTCCAGGGAGGGGGTCAGGACCCTCTGCCATCCCCTCTCTGGATCAGCGCATCTTAATCTTAGTTGAATGCGCCCACTTAACTGAAAATTTGTTGACTGAGATGTTAAGAACCAAATCAAACAAAATAAAAAAAACATAATTATACTTCAGTCGATGGTACACCATCGCAAATACCCGCTTTTCAGCTAACCAAAGCATCTGCAAAGTTTAAAGTTGCTACGTCCAACTGTTAACAGGAGGAGATGCATTTACAAGAAAGTACATTATTTTCCTTTTGACCTTGACCTTAGATCAAGGAAAAACAGGAAACGTTGCCTAGTATCCTCTACAACATATGACCCATGCACCTGCAAAAATTACAGCTGCTATGTCCAACGGTTAAGGAGTAAATACATTTACAAAAAATATTTGATTTGACCTTGGCCCAAGGTCAAGGTCACATAAAGCATTGCCCTCTACATCATGTGACCTATGTACCTGCAAAGTTTGAAGTTGCTACAGCCAATGGTTAAGGAGAAGATGCTTTACAAAAAATACATTATTTGACATTGACCTTGGGGTCAAGGTCACACAAAATGTTGCCCAGTACCCTCGACATCATGTGACATTAGTGCACCAGCAAAGTTTGATATTGCTACATCCAACGATTAAGGAGAAGATTCATTTACAAAAAAATACATTATACAAAATACGAAATGTTTCCCAGTGCCCTCCACATCCTGTGACCTTTGCACCTACAGAGTTTGAAGTTACTACGTCAAAAGCTTTAGGAGGAGAAGCATTTACAAGAAAATTCAATATTTGACCTTGACTTTGGGGTCAAGGTCACACAAAATCTTGCCCAGTACCATCTACTTCATGTGACCTATCCAGCTGCAAAGTTTGAAGTTGCTACGTCTAACCGTTTAGGAGGAGATACATTTACAAGAAAATACAGTATTTGATCTTTGACTTTTACCTTGGGGTCAAGGTCACATGAAATAAAGCTCAGTACCCTATACATCATGTACCTATTCAGCTACAAAGTTTGAAGTTGCTACGTCAAAAGGTTTATGAGGAGATGCATTTACAAGAAAATTCAATATTTAACCTTTGTCCTTGACCCTGGAGTCAAGGTCACCCGAAATGTTTCCCAGTACCCTCTACATCATGTGACCTATTCAGCTAAAAAGTTTGAAGTTGCTAAGTCAAACCGTTTAGGAGGAGAAACATTTACAAGAAAATACATTCTTTGACCTTGATCTTGGGGTCAAGGTCACACGAAATGTTGCCCAGTACCCTCTACATCATGTGACCTATTCACCTACAAAGTTTGAAGTTGCTTCCTCGAACGGTTTAGGAGGAGATACATTTACAAGAAACGTGACGGACGAACGGACGCACGGACGGCCAGACGGACTGACGGACGACAGACCGACTTTGTCACGAAAATAAAAACATGTATACCATTTTTTTCTAAAGAAAAAAAGTGGGTATAATAATGAACCCTGTACAGTTTGCATACGTTTTATAACTGTACTCTTTGCGCCATTGCGACAGTATTATAAAATATCACACGTATCTTTTTTGGTATGTTGTCAGATCATTCTTAAAAGTATGAGTATACATGTAAGCTTATCTGCATTTTCACTGCATATTTGTATAGGTGGACAAAATAATCCATATTACAAATACCCGTAAAAATATTGAAGATATTGCAGTTTCGGTGGAATTACAATGCCTCCTTAAAGTTAAGGAAGACTTAACTTAAGTACTGATATTTCAACATGCTAAATAAATTGCCTGGATAGATGCAGTACTTCTGGTCAAAGATATCATTGTGATCTACAGAAAAATGAAACTATTTTGATTTTAATCAGTTTAAAACGTTATTTTTCGCATCCTGAAAAAATTAACTTTAAGGAGGCAGTGTTATTCTAGGCCCAGTTACTCATATTCCGGTAACAGCAGCCCAAGCCCCACAATGGCATCTTTTTAAACAATATTATTTGAGCCGCGACATGAGATTTCCAACAATGTGGTTTGTGCGCATACGTGCAGTCTGATTAGAGCCTTTGCTTGTCGCTTGGATATTATATGAATATTAAGCTACTGAACGAACATAATTTGGACTTTCTAAGCTTAAAAGAAGGCTACACAGGCTCGTCTGAGTCTATTCATGTCAAAATGCCACATTGTTGGAAATCACATGTCGCGGCTCATTTGTCATTCTATAAGAATCAATAAAGATGAGTTGTATATCTTTAAGATATTTTTAAAAGCTGTACACAGGATTAGCGGCAATCGAAAACGTTAATACTTTCGACGAACGTAGATAAAAATCGTTGAAAACAGGGTTTTTGATTGCCATTTGTCGCTCGATTTTTCGATTGCCATTTGTCGCCAGTCGAGCGACAAATGGCAATCAAAAACACTGTTTCTAGCGATTTATATATGCATAAAATAACATGCATTTGTAACAGTTATATATTTGTACTTATAAAAGCAGATAGCTTCCCATTTCTGTAAAAATCGAATGTTTAGCAACTATTTGCAGTGCGACTTTAAATTTTCTTTAGTTCAATAAATGTACCTGGGTGACGTCCTTTTCAGAAAAAGGTGGACAATCGAATTGTAAACTAGCTGTTACTCGTTTAGAGTTTGAGTACAATAATTTTTAAACAGGTCAAGTTTAGTAGTTTTATAGTTGTGATGTTTCTAGGCCCAGGTACTCATATTCCGGTAACAGCAGCCCAAGCCCCACAATGAGAGAGAGAGAGAGAGATGGAGAGAGATGGAGAGATACTAAGAGAGACTGCTGAATGCTTTGCTTATTGCATTCTGACTTTTCAGCGTATTCCTTATTTGTCTGTGTTCCAGAAAGAGAACAAGTAGAGAAAGAGTAGTTTTATAGTTGTGATGTTTGTTCTATTATCTATAATAGAGGCCCTCCCAGGAGGTTCCTGTTTCCTTGTTCTTCTTAAATATTGACTTGTCTCCATGTTTCATGTTTTACAGACAGACAGACAGACAGACAGACAGAGACAGAGAGAGACAGAAAGAGTAGAGAAAACGCGAGTAGAGGGAGTGCTAGTAGAGAAAGAGAGAGTATAGTGAGTAGAGAGAGAGAGAGAGAGAAAGAGACAGACAGAGAGGGAGACAGCGACAGAGAGAGTAGAGAAAAGCGAGAATAGAAGGAGTGTGAGTATAGAAGAGAGAGTAGAGAAGGAGTGTGAGTAGAGAAGGAGTGCGAGTAGAGTAGGAGTGTGAGGAGAAATGGAGTGCGAGTAGAAGGAGTGTGAGTAGAGAAGGAGTGCGAGTAGAGTAGTGCGAATAGAGAAGGAGTGTGAGTAGAGATAAGAGATTAGAGAAGGAGTGCGAGTAGAGAAGAACTGCGAATAGAGCAAAGAGAGTAGAGAAGGAGTGTGAGTAGAGAAGGAGTGCGAGTAGAGAAGACGTGTGAGTAGAGAGAGAGTGCAAGTAGAGAAGGAGTGCGAGTAGAGAAGGAGTGCGAGTAGAGAAGGAGTGCGAGAAGAGAGGGAGTGCGAGTAGAGAAGGAGTGCGAGTAGAGAAGAAGTGTGAGTAGAGAAGGAGTGCGAGTAGAGAGGAGTGTGAGTAGAGAGGGAGTGCGAGTAGAAGGAGTGCGAGTAGAGAAGTAGTGCGAGTAGAGGAGTGCGAATAGAGAAGGAGTGTGAGTAGAGAAGGAGTGTGAGTATAGAAGGAGTGCGAGTAGAGAAGGGGTGCGAGTAGAGATGAGAGAGTAGAGAGGGAGTGTGAGTAGAGAAAGAGTGGGAGTAGAGAAGTACGCGTAGAGATAAGGGGGTAGAGAAGGAGTGCGAGTAGAGAAGAGAAAGTAGAGAAGGAGTGTGAGTAGAGAAAGGGTGCGAGTAGAGAAAGAGAGAGTAGAGAAGGAGTGCGAATAGAGAAAGAGAGAGTAGAGAAGGAGTGCGAGTACAGAAAGAGAGAGAAGAGAAGGAGTGTGAGTAGAGAAAGAGAGAGTAGAGAGAGAGAGAGAGATAGAAGAGGAGTGCGAGTGGAGAAGGAGTGCGAGTACAGAAAGAGAGAGTAGAGAAGGAGTGCGAATAGAGAAGAGAGAGGAGAGAAGGAATGCGAGTAGAGAAAGTGAGTAGAGAGAGAGAGAGAGAGAGAGAGAGAGAGAGAGGTAGAGAGAGAGACAGACAGACAGACAGAGAGACAGACAGAGAGGGAGACAGCGACAGAGAGAATAGAGAAAGAGAGAGTAAAGAAAAAGAGGAAAAGCGAGAATAGAAGGAGTGTGAGTATAGAAGGGAAAGTAGAGAAGTAGTGTGAGTAGAGAAGGAGTGCGGAAGAGAAGGAGTGTGAGGAGAAAGGGAGTGCGAGTAGAAGGAGTGTGAGTAGAGAAGGAATGCGAGTAGAGGAGTGCGAATAGAGAAGGAGTGTGAGTAGAGATGAGAGAGTAGAGAAGGAGTGCGAGTAGAGAAGGACTGCGAGTAGAGCAAAGAGAGTAGAGTGGAGTGTGAGTAGAGAAGGAGTGCGAGTTGAGAAGACGTGTGAGTAGAGAGAGAGTGCGAGTAGAGAAGGAGTGCGAGTAGAGGATGAGTGCGAGTAGAGAGGGAGTGCAAGTAGAGAAGGAGTGCGAATAGAGAAGAGAGAGAAGCGAGGAGTGTGAGTAGAGAAGAGAGAGTAGAGAAGGAGTGTGAGTAGAGAAGGAGTGCGAGTAGAGATGGGGTGCGAGTAGAGAAGGAGTGCCGGTATAGAAGAAGTGTGAGTAGAGAGGGAGTGCGAGTAGAGAAGGAGTGCGAGTGGAGAAGGAGTGCAAGTAGAGAAGGAGTGCGAGTAAAGAAGGAGTGCGAGAGGAGAGGGAGTGCGAGTAGAGAAGGAGTGCGAGTAGAGAAGAAGTGTGAGTAGAGAAGGAGTGCGAGTAGTGAAGGAGTGTGAGTAAAGAGGGAGTGCGAGTAGAAGGAGTGCGAGTAGAGAAGGAGTGCGAGTAGAGAAGTGCGAATAGAGAAGGAGTGTGAGTAGAGAAGGAGTGTAAGTATAGAAGGAGTGCGAGTAGAGAAGGAGTGCGAGTGAAGATGAGAGAGTAGAGTAAGAGTGTGAGTAGAGAAAGAGTGTGAGTAGAGAAGTACGAGTAGAGATAAGGGAGTAGAGAAGGAGTGCGAGTAGAGAAGAGAAAGTAGAGAAAAAGTGTGAGTAGAGAAAGAGTGCGAGTAGAGAAAGAGAGAGTAGAGAAGGAGTGCGAATAGAGAAAGAGAGAGTAGAGAAGGAGTGCGAGTACAGAAAGAGAGAGAAGAGAAGGAGTGTGAGTAGAGAAAGAGAGAGTAGAGGGAGAGAGAGATAGAAGAGGAGTGCGAGTAGAAAAGGAGTGCGAGTACAGAAAGAGAGAGTAGAGAAGGAGCGCAAATAGAGAAGAGAGAGTAGAGAAGGAATGCGAGTAGAGAAAGTGTGCGAGTAGAGAAAGAGAGAGTTGAGAAGGAGAGAGTAGAAAGGAGTGCGAGTAGAGAGGAGTGCGAGTAGAGAAAAAGTGCGAGTAGAAAAAGAGAGAGTAGAGAAGAGTGCGAGTAGAGAAGAGAGACTAGAGAAGGAGTGCGAGTAGTGAAGGAGCGAGTAGAGAAAGAGTGCAAGTAGAGAAAGAGTGCGAGTAGAGGAGTGCGTGTAGAGAGAGAGAGAGAGAGAGAGAGAGATGGAGAGATACTAAGAGAGACTGCTGAATGCTTTGCTTATTGTATTCTGACTTTTCAGCGTATTCCTTATTTGTCTGTGTTCCAGTGTCTCTGTCTCTTGGAGACATGTGTCTGTCTGTGATTGTGGCATTTCCTGGTCATTTACACTTGTTTTAACCAAAAGGCTAAATAGATATGGTAGGCCAAAACAAACCAATGTTCAAAAACACCCATTCAATGTTGAACAAAAAATCTAACAATTGGTTTATTTAAGCTTGTTTCTCCTTTGATATGTTCCCCGCAAATCGAACCACTTGTTTTTGAAAGTGTTTGAGTGTTACACTTTTGTTTCCGTATGCGAGAGCTTGTTTAATGAGCATAATCAACTTGCCCTTCTCCGAAATCGATGTTAACATGCACATGCCTTCCCTCCGACAGCTACCCAACATACCTCCGAACGGAAAGCTACCTATAAACATGATACCACCGTCATAAAATTGTAAATAAATAAGTGTTTTACAAGTATTTTTGCATTGCATTTGACTAAGTCATTCCAAAGAGAGGCTATACATTCCAGCGGTGGCTATGAATCAAGTAAAAATAAAATAATAGATATTAATATTAACTGATGAATTCGAAATATTTGTCGAAATTACTGCATTTCCGAATTCAAATGCGATTTAAACTCGAACAGATTAAGTTTCAAAACATTTAATGTTTTAAGAGTTACCATCATTCTGTATACTATCGACCTTTATGTTGTTCTTATCCCTCAAAACGAATCTAAATGAATTAAAATCGTCTCAATGAAGACCATGTCCAATCAAAAAATCCTTTGTTTACCTCCGGTAGCCAACACCCTCCGAGATCTAAACATGCGGTTCACCTGGGTGCAGCAGCCCATACAATAACTGACCCTCCTCCGTAACAGTCATGTTCTTTGGCGTTGACGTCAGAATGTCGTTCACCACGACGTCTGTAAACGCGCATCCGACCGTCATTGAAGAAGAGGTTGAAACGAGATTCATCTGAAAATGCGACTCTAGACCACTGAAGCCCATTCCATCGCAAATGACGTCGGCACCAGTCCAAACGATGTATCCTGTGACGTTGAATCAGAGGAATACGCACGACAGGACGTCTTGCTCTCAAGCCTGCAGCATGCAAACGGTTCCGAATCGTTTGATCAGACACAGTAACACCAGCAGCTGTTCGCAATTGTCCTTGAAGAGCTCGTGCTGTGATTGTACTGTTCCTGAGGGTTAGTGTCCGTATCAGGTTGTCATGGCGGTGCGTAGTAGCTTTAGGACGACCACTCCGCCTGCGGTCCTTAACAGAATTGGTGGCATTAAACCGAATCATAAGCCTAGACATGGTGCTGTAGGCTACTCTAAAGATGGCAGCAACTCGTTGAGTTGACAGACCCGACTGAAGCATCCCAAGAGCACGTGCTCGTTCATTAGAGCTCAATGACGGCCTTCTACCCATGTCGACATAAGAACACCAATGTGACGCACATGTACAGTTTGCACTTGCCAAATCTTTGCACGGGAAAGTCAAGCACGAAAGTCGGAGATAGCGTGATGCAACGCTCTATTGGTTTTTTGCGCCTGTAAATATCTGGGTCAAGATTTTCAAAATTTCTTTCAAGTTTACGTTTGCACTGACGTCAAATGACGCCAATTAAAGTTTTAAAAAATTGTGGGAAAAATGGATGATGTCAGTAATTTCAAAATAAAGTAACAGTTTGCTGAAAGTAACAATGGTTATTTTAAAATTGTACGCTTTATAAATTCCTTACAAATTTATGGTGTTGTAAAACTTTTTATGAGTAGTATATATAGATCTACTCTTAATGCCCAGGTCACACATTCACGGATCACCTCGCCGGTTCTACCATGGATTAAATCTCACGGATGACCCCGGAAATGCCAATTTTCGTAGTCCGATACGGATGCACTATACGTTAATGATTAAGTAATACTAATTTTGGTTACGGATGCAATACGGAAAGCTACGGACCAATACGGATTGACACGAATGTACATACGTGGCTAATCCGGCGTCCAGTCCGTGAATTTGTGACCTGGGCATTAGCCAAGTGTGTATTTTTTAACATTTCATTGTATAATGTATTGTTTTATACATACCATTTTAGGGAGCGCAGTGGCTCAGTGGTAGAGTGCTTGACTCGAGACCGAAGGGCCGCGGGTTCGAGCCTCACCGGCGTCACTGTGTTGTGGTCCTTGAGCAAGACACATTCATCCTAGCTTAGCACTGGTTCAACCCAGGAAGACCGTCCCGCATAACTGAAAGATTGTTGAGTGGACGTAAAGAATCAAATCAAACAAACAAACAAAGACATACCATTTTGAATCGGTTCTTAGCCTGAACTAAGTTTTTTCAAAATCGCCGACAATAATCTTTGACAAATTTTTCGGGAATCGTCAACCCGCAAACTAACAGAGTTTCGAATACTTTGACCACCTTCTATTCATGTACACATTCTTCGTGCGAACCAATGATGAAATGTGCACCGAATAGTATGGAAAGCCATGACTGCCTTAAGGTAGGTATCAGCATATTGGTAGGTGCTTTTCATATTTTAATGGGTTCATTCCGTATAATAATGGGTTTATTTCGTATAATAATGGGTTCATTTCGTATTATAATGGACGCATTTCGTATAATAATGGGTTCATTTCGTATAATAATGGGTGCATTTCGTATACATGTAATAACAGGTTCATTCCGTAAAATAATGGGTTCATTTCGTATAATAATGGGTGCATTTCGTATAATAATGGGTTCATTTCGTATAATAATGGACGCATTTCGTATAATAATGGGTTCATTTCGTATAATAATGGACGCATTTCGTATAATAATGGTGCATTTCGTATAATAACGGGTTCATTCCGTATAATAATGGGTTCATTTCGTATAATAATGGGTTCCTTTCGTATAATAATGGGTTCATTTCGTATAATAATGGGTTCATTTCGTATAATAATGGGTTCATTTCGTATAGTAATGGGTTCATTTCGTATAATAATGGACGCATTTTGTATAATAATGGGTGCATTTCGTATAATAATGGATGCATTTCGAATAATAATGGGTGCATTTCATATAGTTATTGGTTCATTTCATAGAATAAAGGGTGCATTTCCTATAATAATGGGTTCATTTCTTATTATGATGAGTGTATTTCATACAATAAAGGGTTCATTTCATATTATAATAGCGCATATCGTATAATAGTGTGATCATTTCGCATACAAATGGGTGCATTTCATATAATAATGAGTTCATTTCGTAGGATAGTGGGTTCATTTCATATAATAATGGGTGCATTCTGTTTGGGTAGACTGGTTCCCAGATATTCATGCTTGAGAGTAGCGAAACTGAACCGGAACCAGCCCTATAACGGTTCACCTGTTAGGGACTCTTCATGGTATTTTCGTCACCGCTAGTCCTTCCTTCCTACCTGACCGATCGGTCCTGTCGTTCTCAGATATTTTCGCACCTTTAAGATCTATAGACCGTGAGCTGCTTATAGACCCCCCTCCCCCAGGGCGAATTTTGTACACTATGATTTCTAAAACAACACTATATATGCTTCAAAATGACACATGTTAGCCCTCTAGCAGTTGGGGCGTTACCGTGTTACAGCCATGTTAACTACCTTACCCTATAACAGCTTCCAATCATATTGTGCAATATAAACCTATACCTACATCTCATTTATCAACATGCTGATGTCCTCAAAAACATGTAATTAAATGCAGTAAACGGCTAGTATACATCAAAACAGCGTAAGTCCATTTTATTGCAGTTATATACGTTACTTACGTTCAAAAATACTACTATTTAGTGTTGTGCTATCACTAGACAATGAACTGCCATAACATATCTGAGGGGGAGTTTTATACACTATAATTTTCAAAAAACACATAACATAAGCCACAAATAATTAATGTTACCTCTTTATGTGTTTGGGTGTTACCCTGCAAAAGCAGAGTTTAATACATTACCTCCCAAAAAATAGGAAATCCTATAGTATATATATATCAAACTGTTCTTATTCTTACATATCAATATTATCTTGTAAGCTGAACATTTCTTGTACTTCAACAACAGCAGAATCTAGGGCGAAGATTTGGTACCTGTGGAGTGCATTTGGGCCCCCCGGTGGCTTGGGCTGCTGTCCGTTCTAAGGCGGTGGTTCTGTTGTTGTTGACTTTTTGTTTATTGTTACTCCCATTGTGGGAGTCTGTAATTGTTCTATGTTTTGATGTACGTTACTTTGTGTCCGTTCTGGTATTGCAGTCATCTTGATGGGGAAGAGGGGGCTGGTTGCTTTGCTTGGTTTATCTTCCTGGTGTCTCGTGGTGGTTGGGCGGCTCTTCCTCGCGGTGCCACGGGGTTGTCTGCAGTTTGTGATTGTGGTATTTCCTGATCATACTCACTTACTATTTTTAAATGACTAGAAGTAAAAGTTTAACACATTTAGGCACCTTTTATTACTGTTACATATGTTACATTTCTTTAAATACATTATTTAAGTGCAGTATTAGCATCATATAAGGTTAAACTGCTAGAGGATGTAGAGTATTGCCATTTGAGGGCTCAATTAAGTGACAGTAACAATAAATATTGCAAATTAAAGTGGGATTAAACTCTGACAAAAGTATGGGTGATGAAAAGGAAGAAACTTGAGCTCAAAATGCATAAAATGTCATTTCAATTGGAAGTGATTTATCAAAAAAATGTAAACATCACTTACAGAAAATGCTTAATTCAATGATCAAATTATGTTTCTTAAAAGCTTAAATAATATTACTTATCTAACTTACACTTATATATGTTTAATCATTTTTAAAACTGCTTTTTTCTTTTGAAAAAAATGGTATATTAATTTCGTACCAAAGTCGGTCTGTCGTCCGTCCGTCTGTCTGTCCGTCTGTGCGTCCGTCTGTCACGTTTCTTGTAAATGCATCTCCTCATAAACCGTTAGACATAGCAGCTTTAAACTTTGTACCTAGATAGGCCACATGATGTAGAGGGTACTGGGCAACATTTTGTGTGACTTTGACCCATAGGTCAAGGTCAAAGGTCAAATAATGTAATTTCTTATATATGCATCTCCTCCTTAACCGTTAGACGTAGCAACTTCAAACTTTTTACCTAGATAGGTCACATGATGTAGCGGGTACTGGGCAATATTTTGTGTGACCTTGACCCAAATAATGTTATTTCTTGTAAATGCATCTCCTCCTCAACCGTTAGACGTAGCAACATCAAACCTTGCAGATGAATAGGCAACATAATGTAGAGGATACTGAGCAGGATTTGTGTGGCTTTGACCCAAACGTCAAGGTCACAGGTCAAATAGTGTACTTTCTTGTAAATGCACCTTCTCCTAAACTGTTGGACGTAGCAATTTCAAATTTTGCAGGTGCAAAGGTCATATGATTCGGAGAGCACTTGACAACATTTTGTGTGACCTTGACCCATAGGTCAAGGTCATATAGTGTTTTTTTTTTATAAATGCTTCTTCTCCTTAACCATTGGACATATTAACTTCAAACTTTACAGGTGCATAGATCAAATTATGTAGAAGGTACTGAGCTACATTTTGTGTGACCTTGACCCCAAGGTAAAGGAACTTATAGGTCAAAATGCGGGTATTCGCGCGATGGTGTACCATCAACTTCTGCTCTAGTTATACATGAAATGATACATTGTATATGCAAGACATTTTTCCTCACTGTCTACAGTTCGATTTAGATGAAACATGATATTAAGCATGTGGTAGTTTAGTAAGATCTATTGACCATTATTTAAGCCCAAAAATACATATATAGCTTATCAGATATTGATAACAACTATATTGATAACAATCAAGGAAGAAAGCTACCTTACAATTTCTAAAATATTTTCTAAAATTGCAAGTAATTTTAAGCATGGTCAAAATCGAGAAATGAATAAAAACAGGTGTTTATCATTTGAACAAAAACTTAAGATTTTTTTTTAAAAATCATAGTGATTTCTGAACCATATATGACACCCACGATGTCAAACTTATGGTTATATCACCTATGGTAATGAATTCCTCTTTATTTTATACTTAGCAGTGAAATCAATGCATATCAAAAACAAATAAAAGTGATATCAATCACTAGTGAAATGATATGATATCAATCACTAGTGATTGATATCAGCCTATATTTTCACTGTAGAGTTTTTGGGATCACCTCTGACTTTTCCATTCACTCAATGCAGCTCACTTCGAAAGTTCAAACGCCTATTATTTTCTTATTTGTGAACAAAAACATCAAGTGTGGGTAGTCATTTTCTTAGTTAGAACATGAGGAACATTTTGGTACCAAAATAATTCAGATTTGCTGAAATTTTTCTATTTTGAATTTTCAACACCTCCCGCTTCAGTGAGTGAGACAATGCATGTAACCTATGCTACGCAACGTCATCAACAAATTACGACGTCGTTTATGACGTCACTTGCCTCACACTTTGACGCTGAATAAATTTCTTTTTATCTGTAAGTCCTGATGGCTAATGATCATGTAGATTGATCCAGGTGTTCTATCACAAATACTCCTTTGCCTTCTTTTACTTTATTGTGATTCGGCTTGAAGCATGGCTAACAAATTGCTTAACTGTAAATCTTCTAAAAAAGTATAAAAGAAAAAGAAAATTTACTTTTTTTAGTAAATACCAAATATATTTCATCTCGTGAGTTGAAAACATGGAAATTTTCATTCGTGCTACGCACTCATGAAATTCTGATTTTTTCAACACACTCGATGAAATATATGTGGTATCCACCTCAAAAAAGTAAATGTCCTCTTTATATCTAAAGCATGTCCAGTATACTCTTTATCTCGGTAACATAACACACATATTTTAGGAGAATATAACACTTGCCATCTGTTTCATCTAGTTATACAATTTTGTGAAGTAATGAAAAATGACAGCATAAGTTTTGTTCTAAAGGTTCTTTGATAGTCATGCATTTAAAAGGGATAATACATAGAAAGCTCCCTGCGTTGTTAGTATTGTATTGTATACATGGCTAAATGAATGTACTTAAATGAATGCCAAATGAAAAGATGATAATGGTTACAAAATCACATCCTTCTAATCATTTGCATAATTCAAATCAAGCTAAATAGATTATAACTAGTAAAGCAAAGAATAAATCAAATGAGCCAGCACATTTTGGTACTTAAAACAGTTTCAATAAACGAATGCTTATGTTATCCTGTGTAAATGTGTAGACTCACCAGACATTTGCTGCCTGCATACACTTAGTATAGATGTAGACCAGAATGAAGACGGCTGGCTCCACTGCGTCAGCATGGACAAATAATGCTGGCTTTTGCCAATATGTGATAAGTATCAAAATCTCACATGCTGGTCAAATCTTCATTTGATCGCTTTATATATTACATTAAATAAGATCAGCAATTATTGTTTCCATCTAAATGCAATAGTTTTTATATTTTGCTACTGTCAAAAAACAAATCTGAGATATGGTTTCAATATTTGGTATACTATATCATACACACATGTAACATATATGACAATGGATACACTGCAATATATGTGGTATTTATGATATGTGTCTGTTTGTTTTCTTGCCTTACGTCCCAAATCAACAGATATGGTCATGGCGGGACAGTCAGTTCACCTAACCAACTTTTTCCTCGGCAGGCTTGAACAAGCGGTTAACCAGTAATTCGTGCACATACTTTCACTTGTAACCGACAACAACCCTTCTTGAATGAATCAGCGGAAGGGAGGAGAATGACTGTAGAAATTATTTCATGATCAATCTCCATGAAAGTATGGTACCGGGCCGGGATCGAACTTGCCACCCCTGGATCTGCAGTCAGACACGCATCTGTAGCAATATACGTTACCGATTGCTCTATGTGGCCCTGTTTATATTTATGATATCTTTTTCATTGTGAAAGAAATATGATTTCTTTTGGAGACAATTGAGGGAAAATACCCATAAAAATCAGAAATGCATAGATACTAATCAACAAAATCATGTATACTTTGTTATCATTGCATGTAAGTTCATCATGGTAACACTGTTGATAGTGACTAGGGTGGCCTCTCAATTCCTTTTAGTCAGAACACTTTACTTTTTGTAATTGTCCAGTGTGTTTATAACTCATTCTATTAGTTTTATATTCATATAAAGCTTTGTTATTGAGGATTTCTGCAATTATTTGCTCATGCCACATTCTGTACAGTGGAAATAAGCATCAGCTCTTTATACATTAATTTATAAAACTAAGTATGATCTCATGACAGCACTTTTTTATATGTTTTACTTTTCTATCCCACATAGTTAAAGAACATTGTTAAATCTATTTTGCATTAACTTTAATGTCACCTGGCCAAATTTGGTATGCCCTTATTCTAGCTGATAAAGTCTTATAAATTTAAATTGGTATTATAAGTAACAACTGGCCTGATTCTGTGGATATTATCCTATCACATGCGATCATTGTCAAATAAAAACCCATCATTAACAGTTATTTTTCCACATTTTCATGGAAGTATTTGTTATTTGTAAATCATTTACTTATCTATATAAAGTTAACAATGCTTGAGCAAATGATCAGAACTACTAAGTTGATTTCGTTAACATTTTATTCATTAAACTGTGAAAGCTACGCTGAAGATAACAAAGTCCATTTAAAAGCTAAAGATAAAGCAATGTGTCACCATTTGCATACGCAAATAAGATGTCCGTATAAAATTTTATTTGGAGACAAATTCTTTAAACAGTTTCTGAAAACATTCACTTATAATGCATAGTATCTAATGTAACACATATCAAATTTTATTGTACCAACTTATATATGCTTGATTCTATCTGGATTGATAGCACACACTTTTGTATGCTACCACCTCCAACACAAAATCTAGTTAAAAAGCAGTTTTTATTACTGTAGATGAGCATAAATTACAAGGAATACTAGCCTGTATAGTGTTACTAACTATGTTCGATAATATGGACAACAGTTAACTGGTTGCACTAAAATTATTTTGTTGCTGTTGAATAAGTAATTAAATTAAACTTAGTACCAACAATCTTTAGATAAGTATTACAGAATCTAAATCCACCTTATATAACCATTTTAGACTCAATTTATACAGCCTTTGACATCATTTTTGACTCATGTAGTACCTTCTGATATATTTAATATGGTAATATACGTTACTTTAACAGTTTTGACAAAACGTGGAAATATATATTTATATTCAGCTATCACTTTAGAGCTCTAATATTATTTAGCATTGGAGTATAAAAGCTATAAATTTTGCCAAATTGGTAAAAATATTTTTTTTAAAGTTCAAAAATATATTATTTCACAAAAGCAAAAATGCTTTGACATTTGGATATACAGTGAGCCACTTTAGTTACGCACCACTTATAAAATGTAAAATTACTCAGAAAAGAAAAATGATATTTTTATTCTGAGACTACCAGCGTAAAGCGCATCTATATTTGCATTACCAATTGCAATTTCATTGTGATCAGATCAGAAACGAATGAGAAAATAGATCTTGAAGGGCACTACCCTCAAAACACCATTTCACATTGCATTATTTCGAATGAAACTCAGTTCACACTGCACTTTCTTCAGGGTCGTATTTCTGCTTTGCCAGAGATAAGAGCCAATTTATTCTTGGCAATATCTAAGACTGGAATGTGTTTGTTAACTTCATCATTTTTTTAAACGTTTTACTATTTTGGTTACCAGCTGGCCAAGGTTTGAAAAAAGTTGGTTTTAATAAGAAAAATTAAGTTAGTTAAAATTTTGTACGATTCTGAGTAAACTAGATATCAAAACTTTTCTTTTATAATTTCATTTTAAACAACTCTGTATCCGCCGTTTATTTTCGTAAAAAAATAACGGATTTATTGGCGTCATGGTGTTTACGTTAGTGTTGACGTCACTACTACCAAGGCTATAAGACGTGTCAATGATAAGACGTTTTAGTGTTTTGAATCTTCTATGTCAACAAGTGACTCATAACAAAACAATTTGCGAAGGAAACGCTGTTTGATTATTGTATATGACGTTAATATGACGTCAAAACGAGAATTTCTACAAAAAGTAACGGTGTTACTAATTTCAACGACCGAAAAAAGGGGTTTTACTTGAACAAGATAATTATTTTGGGTGTTTTTCTGTCACAACGATCACCATGGATGATGCCTAGCACAAAACGCAAATAGAAAATATAGACGTTCAAGTTGCACGTGCATTTTTGTCAAAGTAAGTAAAATTGCCCTTGACGCAGCAGAATGTTTCGCATGAGTGATTCTGAATATATTTTTGATGTCAACCAACAGATAAAATGTCAATAAGTAAATAATCATAGAGAATGTTTGATTCCAGCATTTTTGTCAAAAAATGTGGGCCCTGAAAAAGTGGTGCGTAACTAAAGTGGCTCACTGTAGTCTCTTAATACGAGCTTATAAACTCCATTTCAGACAAAGTATTATCTTTATATCTATTAAACACACCAAAAGGTTTTGAAATAAATTAAAATACCCTATGGTGTATCATTTATGGTATAAATCAATATATAGAAAGCCTTAAAGTTAATGTAACATATATAACATATGGCAATCAAACATCAAAAAGATATTTTACACCATAAACAATGTTCAATATTCCTTTCAGTCTTGCTTATCAATAGAATGCTCATATATGGTGTTTAAAAGCATACAGATAGGATTGCATGCTGTATTTTGAAATGAAAAGATTCATACCTTACATAACGTTTTCTTCAGGGTTGTCATATTCAACAGCTTATGACAAACGTCAATATCTGCAGGGAATTAACTGCTTTTGTATATTTTATGACTAATTAGCCAATTTGAATTTTTCATCTACTACCTTAACAGTCTTAATTGCATATTTTTAATGAGGGGTAACGTAATTAACAAGATGTAACACCCAAAATCCCCAGCCCCCAGAGGGCTTACATGTTTCAAAAAGCTCGCCAGATGATACGCTTTCTGAAAACAAAAGTCTAACTGGGGGGAGCAAAACCCTTAGTAGCTCATGGCCTACTATGTAAATGGTAGACAATGTAAAAAGCGTAACCAAAGACGCCTTCTAGACCACAGTCGGTTATAAACCTCGCTCTTTTTTTCACGAGTGGCAATTTAACCGTTCAAGAGATCTCTCTCTCTCTCTCTCTCTCTCTCACACACAAACTTCCAAACAGTGGCAACTTCCTTTCAGTAGGAATAAACACTGCTGCAATGCGTCGTTTGACCCCGAGGTCACGCATAACTAGTACGGTGGCAGATTGATTTCTAGAAAAACGGCCAGCTTCACGTGGGCTCTTGACAAACCTAGTTAAACAAAGATGGCGGCCTCGGATAGCATCTGTGCCGCTTCACTTTTTTGACTGCAAATTATTTGAATTATAATAATTAAACTTTAGTCAAGCTTGCATGTTTGATTATTTCGGATGCAGAGGAGTTTATGACACGTCTAGTTAAGTACAAATCACAGCCAATAGTCCCAAATTATCAGTACATGTATTATTATTTTTTTATTTTTTAGAATAAAAAACAACTCTTAGTTTAAATTCGCTTTAACTATTTAGAAAAAAATAGTAAATAATTCTAAAAATTTACCAAATATAAGTCATTAATTGTTTCAGAAAGCCTCTTTTACATTATATACTATGTAATCAAGAACGCACGTGAAGCTGACCGTTTTTCTCTAGAAATCCATCCGCCACCGTACTATTTATGCGTGTCCTCGGGATCAAACAACGCATTGCGGCAGTGTTTATTTCGATTGTCGATTCTTTAGTATTGCGCCTGCGCAGACAATACCTAACAGGTGATCCATTATATAGACTGGTCCCGGTTCAGTTTCGCTACTCTCAAGCTTGTATGTCTGGGAACCCCTCTACCCATTATATTGCGTTTACCACATATTATAGTATAATTTGCACATGCTATTATGTAAAATTGACCCGACGGTATATTGAAAACGCTTATCATTATATGACATGCACTTGTTATACAGAATGCACCCAATATTATATGAAATGAACCCATAATTATACAGAATGAACCCATTATTAAACGAAATGAACCCACTATCGTACGAAATAAACTCATTATTATATGAAATGCACCCATTTGTATACGAAATGATTAGACTACTATACGAAATGCATCCATTATAATATGAAATGAACCCATTATTGTATGAAATACACTCATCATTATAAGAAATGAACCCATTATTCTATGAAATGAACCCATTATTATACGAAATGCACCTATTATTATACAAATTCATCCATTATTATACGAAATGAACCCATTATTATACGAAATGCACCCACTATTATACAAAATGTATCCATTATTATACGAAATGAACCCATTATTATACGAAATGCACCCATTTTTATACGAAATGCGTCCATTATTATACAAAATGAACCCATCATTATACGAAATGCATCCATTTTTATACGAAATGAACTCATTATTATACGAAAGAAACCCATTATTATACGAAATGAACCCATTATTATATGAAATAAACCCATTATTAAACGAAATGAACCCGTTATTATATGAAATGAACCCATTATTATACGAAATGAACCCATTGTAATATGAAAAGCACCTACCAATATGCTGATACCTACCTTAAGGCAGTCATGGCTTTCCATAGTGAACGATTATCAATTATCGATTATTGATATATTGAGTGTTTGTTAGCAATGAGCGTGTCCAACAGTGTACACGTATAACAAACAAAAAAAATTCTTTCTCTGTAGATCATTGTTGTCTTTAAAAACAGTGTAGACCCTGATGAAATGTCACATTATGCGGCATTTCATCTGGGTCTTCACTGTTTGCAAAAGTACGCGTTAAGGAGTCTGATATCAGAGCTTTTGTGAAATTAAATGAGCCTATTTAAAAAATTTTGGTACCTATCGTATGTGTGTATAGAGCGTCCCTGGAATAGTGAACGATCAGACGAGCATGCGCGCCCGCGCAGTCTCGTCAGAGCATTTGCTTGCATACGTACAGTAAGGACGTAGATGATAATTCATGCAAAAAATAACACTTCTAGACCAAGTAGATATACGCATTGTGTCTTCTCGTGAGTTACTTTTGTTACAACTGAAAGATGCATCAGTCTGGTAGCATTCCGCAATCAGAATGCAGTACACGAAAACGAGCCGCCCATTCATTGCTGTTTGCTAAACAGCCGTAGCCACTGAACATCGATAAGTTAGGGATCTTTCATGCCAACCAAACCTCTATTTGTCTTGATCTACATCAGAAATAAGGGTGAGGTTGGCGCCGTCAAACAGGTTTTTAAAAGACCTCATGTAAAAAAAAATTGTACTGACCGTTCCAAGGCGGTGCTTCTTTTGTGGATCCTTGTTGTTATTTGTATTTCATGACTGTCATGCTATCTTGACTGTTCCTAGCCGCCGCGTGGTCACCTGCTGGGACAGGGCTAACCTCTTGGCTCTTTTGTATGTGATGTTTTATTGTGTTTTGTCACTTTCCGATATGGTGCCCTGGGTCATGTGTGGTATTTGATGATATCGAGTCCTGACCTTTGCCTTCTTCTTCACGTTTATAGATGAGCTTGCATCTAAATGTTTTGTACTGTACTTCTATATGCTGTTGACGTCTTACTCAAAATGCTGCAGGGGTGAGGGGCGGCAGCCCAAATTATTTTTTAAATTTTGGAACTTATTTAAAAACAAACGTTTGGTCACTTTTTGTAGAGGGCCTTGTATTGAACATTTGGGTTCAATTATTTAGAATTTGAGACAGTGGTTTAGAAGGAGGGGTGTCATTTAAAAAACGGTTTACTGACGATAGACAACGGATGGTGCACGATGGACAACTCGCACACAATGGACGACGGTTGAGAGATGATGGACAAAGACTGGTCGCTATGCCAACCTTGAGCTTTCAGTTAAGGTAAGGTAAACAAATCATGTATATCAAAACGGGACAATAAAACCACAGAAAGAAGAGAGACCCTAATTTAACTAGAACTAGGGCTCCTATGTTTTGCAGTTCAACATATTACTCGCTTGGTAGGATTAAGGTGTGTGCCATCTTGAAACTACTGCCCTGCCAGCCAAGAGCGACAGTGACGTCATGTTTTGTTACAAAGTAATCAAGGACTTAGAATCGATAGATCACTTGTGTATTAATCCTATCCGCAGGCAGGATAGGATTAATACACACTTGATCTATCGATTCGCATTAGCTTAAGTGGATTGTACAAGTTTATGTTTTACTTAACAATTGTAAACAAAACACAACGTCAATGTCACTCTTGGCTGGCAGGACAGTAAGTTTACATGAATCATACCAATTATAACTAGGATTTGTTTATAACGGTTCTCATTTTCATCTATCTTTTAGCTAACAGTATAGGGTTTGACATTTTATACGAAATGTTTAATTAAGCAATTTCTACTTATGTTTACAAACATGCGTCCAAATAGCTCGGTTGGACTATTGTGGCTGTTGTATATCAGCCGTGTGTCATCCATCGTCGGTCGTGTGTCGTCAACAATATTGTTTCAAGAACATCTCCTAAACCACTAGCTCATTCATTCTACGCTAAATGGACAAAATATGAAAATACACTGTCCCACGCTTATTAAATATTCTTATTGCATGATATGTTAAGGCATTGGGTTTTGTATACCTCATCTAATACCTGTTTGAGGTTTCTTACATAAAAAAAAATAGATTATGTATAGAAAAAATGTAATTTTTGAATATACTATGCTTCTAAATCTACCAAATTCTCGTGTCCCTTGTTTATGTTCTTCAAAAGTAGTTATTTATGGGCCCAATTACATGTATTTTATCCCAAAAAAGTTTTTTGGTGTAAACCTAAGATACGATTAAATAGACTGCCGATACTCTTTACCTGTTTCAGTTGTAGAAATTTTGATGAAAAATGATAATCACTTGTCCCGATTTTTAAAGTAAGATACGTTACAGTCTATTTCTGGGTCATAGCATTTACAAATTATGTTTATTTTTAGTATGCAACTGATTATTTTAGATGCAATTATATCAGTATAAAAGATTTAAACCACAAAACTGTACTGTGATCTATCTTAATTAAAATATAAACAAAGGTTTCATCCAGAATACAAAAACACCAAAATATTTGGTAAGATACGTTACAGTGTTTTTTGAGTGCACTTCAGTCTTTATTAAAGCTTTACCCTAACCCTTGCCCGCACAATACTGCCGAATGTTTACTTAAGGGAAAATAATATAGCATTCGTGGAATACTAGTTAAACCTGGCTAAAATGGACTTTTAACATTTTATTGGAATAAGATACGTTAAAATAAGATACGTGACGCTCGATTAGAAGGCTGCATCTCTATGCTGATAAATCAAGTGTACCCCTGTATGCACATGTGCTATGTTATTTATATTGGCAGCGGAAGCACTGGGCACTATTTTTTACTCATAGCTTAAGGTTATGAAGCGGAACAATTTGGAGCTTTTGAATTTTACAAAATCACAGATCTTTGAGAAACAAAGGTACATTATCGTTGAAAATATTATATTGTACAATATGAAGCATTTGAAACTATTTGAAATATGAAATGCTAAAAACCAATTAGCCAAACAAATGACATCTTGGTCAATTTGAAAACAGAAAACATTGCCTACAACCGATCCTTTCAGCGTAACGTATTTTATGAAAAGTCACGTATCTTATTGAAAACAAAAAGGAAATACTTTGTGATAGCAAGAATTAATCAGTCATTTTTTGTTATAAAATTGAATAAACAGCACATGTGAATATTTTATTTCAAGAAATAGTATGCTGAGCTCTTTGAGTTCAGATTACTTTGCATAACGTATCTTATGTTTTTGTAACGTATATTATGAAATCAGTGTTTCCTGTCATCTGAAGTCACAACTTAGGAAAATACTGACGCAAAAACTTTCATGGCTGGTTAAAGGTGATGTTGTCTTTTGTCACAATATTTTCTTGTCAGTGAAATGAAAATAACATAAATTTTTCATATGAATCTTTTGTATTTCATGCTAGTTTTTAAGGAGTGTAAAATAGGCTATTCAAATGTAATTGCAAATGTAACTCAACGTCTGATTAGATAAAGTCGTTAATTTGCGACTCATGGTGAAGTTCTGTGTAGCATTGTCAAACATGTTGCATCTGGAAAACGTAAGCATCAGTTTAGGGTATTAAAATCTGATATTGAAATGATCAAAGCGACATTTGAGCTGAAAGCATAAGATACGTTACAATCCCTTTGTAGACACTAGACAGGAATGACAGTTGGAATGATTGAATTAATTGTTTGAATTTGGATAGTTAAATAACTGATTATGAATTAGTTTGTGTTTGTTCTGATTCACAAGCATAACTGATAATATTTTACATCATTTTCTATAAATACCACTTTCACTCTGCAATTATGCACCCTATCTGTATTGTGTGCTCTGCTGGTTTTGAATTGATTATTTTTAATATATATAGGATAAACATTTCTCATTAGTTATTGTACTAGACTCACTACTAGTCAATTTAATCAAACAGGATGATTCAGGGTATGTCATAAAGTGGATTTACATTGTATAAACAGATGAGACTCAATATCTGTAAGATACGTTACAAAATGGTCTGTTTTTCAAAATGCTTATTGTGGTTATATAGAATACATAGTGTGTGTGAAACCAAATTGATACAATCACATAACATTGCAACTTAGAAATTATACGAAAATGTCATGTGTTAAACGGGATATTTGATTTTTATCGATTAAAATAGAGATAATGTTAATAAAAAATAATTTCTTTCAATTTGACCTTGAATCTTCTTGCGCATTACCACAAGATGAAAACCACTATTGCTTAATACTTATTATATAGCTATACATTATTTCTTAGGGTATTTAAAATACATAGCAAGCATTCTCTAATATTTAACTACATTGAGTATTTTATCCTTATATATATTGTAACGTATCTTACGTTGTGTAAATAGCACACCTGTTTACGTCAATATTTTTCTTTCAAGAAAGCTTTATTTGGGTACACTGAAGTTTGTTTCAGTATATTAACACGTTAATCTATCAGATACAAAGTTCATATATCAAATCTAAAGTATTCGATTTTCAACTTTTCTGATTTCACAATTGGCCAGTTTAACGTAGAATGAATGCTGAGCTGGATTTTAACCAAACTTGGCAGAAATAATTCTAATATAGCACTCGTTAATAATTGATCAAATGGTTTTAGTATGTTGTATATCTAGTACACACAGACTATATATTTTCGAGATGAAAACTTTAAACATCTTTAAACCATAAGGCCAAGCGCCTTTATAATTGAAATGTAGCATCGTTTAACAGTTTCATCAAATTATGCATTTGGGCTAAAATAGCCCTACCCGAGGTCAACTGTTGGACGGACTTCTACCAAAGTATTTTAAAATATTTTGATCCGCCAAAAACATTACTTTTTCCTACACATCTATTAGGATAGATACACCATTAAATTTTGTTAAAAACTACTGGTATGATTTGAAAATAATTTTGAACAAATGGTTTTGGAGTCAACCTCTGCTAAAGTTGTTAAAATTATTTTGATCAATTAGAAAAGGACCACCAGGGGCGGCGATAGTTTTTGCTGTGCATATATAGGGGAAACTTTTATACAATCTTCTAGTCAGAAACTACTGTGCGGATTTGAAATTAATTTCGCACAAAATGTGTTTTTGGGTCCCTCTGCCAAGATTGTTCAAATTATATTAAACTCCAACTGTTAAGTTTTTAGAACTAATTTTTCGCAATAACTTTTTGTCTTCAATTTTAGCAAAATGTGTTCGCGATGAAAGTTGTAGAGGAGACTTTCCGCCAATTTCTCCAAAAAGTCTGGTGCTTGTGGCGCAAACAGATTTATGTGTATATAGATGAAGGTTTTGCAATAAATTGACTTCGTCCTAAATTTCTAAGTCTTTTATTGACAGTTCGTATAGGCGTGGCAGAAAAGGGTAGTCTCAAAAATTAGTCGTTAGCGTGCATATCCCGTTATTCAAAGGTTGTATACGAGAGGTGATTCACCAGTTTTGAAACACTTTTATTATATCTATAAATTTCACATAATAAAACTTTCATGCAAAATGTGTCCAATCTGTGATGCATGGAGGTTGTAGCTCCGTCTTCATTGCTTATGTTATGACCCTAGTGTCTTATTGATAATGGAATGGTCCAGTTTTCTTCATTTGTCTCACAATGCTCGTTAAAGACTTGCTAAAGTGTAGGTTTCTGTCGCTTCTTAAAGTGCCTTGTAAGGATTCCCAGATAGCAAAATCAAACGAGTCAGCATCTGGGCCTTTATGCCCCCACTCCCGAGGTGTAACAACGTTCACGTTTTGAAAACGTCTATACAAATGTACGTTAACGTCTGCTTTAACGTATGGCTCGAAGACTTGTCTTGGTGAAATACCATGTCCTTAATAAGGTCACTTGGAAACGTTCTTGCTACATTAAATTAATGAATTGTTTCAAAACTTTGCCAATATGATATTACGAATTGACCTTGACCTTTTAGGGATGATCCGGATCTCAGTCTTGCTATAGAAACTAATTACAGCCGAGGCCAAGAAACCTGGTTCAAACGATCACTCGTAACACATTTGAGTTTTGAAGGATCAACATGCCCTTTACGGATGTAGCAGACTCGGCGAGGACCACAGCTGCCACCCAAGTTAAACATTGTCTCATATGTGGTCACAAATATTTTCAATTCTTCCCAATTTAAACATCTAATATGAATTAAATAGGCACTACCTATTTCCGTGCGTCCAAGTTAAACTATCCAGACAAGAGAGACCTATGGCCCTGGATCGCTCACCTGAATCCTGGCACATGATGTATTGGTCTATGGCTAAAGAGATATGATTTAAAGACTTTAGCTCTTATAGCCATGTTGTTCAGCCAAGCTGAACTTTCTGAACAATTTTGGTAGAGGGCATCATACGAACATTTCTGTAATATTCTTTTGAATTTGGACCAGTGGTTCAGGAGATGTTGTTAATAGTCATTTCTCATCGGGAGCTCTGGTTACCCCTTCGTTCAGTGGAGCGGAACCAATTGTGCAATTTTGGTAGAGGACATTTTAGGGACAATTCTGTGAAATTATTTTGAATTTGGACCAGCGGTACAGGAGATGTCATTTAAAGACATTTCATATCTAGAGCTCTGGATGCCCTTTAGTTCGGCGGGAGAGAACCATTTGGGCAGTGTTTATGCCCCCAACTTTGAAAAAGTTAAGGGGCATATTGCTTTGGGCTTTTCCATCCATTCTTCCGTCCGTTACAAGTTTAAGATAGGGTTTTAAAATTCCATTGATGCATTCCTCATCAAAAAATAACTGACCGATATTTTTTTTATCAGGATTATCTCCCTTTATGGAGTAATGCCAGCAGAACAATTGATACAATTTTGGCAAGAGCATTATGAGGAACAATCAAAGATGCATACACACACCGAATTTGGGATTCCTAACTCAAAAAGTGAGGAGATATGTTACGACACAATTATTCTAGAAACGTGGTCAGAGGTCAAGGTCAACAGTGACCCAAAAATAGTACTCGACACTGTCATCCAAAGATGCAACCACACATCAAAATTTTGGATTCCTATCTCAAATAATGTAGGAGATATGCTACGGACATGATTATTCTAGATATGAGGTCACAGGTCAAGGTCACAGTGATCCAGATATGGTGTGTGACACATTGCCACCCCAAGAGGTGTGTGACACATTGCCACCCCAAGATGCATCCATTCACCAAATTTTGAATTCCTACCTCAAATAATGTAGGTGATATGCTCCGGACACGATTATTCTAGAAATTAGGTCAATGATCAAGGTCACAGTGACCCCAAAATGGTACGAGACACTCAGTTATTTCAAGATGCATCCACACACCGAATTCGGGATGCCTATCACAAATAATATTGGAGATATTGCTCGGACACGAAAGCGTAACTGACGGACAGACAGACGGAATCGAGAAAACCTAATAAAAGTATAGTCCCCCGAATATGGGACTAATAAATTGAACAAACTTGGGTGATGCTACATACCAAATATCTAGCTCTAGGCATTGTGGTTTCAGACAAAAGATTTTTTGTTTTCATCTCGCAAATATTCTCTTATCCCATCTGATCTAGATATACTCCGGACAGGAACCATTGTGAATAGTTATTGAAGAGGGCCATAAAAGGATCATTCCTGTAACGGTGCCGTGGGTTGGTTTGCAGTGTGTGAGTGTGGTATTTCCTGATCATACTCATTTACTTTTTGGCCTAAATTCAATCAGCAGTTTAGGAGATGCCCTTTGAAGCAATTGTTGACGACGCATGACGGACGACCGACATCCAATAATCGCAATCAGATCTTAAAACTATCCAATGAACATTCCTGTGATGCTTTGTGGTTTAGGGGATGTTGTTTAAAGCGCAAAGTGTTGACTGGCAGATGACGGACATGAAAGGGTCAGATAAGTTCATATTGAGCCTATGGCTAAGGTGTAATGGAATGCTGTTTTGATTATTAAAGACTACAATTTACTGTTATTGGACAACCATTTACTTGGCATTGTTGGCCTAGAGTTCATGGGATTAAAATTATATCTCCTTGCGGTACTCTTTTGTAACTATGTCGGAATTGAGTGCAGGGACATTCATGGAGATTGCAAAGGACAGCAAGAGCATCGTCAGGCAAGGCATATATGCACAACTACGTGTTTGACAGCAAAGGGACCACCAATATAAAGTCTTGAAAAGAGAAGTCATAGGCTTTTTGGTTCCAGAGAAACCTATTCTTTAAGGGTTTTGTCATATTTTAGCCCTGCAGCAATCTTGAATGTGTAATCAGAACCATTAAACTAGCTTTTCTCGCTCTATCGTATGGATTTCAATGTGACATCTGAGGAGGGTTCCCCCATAGTTTGAAAATGTTGAAAGACGGATGACAGAATCTTTGGTATACTATATGCTCGCCTATGAATCAGTTCACACTAAATGTGATAGTTCACCCACAGAGATGCTTAAATATCGTTTCAGTGTCTAGCCTATAACCTCACTTGCCCAATCTGGCCAAGTTTGTAATCTAAATTGTTAGACTTAGAGAAACAATAAGAATTGAATTATTCTCAAATACAGCCAGGAGTTGTTGTTTTTCAAAGGAAGATACATGTATTTGAGTACATCTTTTATGTTGCCATTGCAAACCAGAACCTTTTATGATGACGGTTTGTGCAGAGGGACATCTGTAAAAGCTCACATTGAGCACACTGTGAGCAGGAGGGCTAAAAACTACAGCCTTTTACAAATGAAAGGATTTACCATGGCAACAGTGTTAAGATGCCCAGTTAGGGTTGTTTACCAACACCCTCTGATTTCTAACCAATGGTCGACCATACATAGTCTGGACAGTTTGTGGTACTTAGCAAGTTAGTATACAGTTACCTCTCGTTAAATCAAAGTCTCTATGACCAAACTTTTCACATTGTTTTATTTGTAGCTTGAATTAAAACAGTGGATCTGTAAAAGGATATTACAGTGTTTAAGCCTATCAAGATTGTTTTTGCTATTATCCTTCTAATTACATCAAAGTCAGCATAGTTTTGGATAGAAAATAATTGTGAACAAAGTCTGTTAAATAAGAATTCATCCTAACTTTTCTTTAACTTAAGAGGGTATTTTGAGTTTGAAGGATTCGAGTTAGCGAGAGATTACTGTATTGATCATGTTTAAACATTAAAAACACGAAGTTATAAATTAGATCATGCTATTTATTGAGCTTTGTCTAATACAACCCATGCTGCACTGTATCTAACAGTGAATTCTTTGAATGCAGCACTTCATTGAATAGTGACTTCTTCAAATGCTACACAAATTCCCCCACACACAATGATAACATCATGAATGATTAAGACTTTTGGGGAAAATTAAAAAAGTCACAATTCTATGAAGTGTAACCTTCAAATAGTTCATCATTTGATAATAAAGTGTTATTTTGCTTCTTGAGCCTTTGGGGCTTGCAGTTGTAGTAGCCCAATCCTCTCTATCTCTGTATAGTGAACATCTCTGAATCATATCTGAAAGTAAATTTTGACAGACTAAGATTAAAAGTAAATCAAAGCACTGAGAGTACTGGTGGGGACGGCTGCATTGAAGCGTTCAAATAGGGAGGTTGTTAGTTAGATATCTTTTCTATAACCTGCAAATGGAAACTGGATTTCCCGTCTCTGATGTAGGGTCAAATATATTGCCACAAAGTGAAATGGGAAAGCAATCTTTCTGACGACATTGGCATTTGTTCCTTGGACAAAAACAGCCTTTTTGTGGGAGAGTTTATCAAATGTAATCCATTATTGAACAATGCAAGAAACCAGATGATAATTGCTAACTTAAGAAGTGAATAATCAAACTTTATTTTCAAACGCTTTTATTATGGTGTTAAAATGATCCCTCAATAAATGTTTGTGAAAGCTCTTCAGGCAGGTAAGCGGTAAACAATTTTCTCTTAACTTTGTTTGGCACAACCAAAACTAAACAGTTGTAATTTGTTTCCTAATACCGTGGCATGTTTTTTTCTCCTTCAGATTTCCATTTGGTTTCTGTTGGTTAAAGATCTTATGAGGATGAGGGAAAGTGTTTCCTAGTATCTTACCTAATACAAATCCACCCACTTATTCAAAGAAATCAATGATAATCAAGAACTGATTTGATAAAGTTCTGTCCATTTTTGTATATGTTTTTCCTACTTTTACTTAATCGCCACCATAGACATTATGTGCAAGCTTGAATGAAGTCTCTTAATGGCAGAGCCAAACCAATTGTATAATTTTGGTAGAGTGCATCATTAGGGCCAAGTTTGTGAAATTATTGTACATTTTGGATCATTGGTTCAGGAGGAGAAATCATTCAAAGGCATTTCTTATCTGGAGCTTTTGCAGATCCACTGTTCAGTGGAGTGGAACCATTTGTGCAAAATTGGTAGAATACACCATAGGGGACAGTTCTGTGAAATTAACTTGCTTTTGGGCCAGGTGTTCAGGAGGAAATTCTGTTAAAAGAAGTTTCTTAGCTAGAGCTCTGGCAGTCATTTTGTTCAAAAGAGTGGAACATCTGGTCACGAACCTGAAGGCCTAAAGTCACAGAAAGTAAGAAAATGAAATAGTACATGTTCTTCAAATACAAATGGTTCTATAAAATAACTGGTATTTCCGCCCAGCAAGGAATTATTTCAATTTCGGAAACATAAAGAAATCACATGGGGCAAGATCTAGGGAATGCAGGAGGTGAGGCAAAATAGTTACTTTTCCTTTCTTCAAAAACACTGTAACTATTTCAGAGGCATGAGCAGGGCCATTGCCATGTAGAAGACAGATATGTTTAAAACCAGTGACAGGGCGTCGTTTCTGGTATGTTTTAGGCTTCTCCAGTACTATATGTCTTTGTAGTCCTTTCCAGTGATGTTTTTGCCCTTTTCCACCAGCACTTTAATTGCGACTCCTTCACCAGAGAAGAAAATTGCATACCAAACCTTCCTTGCACTTAAAGACCGTTTGACAATTATTGGGCGTCTGCTATGTTAAGTGGCCAAGATTTTATTGCTAACCTTTCTGACCAGCTCAAATTAATAGACCCGATTTTCATCACCTGGGACGACATTGGCAAACTGCTTTTTGTCATTAGTTTGAAACATTTTAAGCAGCTTTTTGGCCACTTAAACCTGTTGTCTGTTTTGCTCATTAGTCAACAGATGTGGCACCCATCTAGCAAAAATATTTCGGACTTTTAAATGTTTCTTCAAAATAAAGTGAACCGTTGATAGTGACATGCCAACTTTTCATGCAATATCACAAACTGTAAATCTGGCATCTCCTTCAATGATTTCCTTCATTTTTGAAACGATTTCTTTACAAGCTGCGAATTTTCGCCTTTCTGATTTTGGTGCATTTTTGATGGACTCTAAGCCAGATTAAATTTTATTTTTCCAGCGCCTAACTGTGTCATAAGACACACAAGAAGGTCCATAAGTAGTAGAAAGTTCAATCATCAGCTGCTTTAAAGAACAGACAAGTTTTGAGCGAGCTTTGATGTAACCCCTTATTTCATCTTTTTGGTTGACTCTTCTACATGTACCAACTATCTTTATTACAGTGGTCAATGACTGCGTGTATTAATATGGCAAATTTTGTGTCTTACATTAAGTCTAACATGTACATTTATACACCGTTGTGTAGACCTTAAATAAACCTATATGGCTAAAATTTTAAATATTTTTGAGGTCCTTGAAATTCCTGATATTTCTTGGGGGTGAATGGTAGATTCTGGGCCAGACCCTTCGTATGAAGAAAAAAAGAGTTACCCACCCCTTCCAAGCCCCCTAGGACACGCAAATAATCTTCTGTGACAAGAATACACTTTTACAAAGAGGCTCTGTCTACACTAAGAAATTGAAGCGGTTGATTGGGCAGGCTGGCTGACTGACTGACTGATTGATTGACTGACTGAGAAAGCAAGCAGACAGACAGCTATATTTTGCTGCATACTGCTCTAAAACACTGATCAGCTTTTTGGCGGGAGGGGGGTGTGTGTGGCACACTGATATTATCATATATAAGTAGATTCTGTCCATTTTTGGAGATTCATTTGAATTACATTTTTTGTTGGGGGGGGGGGGGGGGGGGGGGCAGGAGATCAGAAAAATAAATATGTTTGGAGATATGATGAAATTATGTTTTTTTTTTTTTTTTTTTTTATGTTTTGGGGGGTCATTTCTATCAATTTGGGGCTTTTTAAGGTCAATGTTCAGATTTTGAAAAAGTTTTTGGGGTCGCTAAAGTTCGGATATGTTTTGGGTATGCCTGATATTCCTTATATTTTATACTAGATAATCTAGCAAAAGAGGCATACAAAAAAGTCAAAAGAGCAAAGAACGAAACAGACAGAATAAGCGAGACAGACAGCCATTGGAAAGTGGACAGACAGAGAAATGGCTAGATTATGCTGCTCACAGCCTTCAGAACATTGGACAGGCGCTCCAACCACCTGAGCTACTAGACACATGTAAGCAGGCTAAACAAGCATATAAGTAAAAGAAGGAAGAACCAATGCAGACCGACAGATGGACAGACGGATTAACGGACAGACAGACAAACAGCTAGATTTTGCTGCTCTCAACCTTCAGCACTTTGGTCAGGCGATCCTACTACCGTAGAAACTAGATAACTTTGCTTAATCAGCATACAGAAAAATAAAAAAAAGCGAAAACCCAATGGCTACATTCTGATCTAACAGGGTTTTGATCCAGTCGTTTCAGCACACCAGCTACCTATCTTTTGTCATTGATGATTCTGACGTTTTGATTTTTTGGATTTCCGTGGACAAGAAAGCATATTGCAGAACCCTGCGGTCATGAACAACGCCACAATGGTCACATCCGCGGTAAGATTAGGAGCATGCTCTCAACCCGTGGTTCAGATTTGCATCAAACTCGCAATAGAACCAGTATCAGCTGTCCCTGCAGGTAGAAACTACAGGCTTTCAAAATGTAAGTGCCTTTGAGCCCATTATTAGTTCTTGCCACTTTAATTAATATGTGGAAAACGGTTTTAAAAAGCCCTGCCCCGCGGCCAGATAACAAAACCCCGCGGACGCTATAGTATTTTTCCACGCACCTCCATTGTTTAGACTTGCAACCGTTGAAGGGGTAGGGGCAGAAATCCCGTTCTCATAAACAATCGACGCTTATTTAAGCCAAATCATTAACATACAGGTAAAAACAAGTAAATGTCGTTTCACAAAAAACGCAAAAATATAGAAACCATTTCTGTAAAAATGTGTAATTGTCAATCAATCCCAAAGTGTCCCGATTTCAAGGACTCGTTCATGATCTATTTGCATTTTTTCTCGCATATTTAACCCTTAAAGCGTCAATCGCAACAAAAGTCGTCTGCTTATCTCGTCTGCCGAAATGTTTAAGAAGCATCTATGGCAGAAAGTGTGGACCCAGACCAGACTGCTCCTATAGGAGCAGTCTGTTCTGGGTCAACGCTGTTTGCTTCTATACGTGATTCGTCAGTAATGTTAGGCAATTATATGAAGCAGAGGACTTCAGCAGACGACATTTTCAGATGCATTTTTTCTTGGCGCTTTAAGGGTTAAGTACTGTAATGCCTTAGCCATGATGTGATGTTAGAGTGACTATTCAAGAATATGTATATGCCTTTAATTGCGCCTGACAAGTGTTCGTAAATAAGTTTTAACTATTTCAAATGAGAACCCCTACCTTCAATTTCAGTTTATATATTCTCCGCGAAAAGACTAGTCGAACAATATCCGCGGCCAAGAATTCGGAATGATACCAGTGGTGAAGCCCGCAAAATAATAATCTTTGCTAACAGGTTGGACCCAGATCAGACCAAACAAAACGTCGAGCCTGATCTGGATCCCAAATGTTTGACACTGTAGCGATAGAACCGCAGGGGCGCATCCAGGATTCCATGTTGGGGGGGGGGGGCAATATTTAAAACATGAAATATTTTCATGCACTCGCAGAAGACGCGAAGCCATGCTAGGGCGTGGGGGGTCGTTATGAACTTGGCACACTTTCACACACCCAAAATAATTCCAACCTATACTCAGGGTCGTAGCAACGAGTTTGAGAGTTAATGTGAGTGTTTTGATTCACAGAATGCATGAATGTGAGTTCTGTAGGTGCCAAGCGCGGGTAAGGGGGTCTGAGGCATGCTTCCCCAGGATTTATTGAAAAATCCGCGCACTTTGGTGCCTTCTGGCACATTTTCATGCAGTTTAATTCTTTATCAGAAAGCTTCATTTTTTTCAACAGGCATAGTCTTAAAATTTTGAAATGAATGGGTAAAATGAACTTCGATGTCATTTCTTCAACTTTCAAATGGTTTTCTAAATGAACTTGTAGACTATATCATGCGCGATTGGAAAAAAAACTGTTTTGTGAAAATGAGAAGAACATAATTATTTGCAGACAAAAGTTTCATCGTGTGTACGTCCGAGAAACATGTTTCAAGAGATTTTTGGAGTTTCATGAAACAATTTCATCGAATAGGACATTGCTATATTTTCTGAAACTTGTCTCATATTTTTCCAGACAATTAGCCAATCACAGCTCGGATATTTCTGAAGGTCAGTTTACCTGTAATTTCTACAAATGTTCATACACAATTAAGAAAGGGGTCTTTTAGCTAGGTACAATATGGTGGGCCCTATATACATTTCTTCGTTGAATCCATCGATCCATTTAAATGTTGCGTTGCAAGTGCAATGGTCATCAGACACAATGGGACAGCAATTTCGTCCTCCTCAGCATGCTCAGTAAGCACCATGTTGAAAAGTATGCACAATTTTAGCGGGAAAGAGCAACAGGTAATGTGAAGTTGCATCGTCTGTACAGTAGTGTATGGTACACACAAAAGTTGCATACAAAGTTGTAGGCAAAAGTTTCATCGTGTGTATCAGGCTTCAGACTGCTCTGATCCGGTGCCACAATGCTTGACCGTATGATAAAATTGACAATTGTTGTGAGCATTAACACATAGTGCTCAGATGACTCCAGTAGACGTCATTCAGAAAAAAGGAACCGAAAGATATGGTAGGCTACAATAAAATGACAGGATTTTAGCAGGGCGCCGCCGATCTGGCACCTTTGAATTTAGATCTCTATCTGACGTTAGCGAGCGGAGCGAGCAAGAAAAAATCAGACTATTTAAAATTGAAAAAAAAAATCAACAACAAAAAACAGTAGCTGCTGCTAAAAACCATATTAACAAGAAAAACTATAGCATGAAATATCATGTTATACTGGGGCGGTTTAAGTGGCTCATTAATGGTTTTACCGAGTTTATGACAGAGCAGTAGATATCTTTTTAATGGACTGATACATGAGGATGGTGCAATATGTAATTCAAGTGCAGCAGCTAGGGTTGAGGGTTGGTGCTCAAAAGAACCGTCTCAATGGCATTGAGGTGATTCTTTTTGAATACCTACTATGTATTTCTGGATTTAGAAGAAAGGTTTTTATTATTATTATTAAACACCCCTGAAAGTATCTGGTGGTCTGGATGTTATTATGGCGATGTGCAGACTGATCTAAAGTCATGAGTTGCACCTTTTGAGTAGGTAGATCTGTTCTCTAAACACGGTGCCTATTTGCTGTCATGTGTACAGCTGAAAGAGATGTCGTAGTACGTTAACAGTTTGTCCAGCTTTCTTTTCATTATGCGTAGGAGCTTTGGCTACTGTTCTATGATCTCTATACAACAGTACGTAATCTACATTCTCAGGAAACATATAAAAGTGGGCCACCATCGGCCCGTCACCAAAACTCCATCATGGCATTTGGTTGGCGGGTCGACAGTGGACAACCGGGCATAGTTTTGGTAGCGCTCAGTGGCATTTTCAAATGCACTTAAGTGTTCAAATGTACGGTCCGATGTGACAAATATGAACCATTCTGACAATATAAACTGAAACTTTTGAGTCAAATTGTAGAATGAAAGAGTAATGATCAGTAATTACTTTTGGTTTGATTTATCTATTATAAAGATCGATAGTTAAAAGACCTTTTTGATCTGTTTGCGGCAGGTAGCAGGTAATAGGGATCAAAGACAATAGGATAATTTCAATTTATTGTTTTCGTCGTATGAAACATAATGCTCTATGCTTATGTTTTTCGCACACACGACACCCTATAAACTGACATTGAGATAAAAAAAAAATATTTGGGCCTCGGAACGTGAAAGCCTGTCTTGGGGGGGGGGGGTGCGAAAAACAAATGCGCAGACTAGCCTGCGCATTAGCGTAGACTGATCAGCGCCTTTTTCATTTGCTTTTTGGGAAGTATCATTTCTAGAATTGCTACAAGTGAAATTTCAATTTTCTAGCTAGCCTCTGTAGATGAGGAGACTGCTTTTAGACTCGCTTTTTCAGAAGCCCCAAAGACAGGTTTTTGTAGCCTTGAGGCCCATTTTGTGTCGAGAATTGCACAACATGTCACACAAACGCAGTAGCCTACCTAATCAATGCAATTATATATTTTTTCTGGCATCAATGGAACATTGCAAACTGTTTGTAATTGTCGCTTGATGTCAATATAGCAACCCGAATAATGATTATGCTACTGTACTCCTAGCTTACTGATACACACTTCCTTTAGTAAAAGCCAATACTTATTAATCATGACCTAAATCCGTCATCGATAGGAAACAATGAACGACCTGTTATATTACTGGGTCTGAGCTGTTATTTATTCTTTTACAATTAATCATCGTTTCCTTTGTTGAATTAAAAGGGAAAACTTAGATTTGTTCTTACATTTTCAACTTTCTAAGCGTTGTCGAAAACATAAAATTGATCAATGCCTGACCGATTGTATATATAAATAGAACGTACTAAATCGCGTTGCATTTGGCTGTGTATAAATAATTTACATATACATGTAGTGTGTATATCACATGACCGTTTTGGCGGGATAGGCATAAAGTAAAACTTCGAATGAAATCATACAAGTAAGATTATTTAATCCCCAATATTTAAGCGAATTTTTGGGGTCAGCTGAGATAATTTTTGATTTATATGAATGTTATATTATTTACATACATAGCCGCGTAAAAACACGCCGACTTGTTTGTTTGTTGTCAATGAAAGCAGACTACAATGGCAAGTCCACTATGTCTTTTACGATATGCCTATTATTATTATATTACTGCGCAAGGTATTATTTTTTGAATATATTTGTATTTGAGTTAGCAATTGGCAATAAATCATTGCTTCGATACCCAAACTGAAGTATCTAAACTGCAAAGCATAACAAACAATAAAAAAACAACGAAAAAAGAACTACTTTTTACGCGTAATATTTTCCAGAAAGTTGTTCGGTTTGCATTAAGCCTTTATCCTGCGGAATCCGGATATACCCCGTTCTGGAAAACATTGTAGATCCGGATCAGTTGGCTTCTCAGGAGCAAACTAGTCAGGATCTTTACGACTCTTTATCATGCATCTAATTAAATTGTTAATATTGAAACCATGCAACTTATATGTCTGAAAATTTGCAAGGAGTGTAGCATATATTTAATGTATGGCCTGTCAAGGGTGAAAAATCGACGTGACTGAAAAACTGTAAGTGTTAAAATTGAGTCCGGATGCCAGCATCCGTCCCCAAAAATAGTGTTTACATAAAAAGTAATATTACACAAGATTATTAACTCATTTAAGCCTAGCTCCTTTTTAAGGGACATAGAGTAGACAAACCATGCAGCCCAAGATCAGATGTTGTGCAACCGCTGATCAGGGTCTTCACTCCTATCTTAAATAATGTTCTACTTCACTTTGAATTCAAATGAATAATAAATACCCTCAAACAACCCTAAACTTTAAGACAGACTCATTCAAATGATTAGAATTGAAAAATCTATTCAGCTGAAATTTCTTAAATATAGAAAAAATGTAACTTTATGAATGGAATGCTTTTGGCTCCAATATGATCTATACAATAATATTCCCTGCCAAAATATTCTGGTGCTACGGCAACAAGTGTGATATAAATACATTCCTATGCTTTGATAACTATTCATTTTGTCCCCTCCCATCATTGATAAGGATTCAAAAAATCATTATAGAACAGTTCTTGAACATATAGTTTATCTACCATATGATATACATGTAAGGCTTTTTCCAGTATAAATAACTGTACTGTAGGAAAAAAAGTTTCGCAATTAGTTATAATGGGTTTTCCCATAGGCTATTTTTGTAGCATTAGATCTAATTTATTAGCAAGTGCACAAATATGTCAATTGTTTGAAAATGAGCTAATGTCAATCCTCAAGAGGTAAAAAGAAACAAATCATGATTTCATAGCGAGGATTAGATCTGCTGAGCAATTTAATTCCAAACGCTATTCAATTGAAAGAGGTAATTAGAAAAAATACGATGTTTAACTTAAAACTGTATAAAAATGGTGACCAAAACTTTCAGTTTTATACTGTTTTCACTTTTTAGCATTTAAACTAAACATTTAATGGAAAATGAAACTTTTAGCATAAAAAATATTCGTGTAATTGCCAGATAAGCTGTTTTAGCAAGGGGACTTAAAATCAGACGTTATATTATGTGAAATGCCAACCAGTCAGATAATTTTATCGAACTTGTAAAGGTTTGTCAACATAAAATTTTGATACTATGAAATTAAAAATCCCATTTCTTCTTAACTATGAATCCCCAAAGTAATTGCTAAACTTTTTCCCCTCAGTATATTTAGAGTTCTCACCAGCTCAAGGTGTAGAAACATTCATGTAAGGGTTCTCTCTAGTATGAATAAACATTCATATAAGAGTTCTCTCCAGTATGAATGAACATTTATCTATATTATTAACCCGAGTTATAGCTTGCAAATGCCAGGCAACATTAATACATTTATAACTAGTGTAAATAACACAAACCAGGAAAGGCTGAAAACAGTATAAACTCCTCTACACGCCTCTAGATTAGAGAACATAATTAAAAATTCCTTCCCTTATTTATCAACCAAAATTTTTCTTGTGGGTACTCAAAGGAACACTCTCAATCAAACAGTTCTTTTGAGATCCCAAATGAATTTTATGTTTAAACTGATGGCTAAGAACTTTTCATCAAATATTCACTCTCTTAATGCTTGAACTAGATTTCTAAGAATCAGAGCGTAACCATTTGTGCAATTTAAGTAGAAGGCATCATGAGGAACAGTTCCATGAAATTGTTTTGAATTTAAACCAATTGTATACTGCTTAAAGATAGTTCTTATCTAGAGCCTTGGTGGTTATTTTGTTCAGGAGAGTGGAACCATTTGTGCAATTTGGTAGAAGCCATCATGAGGAAAAATTCTGTGAAATTATTTTGAATATGGACCAGTGGCTCAGGAGGAGATGTAGTTAAAATATATTTCTTATCTAGAGCTCTGGAAATCCTTTTGTCCATTTGAGCGGAACCATTGAGCGGAACCATTTGTGCAATTTTGGTAGAGGGAATCACGAGGAACAATTCTGTCAAATAATTTGAATTTGGACCAGTGGTTCAGGAGATATCGTTTAAAGACTTCAAATCTAGAGCAATTCATACAATTTTGGTAGAGGGCATTATGGGGAGCATTCCTGTGAAATTATTTTAAATTTGGACAAGTGGTTCAGGAGTACAATGTAGATGTTATCTAAAGGAAAAGTTTATAGAGAGGACGATTGACGGACGACACATGCCAGACGAAAACTGATAACAATAAAAAAAACTAGAGGACCTGAAGGTCCTGATGCGCTCACCTGACCACTTTAATAATGTTAAAACAGGTCAAGGTCAACTACAGCTTACAATAAAACATATTTTGTTTTACCATATATGGGGGTTGTAGCCATTTAGGTCCAGTGACTTAAAACAATCTAATGAATACTCCATCAAACAGCCAAGTGTTTTCTGAGAAACCAATGTTATGTAGGTACAATGTAAGTGGCAGTCCAAATGAGTGGCGTTGAATAAAAGATCACAGGTCAGCTTGACATTTGGTACAAAGCCATTGTCTCACAAGGTTAAAAATTTCTCGAAAGTATGATTTTGGCTTAAATTGTTATAGAAAAATGAACTTTTCAAGATTTTTCCCATATAAATGCATTTGGAATCAAATTTGACCTTGCCATAAAGTAGGTCAAGCTAGATTCATCATTTGTGCAAACCTAGTAGAGACCACATCCACAAGCTACATACCAAGGGCATTGGCCTTTTGTTCCAGAAAATAAGATATTTAATGGGTTTTTACCCTATATGGATGTGGTGGCCTTGACCTTTGAAACTTATTTATAGCCATTGTCACATTAGGTTTAACATATCAAGTGAGAATAATGACTTTGGCTTCAACAGTATTCACAAAATCAACATTTCAAAAAAATTCACATTTAAATATAATAGGACTTGACCTTAAGTAGGTCAAGTTCAACTAAGGATCATCATTTGAACAAACTTGGAAGATCCTACATCCCCAATGCTACATACCAAGTCCCAATATCAAAGACCTTCTGGTTCTGGAGAAGAAGATTTTTAAATGGTTTTAACCATATATGGGCATGGTGGCATCTGTGTCATGTGACCAAAATATTTTGCATACATTTTGACTAATTTATCATAAGGAGTCTTCACTTGAAATTTGTTTTAATATATTGATGGGACTCCAATATGAGCAACCTAAGCTGAACGGTCAAAGGTCAACCTTGACCTTTGGAACTTAGCTATTGTCTCATTAGGTTTAACATATCAAGAGAGAATAATGACTAAGGCTTAAAAAGTTTAAAAAAAAATCAACTTTTCAGAAATTTTCCCACTAGGAAGCAAATTTAACCTTGACGTTAAGTAGGTCAAGGTCAACCTAGGATCATCATTTGAACAAACTTGGAAGGCCCCATAACCCAAATGCTACATACCAAGTCCCAAGGTCATCTGCCTTCTGGTTCTGGAGAAGCAGATTTTTAAAGGGGTTTTTACCATATATTGGCGTGGCGGCCATCTTGGTCATGTGACCAGGACCATTTTAACAAACTTCTTTCCTGTGTCCTAAGAAGTCTCCATATGAAATTTGAATTTAATTGGTCTAGTGGTTTCAGAGAAGATGTTTGAAATTGTGGACGGACAGAAGACAGACAATGGACGGATGCAGGAGTGACTGGTATACAATAAGCTCCCCCATGAGCCTTGGCTCAGGTGAGCTAACAAGAGGGCCCTAGGGCCCTGGATCACTCATCTGAATCTTCATTCATGAGGAGATATTTTTGTATTGGCCAGTGGCTAAAAAGATATCATTCAAAGATATTTTTATTTTTAGCTCTGGTAGCCATGCTGTTAAGGAGTTTTGGTAGAGGGCATCATCAGGAACATTTCTGTAAAATTATTTTGAATTTGAACCGTTGGTTAAGGAGATGTCATCTAAAGACATTTCTCATCTAGAACTCTGGTGGCCCTTTGTGCGATGGAGTAGAACCATGTAGTTTAAGTAGATGGCATTATGAGCAACAGATCTGTGAAACTATTTTGAATTGGGATCTGTGGTTTAGGAGCCTTGAGGAGATATCATTTAAAGATATTTCGTATCTAGAACTTTAGCTGCCTTTATTGTTTGGCGGAGCGGAACCATTTATGCAATTTTAGTAGAGGTCATCACCGGGAACAATTCTGTGAAATTATTTTTAATTTGGACCAGTGGTTCAGGAGATGTCATTTAAAGACAATTCTTATCTAGGCCTCTGATGGCCCCTTTGTTCAGCAGAGCAGAACCTTTGTGCAACTTTGGTAGAAGGCATCATGAGAAACAATTCTGTGAAATTATTTTGAATTTGGACCAGTGGTTCAGGAAGAGATGTCATTTAAAATATTTCTTATCTAGAGCTCTGGTAGCCCTTTTGTGCATCCGAGAGGAACCATTTGTGCAATTCTGGTAGAGGGTATCATCAGGAATCGAGCAAACCTATGTAGTTCCCAGAACTAATAACAACACAGAATGCAAGATTTATTAAGTCAATGTAATTACCTTTAAGGACATCTGAACTCGCGATATAAATTCATTCTTCGTTGATCACCTCACAGCTGTTCTTTCCTTAGTCAGACTTCTTAGCTAGAGTCACCTGAAACAAACATGTATATGGCTCTTAATTTAGCCTATATATAGTAGATGCTCTAAAACTCTGAACACTAGCTGTCTGTAAAAAAGCCTTTCTTACTAGACAGTAGACATACAATGCAAACCCAGATCAGACTGCTTCTGATGTAGCAGTCTGATCAAGGTCTTCCCTGTTTGCTATTCTGACAAGCACTTGATGTATTCCAGCCTTGATAAGTTATTAACCCACATGTAATCTGAGAACAAAAAGAGAAATGTTCTAAATTTTAGAAAATTTACTGTACATATTGTGAATGTTCAATATATGATGTGCATTAACTGGCTTTTTTGCCCCCCCCCCCCCCCCCCCCCCCCCCCTATGAGGCTAAAACATAAAAATGGTTTTATTGGTTTATTAGAACAATAACCAAAGTGTAAAAGTCTCGAATTAATTTGACTTTAACCGTTGCTATGGTAACAAATATGGCCACCAAAATAGGCTGAAAACAGGAAATTGACCACTTTGGAGCAAATTTGAGATGTTTGACAGACCAATTAACATAGAGCACTAGCAACTATCAAAATGATATTTTATTAGATAAACAAATATTTTCAGCGTAAAAATGTAAATATTTTCTTACCCATCCGTTTATACATGTGTTTTGGGTGCTCAAAAGAACCGTCTCATTGAGATGGTTCTATTGAGTACCCACAACATATGTTTTGGTTGAGAAATAAGAAAATTAAATTTTCGCTACACACTCTTAACTAAAGTCATGTTTTAACAGCTGATGAGAATTTTCACCGCACACAACATATTAAAAGGATATTTTGGAATTTAGCTGTGCTGATATCTAATTTTTAAAAAAAGGTCTCCAAATGCCTTAAATTTGGTCCAAAATGGTAATTTTTATATTTTAAGCCTACTTTGTGGGTCATTTTTGTTACCATAGCAACAGTAAAAGGATCATTGACACTTGCTATGGGTAAATGCCTATGGTTTTAAGTAAAAATAAAAGTTTGTCAATTGTCCCTTTCTTCGCCTTGATGCTACCCTGACCTGAGTACTTTATGGCTGTGAAATCCGTTTTCGATATTAAATGCTTCAAAAATGTAAAATTTTGGGTAGAACAATCAGTTTTACATTAAGATATATAGGAATCCGAAAACATTTTTTAAAATATCATTCCCCCCCGTGTGCCAGCAAAAGCTTTTGCCTGCATATGTGTTACCATATTTTACACTTTGTATGGAAGTGGCTTGCTGGCACACGGGGGGGGAAAGATGTTCAGCAGCCCAAAAACCCAGGGCCTAAGCCCACAAAATGCCTTTTCTACCAAATAAGAAATTAATGACAGTTATGAAGTTCTCTAGAACCAACCTCCTAAATTGCTCTGTATTCTGTGCTCGTTTAATATAAAGTACTTAAAGATTAAAAGTAGAATTAGCAAGGTTTTATGCATTTTTTCATAAGAAAAAATCTCACTGTTATCAAATGACACATTATTTTGCAAACGTCCTGTACTTATCTATTTGCGTGCTAGGGAATTGTTCATGTTTTTATTTTCGTCTGCTGACTTTCTTCAAAATTAAGTTTTTAAAAATAAACCACCCAGTACCACCATCAGAGTGTCAAACAGTTTGGATCCAGATCAAGACCGACATTCTATTGGTCTTCATCTGGGTTCAAGCTGTTTGCAAAAAGCTATTGACAGACGACAAAATTATCCACTGGCATGCAAAGAGTTATAACAGGTAAATACTCTAGTGTTCAATATATTGTCTCATATAGGGATATACATGCATCATGTATACCATAAATATTAGGACACTTTAAATACATTCAACATGCTATGCCCTTGAAACAAAGCAAAAGTAATATTCAAAGGATCTAGTTAGAATCAGTTTTACTTCCAATGCTAAATGGGACACTTTCATTCCTTCAAAAATATTTATTTCATTTGTTGAGCTTTCAGTTTTGTATTATTTACGGTACATGTAGTCAAAAATGTACAGGTAACTTCTAAATTATCTCCCCAAAATCATTTAATTACAAAACATATTTTGTTTTTAAAACAATTTCATCAATTATCGTGATTAGTTAATACTCTACATATGGTATGTTCAATAGATATCACCATGCCTACCAAATAAATCAAGAAAACGTGCAGAAATCACTTTTTAAAGCACTTTTTATTTTCATGAAATTTCAGACCCCCTCCCCTTTCTAACTGCCGTAGCTCTTCAGTGCGTAGGAATTTTGAAAATATTTTGCTAGCTGGCTCTTGCCATAAGATTCACCTGTTGCACTGATACTACATGCACCACACTAGAAGCTAAAAAGCAGCGTTCTGGGAATCCGAAGAATAGGCGTATAAGGCCCAAACCGTCAATGATCCTTTAAATAAATGCCGAAATTTTAGACTTTAGTTAATCTTCCCTGTATTAAGCCGAGCGAAACTGTTTATGCAATTCTGGTAGAAGGCATCATGAGGAACAAATCTGTGAAATTATTTTGAATTTGGACCAGTGGGTCAGGAGGAGATGTCTTTTAAAGATATTTCTTATCTGGAGCTCTGGCATCCCTTTTGTTCAGTGGAGCAAAAACATTTGTGCAATTCTAGTTAAGGGCATTATGAGAAACAATTCTGTGAAATAATTTTAAAATTGGACCAGTGGTTCAGGAGGAAATGTCATCAAAAGACATTTCTTTAAATATCTAGTGCTTTGGCAGCCCCTCTGTTCGGTGGAGCAGAACCATATGTGCAATTTTATAAGAAGGCATCATGAGGAACCATTCTGTGAAATAATTTTAAAATTGGACCAGTGGTTGAGGAGGAGCTTATGAACATTTCAGCACTCAGCAGATGACAAAACAAAATTTGTTGTGATTGACACTTTAAGGGTTAACTTTTTTGCATATCAATGTTGTCTGCTGATAACCTTACCCAGTAGGCAGAGTTTCCTCTGGAAAGGGATTCAGATGTATAGGGGGGAATCAATTTGATGCTTTTAACTCAGGCCATCCTTAAAACAATCATCAATGTTTGTTTGCTGTCACACGACAGAGTGTGAGACTCACTCAAAATGCCACGTACCAAAAAAGTATGTCTGTCTCGCCACATTTCCGAGAAATATTTTTATTATAATTTTAGACATTTTTCTTAAAATTTTAATGTCTTTTAAATAAATCAGTGAAAAATAAATAAAATACCTTCCGACCTGGAAAATTTTAAGTAGGCCTAGGTGACCGAAAACATTTTTTTAAAGGATGGCCTCATTTTTCTAAAATAATAAAAAATATCCCAATGAAAATGAATTAATTTGGGCTCGAAAGAGGGTTCAAGTGAACCCCATCTGGATACACTACTGGTTAAATAACTAAACTGATTTAGCCTTTTTTTCAAGGCAGACGATATTTGTTCAGCATTCGGAATTTCGGATTGGTCCGTTTCTGGTCGTTGCCATTATACACATGAATATACAAATGTAGTTAAGTTTCTATATATTGATGGACATTACACAAATTTAGATGGAAAATGAACATTTTTGTAAAATTATCGCATTATTTAGTAAGCTCCATAAAATTTATTTTCGTTCTTTTTGTGCCAAATTTGCATATGAACTTATCAATGTCCTAATTAATTAAATCATCCATCAAACTGGTCAATGACTTGAATCTTTGGGTCGGCAAAAATGGGTCGATGGCTGGGCTGGACTTTTAGACACATGACGACCCAAAGTTCTGAACTGTTCTGGAAAAATCGATCATTCTAAGACTAGTGTCTCTTTTCCTGTTACCATGATAGGATGGCCTGTAATCTGTGGCTATGCATGTCTGATTTGTGACATTTTCCTCATCAATAGAATTTATATAGATCTTGTCTATAATATATAAATATAACATACATACATAATGATATTATATTGAACTGTATAATGTATTTCAGCAGCTGCATTCTATGGTCTCTCATTATACATGTCAGTAGTGCCATGCAATATACATTCAAAGGCATTGTAGGAGCCATAATCATAGTGTGAATAAGACGGCAAAGGAACTCTCCTGGCTAAAGAAAGCACAAACAGTTACTTACGGCGCCAGCTATTATCTTAAGTTGGAAGTGCTAGCTTCGGCCTTTTAAAAGTTAAATTATTATTGAAAAGATGCCAACTTGCAGCTCAAATATTACCCTGATAATTTGATAAAGTATTTTCTCATATAAACCAAATAAAAGCCTTTTAGGAAAGGTTGTTTTCTTGAAGTTCAGCAGAATTCCATTCATCATACCTACATTCATTGCTGGTTCTCGGTTTACAGATGGTCAGAACCAGCATCATAGGTCCAGATAAGGGAATTTTATTTGCATAAATTTTAATTATTTTCTTACCCATTAGTTTAAACATGCGTTTTGGGTGCTAAAAAGAACCGTCTCATTGAGACGGTTCTTTTGAGTACCCGCAACATATGTTTTGGATGAGAATTAAAGAAAATAATTTTCCAATACACACTCTTATCTGGAGGCCTGCAGCATGTAATGTAGATATGGTGAATGGCACCTGTTTTTTTATTTTTTGTCAATCATTTTTTTTTAATCATAAAAATGATTAAATCATGATGATAAAGAGCAAGGAGATACAAGTTAAGTATCTCCCAGCAGAAACAATATAGCAGCAAGATGAGTTCTGTGCATCGAAGCATGATTGAACCAATTTTCAGTGTACTTTGACCACTGACCAAGTTAGTTTTGGCCTTAACTAAAAGATAGAGAAGCAATATCTAACAATAGGTGGTTTGACTATCGCATACTGACCTATTTGATTTGAGCATTGTGGGTACATGTGACGTATTGGTTAACCAAATGTGTCACCAAATTATGTGATACCAGATTGGTTGATTCAAACTTGTGATCAATCTGCCAGGGTTCGCGCTAGTGGTTGCCATTGTCGCAAAATGCAAAGAAATAATAAATTTGGCGCAAAAATATTAATTTGGCGACAACTATTGGCGAAAAAAAAATTGCTGGTGAAAATTTTTGTCTGGCGTTGGAAAGTCACCTCGAGAAGGTCACCTCCCGCTTAAAGTCATTGACTCGTGCCGTCCATGTATAACATCACACAATTCTGTAGTGGATGGAGTCAAACCTGACATGCCTCACACACTTCCAACATCTGTCTCGTGGTCACTGCATGCGTAGGCCTATACCAAAAACTGCATCATTACGTGTCATTGAAACCGCTTTTTGACCTTGCCATGTGCGATGTGTTTTCAAAAATGTTTTAGTGTAAAAAAATCTTATCACTCTGTCGCTAAACACTGTACATTTGTAAACTTATACAAATAATTGTTAGTGTTTAGCTACCAAAAGATACTTGACGTCTCCACAAACAGATTATTTTAGCCATTCAGTGCTGCTTGCTTACCTTTTTACACAGTGTTTTGAGTAATGCATACTGCATATTAACACAAAACCCATTTTTCAGTGGTGATATGCCATAGCAGATAGGTTGATCCTTTGAGTATAGGAGGTTTTAGGAATTCCCAAAGTGACGTCATTTTCGCGCATGCGCATATCCGTGGCCGTCAACGGTTCGTCCAGCTCTATGGAATCTGTGTTAAATGTGGGTTTATATTTTGAGAAAATGGGCTTTTATAGCCAATGTCATATCAAAACTTGTTTGTATTCTTTGATATACATTCAAAATACATCTTACCGATAAATAAAGGTTCCGAATAACAAACGGTTATCCATTTAAAAGGCAAAATATGAGGCTGTGGGAAGTCCAGAAGTGTCGAGCAGAGCGCTGATATTTTCTTCCAATTTAACCCATAAAAACTTTAAGAATGTAAAATTTTGGTTTGTTAATGCACTTTTATTATGAACAGAGTGAACCCACCGGCTTGTTTGCTAGTTCTCTCTCTCTCTCTCTCTCTCTCTCTCTCTCTCTTACGCATCCGTGATATCATCTCAAAACCAGTGATTATTGACAGTCCAAAATGTACCTTAATTAGGCTAATTAAAAACAGTTAACTTACGATTAATTTTTCCCAAAGAAATAACTAAAATTCCATGTTAAATATTTGATTTTCACGGTTGACACCGTTCTAACAGACCCGTTTCATCACCCTCTGTTGAATAAATGAACGACACGCCCCGCGGACTGGCGGTATCAGAGTGTTTTCACAAGTGATTGTCATTGGTGTCATAAAAGAGGGGGGTCATAAAAGATCTTTAAAGGATGCCGACATGCTGGACCAAAAATTACTGGGTCCGAGATTATAACACATTTTAACAAGTCTGACATAATGCAACGACACAGCATTCATTCTCTAACAGTTACTTTTTAATTTGTAACCGTGTTTTTGTATAAACATTAGCTAATATATATTGTCTGTCTGTCTGTCTGTCAGGACATGTGTATTTATGTTTCTATCTTTCTGTCTGTCTGAACATGCACACGGAAAGGAACATTCATCATCAGTGTGCATGTTCAGACAGACAGACGGATACATGTGCATGTTCAGACAGACAGGCGGATAGACATTATATATTAGCTAGTGCTTTTCCAAAAAAACAGGCAATGAATTAAAATGAAACTGGCCTGTCTGTAAATGCGCATACATGTAGGTTTATCAGTCTGTACGCATATACACACTTATGTTTCTATCAGTTTTTCTGTCTCTCTGTACATGCGCATGTATGCACAAAAGCTTCAGTTAACACATATTTTGTCAAATAACTGTCCACTTCTTCTTCTGAATATCCATCTTCATCTCACTTGAGGGTCTGAATGGGAGAGGTCTGGTAGTCACTATTCATTAAAAATTTAGCCCATTATTCATCTCATTAAAATTTTGGGTTATTCATTAAAATAAGACCAATTATTCATTATAAGTAAGAAAGGTGGCAAAGAAATCTGATTATTCACTATTCATTAATTTTTTCTTCAATTCATTTAAAAAAATAGGATTATTCATTATTTTTTAGGCTCTCGTTATTCACTATTCATTATTTTGGCCCATTATTCACTATTCATTATAAAAAAGGGCCATTATTCACTAATCATTTTATCCCATCTAGACCCTCTTACTTATGCTCCCACGAATCTGCGCAGGCTCACCTAAGGCAATGCAACAAGTTGACATTGTGCAGTCTCGAATGAGCCTTCGCTGTTCGAGAGGATAATGTTATTATATTTTAGCGCCATCGAGTGCGCATTCGCTACTCGAGAAGAAAGTCAACATTATATTTTTCTTTTTTCAGCCCCTAGTTTATGTCCACAATCAAATGTACATGTGTCGACTGCTGATAACCTTTGAAAACAGTTCAGGCCCGACAAAATATTCTCGCGAGAATGCCTGCATGTGTAGCTTCGTATCAGCCTTCGCTGCTCGAGAAAAAATGTTCTGTTATTTTTTCAGCGCTCATTTGTGTCCTTAATCATCTGCCACTAGTGTCGTCCGCTGATAACCTTTTCAAACAGCTTGGACCAAGATCAGACCCGGCAAAACTTTCTTGCGAAAATGGAGCGCATGTGAAGTCCCGCATGAGCCTTCGCTGCTGGAGAGGAAAGTTTTTTGTTTTTTTTATATTTTTTAGGTGCACATTTTTGTTCTTCAACTTCCACACTGAGTTTTCTTGCAGGAATACGCTTAGGCTAAGTGCAGTCTCATATTAGCATTCTCTGCTTGAGAGGAAAGTGTTGTTGTTTTTTCAGCGACCATCTCATTCTTTCCTTTTTTGGTTTTTTTTTTTTGTTAGTTCCTTTCTTTCCACAATCATCTATTCAGTTTTGTTGAAACAGCTGTTTTAGCAGTGCGTGTTCTTGCGAGAATGCACACATGAGCCTTCGCTGCTCGAGAGGATTTTTTTTATATATTTTTGGGTCGAGTTGCCCTGCACCCAAGATGAATTTCTACACGATGCGACATGGTGAAATTTTGTACGTGCAATTAAATGATGCAGTATTCATATGTTTCAAAATGTGTTCCATTTGTAAGTTCTTTACAATAATAGTTGAAAATATCTACATTCGGTTTCAGAGTCTAGTTACATAAAATAAATTTAAAAAAATAAACAACCGCCTTGTTTATTGTTAGCAAACACTTTTATAAGAAAATAAATGAAGTGTGTCGTTGACAAGAGTTCGTTAATTATCAAAATAGTTGCCTTAAAATGGTTAATTTTTGTTGTGTTAAATTGAATTGAAAAGTTTAACGGCTCCCGATTTATTCATGCATTTCAAACACAACGACAGACAAATTATCTCAATAAATGTTTATATTATTTGACGAAGTATTTCTAGATGCATTTACAATTCGCATTTATATTAATTAAATAGCAAATTGTAACAAGGGAACTTAAAATCGGTGGAAAATGTTGAAAATTCTACTGCTTTCCCTATCTAGGTAATACACAGTTGACGGCCAGTATATCCCAAGTCTATTTATAGAACCGGAAGTACGTCACGATAAAACCTCCTATCGCACCTGTGCAGACAATGGATTGAGAAGTTTTGGTTTGTTTATTTTGATGCTTTAATTATGTCACAATCAACAAAGTTTTCAGTTGTGTTGGGATGATTTCGTGTCTTCATAGGTTGAACCAGTACTAAGGCAGCAGGTGAAAAAGGGTCCGTAGAATTACCGAAAACCACACATTTACCGAAAACCACCGAAAACCACTTAAAAATCATATTTATAGGGGAATTATACCCTCCTAGTATTTGTTTTTTAGTAGTTTATGTTTATATATAAGTATATTTAGTAGGATGGGTAGAAAAAATAAACAATGAAGCCATCTTATACCGATTTGATCGTTTAAAATGTAGGCTATCTCGTCTACCGAAAACCAAAAGCAATCGCCGAAAACCAATCCGAATAGCTGATATAATAAGTTACTATGTTCTTGAAGTATTTATTTTTGGATAATACAGATGTTGCGTAAATTAAGTACTTGAATTTGATATAGAAGTTGGTTTTCAGCGGAGGGACTAAGATATAGATATTGGTTTTCGGTCGAGGGACTAAGCATTTCGCTAACCGCTATACGTTATAAGTCTATAAATCCATGGTTGTCGGTAAAAGCCCTAGCCGGACCGTGCCGGACCGAACCTACGATTGTGACCGAAGTTGGTCTCCGGAGAATGATGATTTTCGGTACCGGCTTTTATAACCTCATAAACAGTGAAGTAAATATAGATGAATTTTAGCCATTAAAACATTAAGATCAGTGCGTATTTTACATGCACCGATTCACTATTAAATAAGGACAGGTTCGCAAAGTAAACCGGTATTTGGCATTTTAAAAAAATGAGAATAATCACTAAAAGTTTACACACGGTTTCTCGCTCCCAGATTGTTCGGTCGATTCCGTGAAACGTCGTTTCTGCCGGGTCTGCCGGTTCGTTTTCGCAACGCAAAAATAACTATTATATGGCCTAGTATCGTCAGATCTTCGTCCGTGATTGATTGGATTGATAGATTGGCAGACAAATAGACAGATACTTTTAAAATACACAGTCCTTAGTCATAGATCAGTGCTTTTAATGGCAGGTGTTACGGTCTGCTGGACTGATCATTTGCCGGGTCGATTTGGCACATGAATGCACTAAAATCAAAACTTCGTTTTTGACAGACAGACAGACAGATGAACAGGCAGACAGACGAAATGTTTGATAGATAGATAGATAGATAGATAGATAGATAGATAGATAGATCCTATAAAAGTTCATAGACCTGAGTCATGGATAGTTTTGATATAATTAGGGCCTACTGCTGGTTTTCCGAATCTGCTAGAGAATTTCAATTGCTGGGTCTGCCAGAGCGTGTCATCTGCCGGGTCAGCCAAAGCGTGTCATCTGCCGGGTCTAGCACCTTGTTTCATCTGCCGGACCTGCAGGACTGTTTCATCTGATCTACATATACAGACTTATCTGATCTAGACAGACACAGATCCTTTCAAATTCACATACCTATTAGTAAGCAATCAGTTTTTGCCGGGTCTGGCAGACAGTTTCATCTGCTGGGTCTGCAGGAGCGTTTCATCTGCCGGGTTGTTTCGACAGTGCCTAAGCAACTACTATAAAAAATAAATTGTCACATCTTTGTCAAAGACAGACTAACAGACGGAGGGACAGACAGACAGACAGACAGACAGACAGACAGATGTAGATGGCATATGATAGGTCGATATACTCTCTCTCTCTCTCTCTCTCTCTCTCTCTCTCTCTCTCTCTCTCTCTCTCTCTCTCTCTCTCTCTCTCTTAATACATGCAATAGGCTTAAAAAGAAGAAATGTATTTTGGATTGTCTCTTTATGCATCTGACAAGTCTCATTGGGACAGATAATACGCGGATCCAGAAAGTTTTGACAGAGGGGGTCTGCTTTTGACAATGTTTCTGTTTTTTAGTTGTTGAGAGTAGAGAGGACCCAAATATCACTATAAGCGGACCATCATCGGTCCGCCAGCGAAACGCCAGTTTCTTTTTTTTTTTTTTTTTTGTTGAGATGTGAGAGGATCCAAATGCCACTTTAAGCGGGCCATCATCGGCACGCCAGCGAAGCGCCATTTAAATGGCGTTTCGCTGGCGTGCCGATGATGGCCCAACATTGAATGCTGGCTTCGTACTTTGTGATTTTTCGGGGGATCCGGACCAGTATTGCTATATTTTTGTGATGTTCCAGGGGGGTCCGGACCCCTGCCCCCACCCCCTTTGGATACGCGCTTGCAGATTCCTTTAATTCTCCCAATGCCACGCCACGAGAAAAACTGATTTTGTTCCGCGCTAAAAAAGAAGACGCAGACCAGCCTGAGCATCTGATTAGTCCGATTAGCCCATGTATTGTTCGCTAGGTCTGTAGATATCTCAACTTGTTACAAGCAAAGTTTCATAGAGGATATTTACTTTTTTGAGGTGAATACCAAATATATTTCATCGAGTGTGTTAAAAAGATCAGAATTTTCATGAGTGCGCAGCTCGAATGAAAATTTCGATGTTTTCAACTCACGAGAGTTAAGGCGTTTTAACTTTCGAAATGTGCTGCATTAAGTGAATGGAAAAGTCAGAGGTGATAAAAAAAACGCTACAGTATAAATATAGGCTGATATCAATTACTAGTGATTGATATCATTTCACTATAGTGATTGATATCACTTTTATTTGTTTTTTATATGCATTGATTTCACTGCTAAGCATAAAATAAAGTATTCTTCTACACCGTACACCTTTAAACATGTGCAGACTGTTTCAGACTAACCGCGTATCTGCACAGTCTGAAGACCAGCTTTCGCTCGAAGTATCATTTTTGTAACATTTATGCATGCAACACTGTCCTTGTATGTAATTTTCTCAGATGCAGATGCTTAAAGTATTTTTAGTGTCTGAAGCGTTCTGTTTACTCATTCAAATTACAAAGCCCTTAACTTTTGGCGGTGATTTCATATGAGCTATCGTATAACAAATTCTGTTATCGGGGTGTTGTTACTAAACCATCCTGCGAAGACTTGAATGTTTGACCGTTCGACATGAAAATAAGCTATACAGACGTATCCAACGAACACTTTTAATGCCCTGAGAAGACGTACTTCGTTATTTGTTGGTGCTTTACGTATCAGTTTATATTATCAGTTATGTTAAGTGTTTCTGTTTTCCTGGTTTGAAACAGTACCAAGCAGAGGATAACTGGGGTCTTGTTCACGGTAACAAAACGGTGCTCCGGGAGTCTCGAACTAGCGACCCTTTGAGCACAGACCTGCCTCTCTTAAGCAGTAAGCTATTTTTTATATAATCAAACGAGACAGAACAGAAATCTTATTTGGATTTGAGCATGATAAGACCATCGTTACAACAATACATAATATACAAACACGTATCCTGCACATGCATTTTGTGTTATCAATTTGACATGTGTAGCTCGGTGCTTTAAGGCATTTTCATCCATATTTCGCTGTAAACCCAGCTAGGACAAGGGACGGGGTTGTCTACAATACAATTCCACTACAGTCGTCGCATCATCGTCATTTATATATTTTCTTTCACTTAGGCGTGCAAAACCAAGCCAGACGCATAAAAGCGTCATCGACCCAGAGTCCGCACTCTTAGAATCTAGGGCGCTGCGGATAACTCTGCCTTTGGACAGTTAAAGATTGAAATCGCGGCTTTTTGCTCGTTCGTTAAACTAGTGGGGTCATTTAGAAACATTTTTTATTTGAACACGTGCAAAAGAGAAATATTGCGCGTCATTACATAGTGTTGCCAAAGGTTGTAAAATACCAGTGGTACATGTCGTTTTATTACTTCCATGAAACACACAAACAAATAAGTAAACAAACAAACAAGCAATAGGGCTCAATCAAGTCAGGTGTGATACTTTATTGTATCGATTCCTGATCTTTGCACCCTTACTTACTTCAAACCAGGGGCTACTTGGTCTCAAGTTGAACATTCTACCAATGCAGCCATGAGTAAGGAAGGGATGATACACGAGTTAAGTTCTTTTCATAAAGGCAATTAGTTAATGCTACGACAAGCATGCATATGTGAACGGCCATATTAGATTATTCACAGCTCGCATATATATACAAAATAAGCCTCAGTCAAAAAAAAAACTCCCCACTATCTAGCTAAAAATAGCACAAAGGCACGCCCCAGCATTTGGTGAGCGCTCTAACAGTGTCAAATATGTTGCTCCTGGGTTTGACCCAAGCTAAAAAAGGGAGCCCTCCCACATACGACGTCATATTTACAAAGATAATGGACTTAAGAAGCACAGTGGCTCAGTTCGTAGAATGTTAAACTAGGGATCGAATGCTTACTAATTTGTGAATCACCAGAGTCAAAGTGATGTGTCATGGGGCAAGACACTTTATCAGCTAAATAGTACATAGATTGAAAACGCATGAATATTAACTTTTCTGACCAGAATTGCCTGACCAGTATAACTCGGAACGCATTGAGGGGTGAAACTGGACCAGACGGTCAAAATATATTTGGTCATACTGATGTGTCGATAAATGTTTTTTTTTTTTTTTTTTTTTTTTTTTTTTTTTTTTTTTTTTTGTGAACGCCAATACTTGTACGTTTTAAGATAATAAATAAAGAATAACTCTTACTTTTATAAAAACACCCATCTTTTGACATGGTTCCTGTATCACCTTAATGGAAGCAAACCATATATGAAATTTGGAAGAAATCCAATTAAATGTAACTAAGTAAGATTGACCAGTATGGATGCAAACTGATAGACGGCGGCCATTTAGCCGACCATCTTGATTATCATTTGTCGGATAAAAATCCATATTTTAATTTGAATCAGAGTTGATGGAAGCAATATATACATGTATATGATATTTGGAATAAATCCGATTGAAAATGACTAAGTTAGAGTGACCACACCAGCAGAAAGATGAACAGATGGACAGACAGACAGATGTACAGACAGATGGACGGACAAGCTAAAAACAATACAGCTCCGCCAACTCGTTGGCGTGGACCTAAATATATACTTGGTCATACAGATATGTTGATAAACGATAAGCACGTGTTTTTGTTGTGAATGCCAATACTTGTACATTTAAAGGCAAAAATAACGGTAACTCTAACTTTTATAAAAACTCTGGGTTATCGTTTCCATGGGTCCCGTACTACCTTAAGCGGGAAATTAAAAAATCGGCACATGCACGACTACACTGCGGGGACACATCGTAGGTCAAATCCCGGTACTTAAGCGCCGCTTTGTCCCCGATCCCAAGGGGTAGGGGCATACAGATGACTGGTGCATAAGAAGTTAAGATAGATCGAACAATACATACGCTTATCGGACTAATTGGATGCACAGGCTGCTCTTGGAGCGCAGTGGCTCAGTGGTATAGTGCTTGACTCGAGACCGAAGAGCCGCGGGGTGCGAGCCTCATCGGCGTCATTGGTTTGTGTCATTGAGCAAGACACATTAATCCTAGCTTAGCAAGTGCGGATCCAGAGGGGGGACAGGGGGTCCGGACCTCCTCTGAAAAATCACAGAAATATGGGGTTTCTTAGCAATACTGGTCCTGATCCCCTGTAATACCACCAATCTACTAAGCCAGCATTCAATGTTGGGCCACAATCGGCCCGCCAGCGAAACGCCATTTAAATGGCGAAATGGCGGTTCGCTGGCGGGTCGATGATGGCCTGCTTATAGTGGTATTTGGATCCTCTCTCCTATCATCAACTAAAAAAGTAGTCAAAGTTGGAATCCCTCTGGAACTTTCTGGATCCGCGCATGCTTAGTTTTGGTTCAACCCAGAAAGACCCGTGCCGACGTTGACTGGGACGTAAAGAATCAAATCAAACCAAACAGACTGGTATGCGTCTTCGTTTTTTGCAAGGAACAAAGTCAATTAAGATTAAAGTCATTAAGATTTTTGAGAATTGAAGGAAATCTGTCCCGATGCAGAAAAAGACAATCCAAACTACTAAATACCCTCTGACTAGCTGTGGGATCTTTATACTCTCAGGTTTTTGAGGCAGAGAGAGAGAGAGGGGGGGGGGGGGAATACGTCTATCTTTACTTTGTATGTCTGTTCGTTCGTCCTTCTGTCTTTGACAAAACTGTAATCAATTATTTTTTGCAAAGTAGTTGCTAAGGCACTGCAGAAAACGACCTGGCAGATGGACGTTCCGGCAGACCCAGCAAAACCGGCAGTAACGTACCGATCCATTGTTTAGGTATATTTTTAAAAGGAGCTGCCTATCTGTCTGTCTGTCTAGATCAAATGAGTCAGTATGTCTAGATCAGATGAAACAGCCCTTAAAATCCAGCAGATAAATCGGCACGGCAGACCCGGCAGATGTAACAGTCCGGCAGACACGGCAGATGAAACGCCCTGGCAAACCGGGCAAAACCGACAGTAAGCCCCTAATTATAATTCAAATATCTACGACTCAGGTCTGTGAAACTTTGAATGACCAATCTATCCATCAAACATTTCGTCTGTCTGTCCGTTCATATGTTTTTCTGCCTTAAACAAAGATGTGGTTTTCATGCATAGATCTACATGTTGTATAACACTGCCAAAACGACCGGCAAATGAAGCAGTCCAACATACCGACAAAGTTGGGCCATCATCGGACCGATGATGGCCCGCTTATAGTGGTATTTGGATACTCTCTCCCCTCAACACCTAAAAAAGACACTGTCAAAAAGTAGACTACTCTGTCAAAACTTTCTGGATCCGCGACGAGACTTGTCAGGTGCATAAAAAGACAATCCAAAATAATTAATTACTTCTCTTTGATAAGCTTTGCATATTGAGAGAGAGAGAGAGAGAGAGAGAGAGAGAGAGAGAGTATATACAAATGTATATATCGATCTATCATATGTCTACATATGTCTGTCTGCCTGTTGGTCCCTCCGTCTGTCAGTTTGTCTTTGACAAAGCTGTGACAAATTAATTTTTATAGATCTAGTTGCTTAGGCACTGCCGAAACAACCCGGCAGATGAAACGCTCCGGCAAACTCGGCAGATATAACAGTCTGCCAGACCCGGCAAAAACTGATTGTTTAGGTATGTAAATTTGAAAAGGATCTGTCTGTTTGTCTGTCTATCTGCTGTCTATATCAGATTAGTCTGTATATGAAGATCAATCAGATGAAACAGTCCTGCAGGCCCGGCAGATGACACGCTCTGGCAGACCCGGCAGGTGACACGCTCTGACAGACCCGGCAGTTGAAATGCTCTAGCAGATTCGGCAAAACCCGGCAGTAGGTCCTAATTATATCACAACTATACATGTCATGACTCAGGCCTGTGAATTTTTAAAGGATCTCTATATCTATCAAACATTTCGTCTGTCTGTGTGTTCATCTGTCTGTCTTTAACAAGGCTTGATTTTAGTGCATTCATGTAGTCGCAATAGTAATACACTGCAAAATCGATCCAGCAAATGAAGTAGTCCAGCAGACTGCAAAACCGGCATTCAAAGCACTAATCCTTGACTAAGGTCTGTGTATTTTAAAAAGAGCTGTCTATTTGTCTGCCAAACTATCAATCCATTCAATCGCTGACAAAGATCTGAAGATAGTTGGCCATAAAATAGTTATTTTTGCAGTGCCAAAACAAACCGGCAGACCCGGCAGAAACGACGTTTCATGGAATCGACCGAACCATCCGGGAGCGAGAAACCGTGTGTCAAAAGTTAGTGATTTTTCTAATTTTTTAAATACCAAATATTATTTTAATTTGCGAACCTGCCCTTAGTTAATAGCGAATCGGTGTGTGTAAAATACGCATTGATTTAAACGTTTTTTAATGGCTAAAATTCATCTATATTTACTTCACTGTTTATGAGGTTATAAAAGCCGGTACCGAAAATCGTCATTCTCCGGAGACCAACTTCGGTCACAATCGTAGGTTCGGTCCGGCACGGTCCGGCTAGGGCTTTTACCGACAACCTAAATCCATGATAAAGTGGCCTCAACATACAGCTTGTAACAAATATCATAAATGATATATATATATATACAAACTACTAAAAAACAAATAATTTTTTTTATTTAATAGGGCATAATTCCCCTATAAACTTGAATTTTTAAGTGGTTTTCGGTGGTTTTTGGTGGTTTTCGGTAAATGTGTGGTTTTCGGTAATTCTACGGACCGGGTGAAAAATGTCTTGTCCTTTCAAAGGACAAAAAAGGCAGTGAGTCTCGAACTAGCAACCGTTTGATCCCCAGTCTAACACTCCATCAACTGAGCCACTGAGATCCACAGGAGAAGGGTTGGGTATTGATATTGAAAGTATTGACCACACTGTATTCTGTACACTGTGACCAATAGCCCACTTTGAGGTCAAACTTCATCCTAGAATCTAAAGCTGCAGGCTTTCCACGAATTCTGGTTGCAACAATTTTGGTTTCACTATCAGCGCCCCTAAACTCATTTTCTGCATTCGCAAACTTCGACGAATCGTAAACTAACGAATTTTATTTACTTACGTACCCGTGTATGTATCATTGACTGCACTGTGATCCACGTCACGTGTGTCGCGGTCTCGTTCAACTGAAAAAATCAAATCTGACCAAGGAGGATAAATCTAGCAACTTGAGGCAATATTTGTAACAGCAATTGAAGAGTCAGAGGACAGCTGTAACCGCAAATGATGGTAATGTTGGGATTTACCGTTACGGTTCATGTCAAACGGAGCGTGCAATGGCGTTAAGCTTGTTGTTCATTGTACTGCGGATTCCAATATGGCCGCGATTGGCTAAATATCGAGCAACCTCACGTGCACGGTGCGTACAACTTGCATTTTGGTTGTTTGGTCCCCTGCTTTTAGCACCTACAGCCTGTACGCCCGGGTACAAAAATAGGTCGAATAACGCCGAGCTATTCCAAAAAGACCTTCTCTCGGGTGCTAAGGCGTTCGCAAGAAACTGAAGCGTTGAAATGCCGCCTGTGAACAAGCGCCTATTTGATCATTGCTCATGGGGAAATGGGACTGGTTCCCGCTTTTCAATGATAGCCTTACGGACAGCGTCTCGAAAGCAGGATAAAAGCTGTCACAAAGTTTTTAGACTGCTTCACTGCCCCCTCGTATGAACTAGGGACAGTAGCAAAGCGGTAGTCACGTGTTTTATTCAACCACTGAGAAGAGCGGAGTAACTACACGTCATAGATGTATTCAGAATCAGGCAGTGTATTTATAGAACCGCTAATGTCTAACAGCCACATGCATAGATCACACTTTACCTATTAGCGTCGTCTGCTGATAATTTTTTGAAAATAGTTTGGATCCAGAAAATATCGTAGATTTATTTATTCTGATGCTAAAACATGTCATAACATGTAGCTCTCTTTAATACAATGTGTTATCATGCGAAGAAAGAACCAAGCTGAAGGTTTAGAGAAAAAAAATACACCCTCAGTTCTTTTCGTAACACAGAAGAGATAAGAGAAAGTCGTCTATTTATAGATGATAAATAGACGCTTGGTTTACGTAAAGCATTCAGCGATATGGAATACCAGGACGAAATCAGCCCGGTAAATTTGGCTTTATACTGTCTCTAGTTTACCTACGAGGTCAGTGCAGCAGTCTACAAAGTTTTTTGATCCTAAGCTCAGTGTAAAAGCGTGCTTGGACGCACGTATAAATATGCCACGAACATAGTCGCCATATTGTCAACTTGAGCTGCATTTATCTGGTAAACTTTGCACTATTTTTTTTCAATTTTGGCTGCAGTGAAATTTTAATAATACTGTCAATGGTTGACTGAGACGCCCCTAGTTGAGTTGCCATTTCACGTTTTGTGGGTGGGTAAACCATTCTTCATAATTACGGCGACTAAGGAATAACTGCAATTGTTGACTTTTGTGGTGTCATTTTGTATGGCTCTGTTTTTGGCTTATTCCTACTAGCGCTGAGAGTTTTACATATCAAGTGCTTTACTCGATGGATTGTTGATATTGAAATGTCATGTTCATGACCTTTCAACTCTCGTTATATATTCCTGTAACACGTTTTCCTCTTCAAAAGGTATTAAATGGAACGTTCCACTATAATGCCAATTTTAGGTCTACTCATGTTACAATCCGCACAAAAACTGACGAATATATGTAATACATACATTTATTGATAAATGCGTGTAAATTTCGTACTGTTGAGACGCGATGCTAGCTAACAACGAACGATTCAAAAGTGTTTCAAAACTGGTGAATCATCTCTCGTATAACATAAAATTGCTGTTTGCATACTAAGAATTGACCGTACATATGCAGAATCAACTTTAAGCAGGCTCATTTGTGGGAACAAAGGTTGGATTTTCGCATGACGTGCCATTTTTCTCTCAATCAGCCGCGAGTTCTATTATATTTAAACAAGCCATCCATCGCTTTAGTAATTGAATTAGGGCGGTGCAATGTAACTTTTTGACTGACATCTTCGACTTGGTTTATTTGCACTTTGCTCAAAAAGTTCAAAGAGTCCACCTAAGCACAGATGAACCTGCAGCATCTTGGATGTTGGAACTCTTTGGAGAAGTTGGTGGAGATATCATGAATACTTTTCATTGGGATAAGTTTTCGATAAATGACGCAGTAAAAAGTTATCGCGAAAAATTATTTCTAAAAATTTAACAGCTGGAGTTTAACCGTTGAAAAACATGGCTGCCATGGGATGGGACCAGGTTTTCCTATTCATATGTAGGAAAAAATAAACAAAATTCTTGCCAGAAACAGCTGGGCAGATTTGAAAATAATTTTGCATAAAGGTGCTTGGGCTACCTTCTACTAAGAGGGTTCAAATTTATTTGAACAATTGAAAAAATAAGAAATGAGCTAATGATAAGATTTGACTCTTTTTTGGTGTGAATAGTTTATTCAAATAAGGTTCTACTACTTTTATTTTCCTCAACATTACTTAAACGTTTGCTTGTAAAGTCTTATTGAAGCTGCTGACCCATCACACGGGTGGTAATGTCGTAAGGGGCAATCGGACGGTTATGCAAATGAAATCTTTACGAGATCGTCCGGATATGAGCTACGGGAGCAATAAACAATGGAATCAGCTATGTGAGTAGTCCTGTTTTAACTGTTTTTACCGTTTTGGAGCCTAATATAAGGAAACGGAGAATGCTATTCCCAATAATGTCCATTTCTGTACAAGCGGCAAAAGAATATGACGTGAGAAAGTTTACATCTAACCAATATTATACTTTCTCCTGAGTAAGGTGTAAGCATAATATCATTTTTGTGGTTGCTAATGAAGGTGTTCTGTTCAATAAATGTTCTTAAATAATTTATTTTTGTAAAAACTCATATCCTTTCCAACTTATTTTTCAAGCATAAGCCGTATACGCCATCTTTTTGACGTCACTGTGTGACTGCGACGAGTTTTTGGTGCCCATTACCCCTTACGACATTGGTTGCCCCTAACGGTACGATTGCCCCTTACAAGACGAATAAACTTGGATAGTTCAAAGAGAAAAGTAGAACAGATAAGTTTTAGAAAATATTCTCGTTGTGATGCATCACGTGTCGCTGATATAAATTCAATTTATCCTCGTCATGTGAAAACCTGCTGAATGTTAAGTGCGACCAACAAAGGCGCAGATCAGCCTGACTGCGCAGTCTGAACAGCATTCATTATTTCGCTTCTTTGATAGCAGGATATCTACTGATACTAAAGCCAGCCTAATCATGCTAAAACTAGAATTTCAATGATGCAGCTTGTTCCTGTGAATGAGGAGGCTTGTTTAGATTTTACCAGGTCAGCCTAGAAATCCCAAAGACGTATTTTCGCATGGTATGGCTCAATTCCAAGTTGATTATATTTAGGAGCGCGGTGACTAATTGGTGAGCTCTCGAGGGGCTGCCGGTTCGAGCCTCAGCAAAGGCGTTGCGTTGTGGCTTCAAACAAATACTTGATTAATTGCTTGGTACAGGTTCAACCGGATTTTGAGATCAACGAAGTTTTGAATACAATTGTGCGTGTGAGGTGTGGGGATGGGGGTGGGGTTGGCCATTGAATGGTGATGTTTGGTCGTTTTAGGCTCTCATTAAGGTTAAGGTAAGATAGGAATACTTTGGGGAACGGGGTAAGCTATATTTCGTGCGTGTTTGTGTGCGGTGGGGTGCGTGCTAGAAATGTATAGTTGAGGGGGAACTAATACTGTAGACGGAAACTTTTGAATATAGCCCCCCTCCACCACCCTAACCAATGTGCATGTTTTCACTTGGTGATTTTCTTTATTTATTCTTTTTTTTTGCTGGGGCGGGAGGGGTGTGTGAGTTACTACTAAATGGGATTTTTTTTTGGGGGGGGGGGTCATGTTTGGTCCACTCTTAGGCTAAGGATAAGACTCGGAATAGTTTCATGGATGGGATATACTCAAATTTAAATGTTTTTGGGGCATGTTTGATGTATATATCTTGAGGAAGGGCTGTGGAGCAAAGTAGTCAGTGGATTGTAAGCCGACCAGATAATTTAGCAAGAAAACAATGAACATAGACGCCCCCCCTCACACACCTTCCACTGGGCGTGTGGGTCATTATCTGGTGGTAGTGTATCCCAAGCGATTTCGCTACGTAACCTGGTATTTTAACATACAAGGATTTGAACAGAGCTAAAAAATGCAATTGCAGCGAATCTGAGTGCACCACCACAACCAAACTCTTTCCTATACCCCAACTACTCTGCTAGCACTTGCCTAGGGCTACAGTTTCGTTTATGTTTTTCCCCGAGTCTGCTTAAACATCACCTCATACATCTAAGAGCTGCCATGGTGTAGCGGATGAACCAGGGTGTCGCAGGTTAGATCCTCAGCATCACCAGTCTGTCGGATGAGAATTTATGCCTAGGTCCAGTCTCCATATGACCGTAGTTGTTGGTGGGACGTTTTAAACACTGCACATACATCTGTCAAAGGGACGTGTGTTGTTGTTTTGTTATAAGAAGGACATCATGCTGTCCCTTTCTGACAAGATCAGGCAAATGTTATTGAAACGTTAAATTCTACTTCAATCTTGATTCAGGAGAGCAGTGGTTCAGTGGTAGAGTGCTTGACTCTAGACTGAGGGGCCGCGGGTTCGAGCCTCATCGGCTTAACTGCGTTGTGGTCTTTGAGCAAGACACATTTATCCTAGCTTAGTACTGGTTCAACCCAGGAAGACCCGTCCCTGTTTAACTGAAAGATTGTTGATGGGACGTAAAGAATCAAATCAAACAAAATCAAACAAAAAATCAATCTTGATTCCCATATTGATAATCCTTATTTCGAACAAATTGCCCTTTTGGTATGCGCGAGGTCTTCGTCCCCTCTGAGTTAACCATCAAAATATGTTTCAAAGCAACTCGCCATTTACAAAGTTGTGAAAACTTGCATTTTCTACCCCCGCACCTAATGTGTCATCGTTTAGCCTGGTGTCGTTTCGACCATGAATGCAGTACTATTTTTTCAAAGTGTAAACGTGCTGAATTATTAAGGGATAGATAGAAATGCTCTTTGAATCAAAAAGTGTAATATCTTCTTTCTGCGCACGTGTACGAAAAATGCTAGATACGTAACGTTTGTCATTGGAAAGTTGAAAATTGTCTTTCAGTTCAGTTTTAGATGCTTCTCTCCCCCACCTCTCCATTGATCCAAGATAGCATTCGGACAATGAAATGTCGCTACAAGCATACACAACATATGTTAAACACATCTTAGGTCACACGTCGCATATCTTAGCATTGTTTGTACTCATGCGCAGAAAGAAGACGTTTAACGTTTGGATTTAACGGGCCCACCTATACTTAAAATTCTAGTGCATCTTACTCTTCGAAAAAAGTCAATGCATTCACACAGTTTGGTCGAAAATGGGTACCCAGTTTGAAGATGGAAACTGAGAAATAAAGGGGAGGGGTTATAAAATCCAAGTTTTCATTAATTTTATAAATGTGAGTTGCTTTAAGGGAAGATATTTAAAAATTTTCCTTTCTTCAATAAGTCACGCCTCCTGGTGGCCATGATTTTGACAGGTCATATTCGTTTATAGCGTTTTTGCGTTTTTGAAGAGGGTGAATTAGTGTTATTTTTTTCAAATTCTGATCATTATTTCAAAGAAGATGTTTTAAGTTTCTTATATAGATAAAGAAGCACCCTGGTTGCCATGTTTTTGATGTGTAATGTTTTTGCTAGTTTGGAACCAGATCATTCAGTAATCAATTCTTCTAAATTATTTTGAATTCTGATCACATGGTTGCTCTCGTAATGGTTTCAAACCATGCGGCACTACTGTCCTAATTTACTTTTTTTTAAACAAAAACAACAAAGAACAGTATCAAAAGCATTTTATTCTTTGCCGAAGGCTTTGAAGATGAGATGATTAATAACAAGTGCATATCATGAAGGTATCAATGGGGTTTACTTATTAACGCAGTATGGCCCTAAAATTTAACGGTAAGCGAACTTTTAGGGTAAATTTAATCAATAGCAGAATGAGAGCTTCTAGTGGTTAGCGAATTAAGGCATAAAATATAATGATAAGCGATTTGGGGGCAAAGAAATAGCACAGTGGTGCGTTTAATGTTAATGAACTTGATGGAAAAACGCTATTCTGCTATTCCACCTCGTAAATGCCTCCAGACAGGCTACTGATTTTTGGGCCTAAAATTTACTGATTTCTGGGGCCAAAATTAACTGATTAGCGATTTGGGGGCCTCAATTTTACTAGTTGGCGATTTGTGGGCATAACTTTACAAAATAGCTATGGGGCCCAAATTTTACTGATTAGCGATTTCAAAGGTACCCCATTGAGACCCTCTATCATGTATGGATAATGTGCAAGTGCTAGGCCAAGAATTTTATAGCAGACACTTAAGAGTAATACGTTGTCTATCAGAAGAAGGGCGTTTACCATACTGGCTCGTAAGGGTTAACTGACTCGTAAGGGGGAGTCAATGCGTAAGTGTTGATTTTTATTTCTATTTAGTCTATGTCAACATTTTAAACCCGATTTTGACTAAACACTATTAAGGCATACAAGAAAATTCATGTAAAGTATATTTGTGTCACTAAGCTTGCCAGTTAACATGTAAAAAGCCCCTAAACCATGTTTATTTAAGGTCAAAACCAAAAAAATCAACACACAGTCGTCCAGGAGAAATTGATTTTCAGACTAACTACTCTGTTTTCCACTTCCGCTATTGCTTCCCATTACACAAAAACGATAACTATTGGGAATAGCATTGCCTGATTTCTGAATATTAATCTGCAAACATTGAAATAAATGTAGAAGTCGCTAACTTACATGTTTTGCTCGTTCTTTCGAGTTATCTGTGCTTTCATTAAAACACAATATCAGCCCATCCTAACAAAATCCTAGGCAAACCTAGGATTCGATCACGATATTTTAAGGGCCATCGATTGTCCATAAAAATTCTTGGTTCACATTGAAATTATCTCCCTTTGAATTAAAACAATAGTAAACTTTAGTCCTTTCTTAAACTTTTTTCTCTAATGACCTTTTTTACTCAGCGATTTGCTTGGACCTCTGCCCAGAGTATGTAATAAGATAATCTGGTAACATTTCTCATCGGTTTTGAAGAATATTGGCAAACAATTGGCAAACAATTTGTAATGGGAAAATCCATTGAAAGCACTGCCATGTTCACAATAAGGTTGTGAACGTAAAAACACCACTCTTATTTGTGTTACTCGTATGGTGGTCCTGGCTGATTTGAACTTTAAGCAATTCTTCGATAGCATGTCCTAAAGATTGGGTCTTTAAACTTCAAAATTGTCCAATCTCAAAGCTACAGTAACACATCAAGAGTGATGCGTTTTGGAAAAGTTTAATTTGCCCTCTTGAATATTTCATAAAATTCAACTTTCATATGAATAATTGATCAGGCTCTGATATGAATCAAACACATATAATATATCACTAACAAATACTGGGAAAAGGTATATCTCGTACATTAACAGTGTAAAGTCACTTTTGGTCTTAAGTATAATATAAACGAGTACAGCACAAATATATCACAATGTATAATTATCGGGTATTAATAGACTTTTCACTTACTGTAAAGACGGCAACTTTGATATTCATATCTGGACGTGGTTCGGCTATTTCATCTGCCTAAGAAGGGAAATCAGGTTTCAAGAGCTAATAAACGTGCATGCATTTCATGAAAATCCTAACCGTATACACACTGAACTCACATTTATTACATGTAACCCTTAAAGCGCATAATCACAAAAGTCGTCCACTTAAATATTTGAAGCCTCAAAGACAAACATTGTGGACCCTGATCAGACTGCTCCTGTAGGAGCAGTCTGATCTGGGTCCACGATGTTTGCCTCTATGCTTATGTTAAATAGACATTTTCAGATGCAGTTATTTTACTGGCGTTTTAAGGACTAAATAATGTGTTTTGCGTCAATACTGAGGTAATGGCACAAGATGATACAGTTACTTTTGAATAAAGCCACGCCTCATTTTCAGCTTATACCTATGTCTAAGGTTGACCAGTTCTAATTACGCATTCATGAGGCGCCGCCTTTACAGTAAGCGAAAAGTCAATTAATACCAATCAAATTAATTTTAATAAACTTAAGACTATCTGTGAGTCGTGAGCCCTTTTCTCTGTTTCATCATAGTGCGTTAATTTGATTCTATTGTTTCTCTATGATGATACATCGCAATAGCTAGGAATCCTCCATGCGAGCTTAAAATGTTTTGTGCTTCAACAACGACAGAATATAAGGCAAAGATTTGGTACCAGTAAAATGCATTTAAGCCCCCCCCCCCCCCCCCACCTCCCCCACCTCCCCCCTCCTCCAGTGGCTTTGGCTGCTTTCCGTTTTAAGGCAGTGGTTCTGTTGTTATTTATTCGTTGTTGGTTGTAACTCACATTGTGGGATTCTGTAATTGTTCTATGTTTTGTTGTGCGTTACTTATTTATAGTCCATTCTAGTTTTGCAATCATTTTGATAGGGAAGAGAGACCGGGTTGCTTTACTTTGTTTGTCTTCCTTGTGTTTCGTGTGATTGTTATGTGGCTCTTCCTCACGATGCCACGGGTTTGTCTGCAGTTTGTGGTTGTGGTATTCTGATCATACTTACTTACTTTTTAAAAACTTGTCAAGAAAAAGAGTCTCATTTTTCAGACAGTCAGAGCTGGAGAAACGCTTTAGTCGTGCCAAAGAGGGTTCGGGCAAAAACAAGCAAAGATAACTACCCACCGATATGTTAGGTCGACAATGTGTCATGGACCTGACCAACCGTTGTGCAATTAAAAAGGCTACAAAAACGACTGTGAATGACCAGGAATAACATAATGGCAGGCCAACCCAGAACACAGATAAAGGCTCAACCATTTAAGGTAAGGATGCAAATAAGGTAAAGAAACCAACTCTCTCTCTCTCCCTCTCTTCATCAGTGAGGTGATCGCAAAGCTAGAAAAAATGCAAAGATGAATATCACGAAACCCAAGACCAAACACAAAACGTCCCATATAATTGGATCAACTGTTGCTTCTTAGACTAATATATAGAATCTATCAGGAGTGTGAAGGTGGGATAGAAAAATTAGCTCCGATGAACTTCCTTTGTCATAACTTCACATGCCTCGTGAAGATATGTAAGAGGAAACAATAGCTATTAACTGCGACTTGGGTTTATAACGGCGCATGCAGACTGTGGTATGATATCCTTGTTATAGCCAACTTATTTATAACAGTTGATTATTTTTTGAATTGATACGGATTAAACTAGAACATAGAGGATATTCAAATGTTTTTGTTAAATATGTCTTTTATTTCACGAGTGAAGTGGAAAATATCTATATTTCACGAGTGGCAAAGCCACGAATGAAATATAATTATTGTCCACTTCACGAGTGAAATAACAGACATGTTTAACAAAAAAAAAATTGAATTTTCATTTTATTATCTACAAGTTTCCCATAATCATTTAAGGTAAAAAGAAGAGAATCTTACTTAACATTATACAATTATTGACTAATAAGGCATTGGATATGATGTGAAATCGACCAGAGAATACAAATATTGACCTCGGCTTCGCCTCGGTCAATATTGGTATTTTCTGGTCGATATCACATCATATCCAATGCCTCATTAGTCAATAACTGTTTTATTATATAACATTTAGCGAAAGATGTACAGGTATCATTGCACATGGGAAAAAATACTGAACTTATACACAAGTTTTGGGACAGTAAAACATTTAGCAGAAACAGTGCAGACCTAGATAAGAGCACCCGTTTACTATTTTATATATGTTGTGCATGAGTGTCATCATTCAACATTTACTAACAAGAATTCTAACACACCTCGCCTGTAGAGCCAATGTTAAAATAGTGTGATATATCAAACACTAATTTACAGCTTTGAAAGCGCAGGGAAAATGTGTGATAGCTGACGTCATTTGAACGTTACTAAAAATGACGTCATTCGTGGCTTTAGACGGTGTAGCGTCGTTTTTACGCTTGAAAGACGATACAAATACATGTAAACGTATGCGACGTGGTCTAAGTATTGGCGGGAGTTCTTCAGTGGAAAGGCGGAGACTTGGAAGATGCTGAAGACTTCAAATTTGTTTTCGTCGTTTATTGTGCAATAAAATGGAAATGGATCAACTCCAGTGCGTGATTTGTTGCGTTCTCGGCAACTAGGATAGGATTATTAGCGACGCTTTAGAAAAGCAGAACCGGAACGGAAAAAACACAAGGAGTCTAATTTTAGTAACTAATATTCACCGACAAGCGCGCGCCAGCCAGTGAATATGACAATATGTAGACTGGCCACGTGAGCGCTCTAAGCCAATGACAATCGGTCTTTTTACTTAGTTATATAATAATGGCTTTTGTTTTGATTTTCTAGTTGTAGCAGACAAATATATACAAGCTCTCTCTTTTATTAAGCTTCTAAGCGACACTGACTTTTGTTTACATTTGCATAGAAATAGGAAACACCAATAGTGGTTTCCCTTAGAAAAGAAACAAATATCATTTAAACGGTTGCTTCCCTTAGACCATATTGAGAAAATAGAAAAAGTAGTTCCAATCTTACGGTTTCTCTCCCGTGAAAATATCAAATTTTGTATTTTCACTGCTGTGAAAATACAAGTTTTTATATTTTCACAGCTGTGAAATATATGCATAATAACTAATCAATATTTTCCTGTATTTTATTACATAGTAGATAACAAAGAGGCTTGTATAGGGGTTTTAGGGATACAGGATATTTGCCATTTTTCTTCCAGGGATATAGGATACTATCCATTTTACTTCCAGGGATATGAGATACTATGTTCACTTTCAGGGATACTGCAATTTTTCCTCTGAAATAAACAAATAAAGAGTAGAAAGACCAATAACATCAATAAAAAGACACTTAAAGTTTTTCACTAAAGGAAGAGAAGCATGGTTAGTTTATCTCTAGCATAGTATAATTTCTAGCTCGAATGCACTTATTATACCCCTGCCAAAGAAGTGAAGGGTGATTTGAGCTGTGCTGTTCATTGACCTTTACTGTATATAGTAGACTCTACTCGGATCAAAACTTCCATATCCATTGCTCTGTTTTCATCAGACTTGTGTGTTGTTTTGTGTTGGGTCCTTGTGGAGTGGTTCTTGGTGTCCTTTCTAGTTGAGCAATCACCTGGTTAAGGAAGAGAGTTTGTTGCTCTAGATCAATTGTGTTATGGCTGTCTGTGTTTTATGTCTTTTCCTCATGGCTCCGAGGATGGTCTACGGTCTCTGATTGTGGCATTTCCTGAACATATTTACATTTTGGTACAAGTGTCCGCCATAACAAGATGATGTGTCATGCATATGACCTAGATCTGTATGTCAAGGTCATGGTCACAGGCCAAGATCAAACTAATTACTGGTCAGTGGAGCATACAATGCAAATTCTCCTTTCGATTTTCATATCACTTGATGTAGGTGTGCAACATAACCAGTGGACGTGTCGCGAATATAAAATATGTATATCTAATAGCAAGGTCACAGGCTAATGTCAACCGGAAAACTTGTCGTGAAAATTCGTTTTCAGACTGTAATCCTGCTCTTGATTATCATATCACAGGGCACAAACTTGTGTCACATAGTGTCCAACGTAGCAAGATGATGTGTCGCATACAGACCCTTGTCTGTATGTTCTATGTTACAGGCTACGATCAAAAAACTTTAAACTTCCATAACCATCGACCTATTATCATTTGAAATAAGTGATCACCATGACAAGATGATGTGTCACATATGTCAAAGGTCGAGGTCACAGGCCACTTTTCAGTTGTTTCCGAAGCATAGTTAATTGCAAAGCATTCAATCACACTTAGCTCGAATGTTTACCAGTCATATAAAAGAACCAAGTTAATATGTCTAAAGCCGAGGTCACATCCATGGTCAAAGTGAGAACGTATCACTGTACCATGTATGACCTACGCAGCCAGGACATGGTTGACAGGATTTATATAAGCAATGCAACAAATAGAAGCTGTATGCCTCATGGTTTAAGAGAGTAAGATTTTTTCAAGGTTTCACCATTATAATAAGAGTTAGTATGATCAGGAAATACCATAATAACAAACTGCAGACAAACCCATGGCACTGCTAGGAAGAGCCTCACAACGATCACAAGATATTAAGTCTTTGGAAGCCAAAGACCCTGAGGCGTGGCCCATATGGATCAAAGGGAATAGTTTGCAGTGCTTATGTAGGGGACTATTAGACGTTGCTATCAACTAAATTAGATATCTTATAAGCTGTGGGCCACGTGGTTTTAGAGAAGCATTTTTAAAAGTTTTTTTCTGACAATAAGTATATGGATGCTAATGATCCCTTTGGCCTTACCAATCTAGACTCAAGTGGCATGGTTGGAAGGATTTACGAGAGGGGCCACTAGATATTGTTTAATATTAAATATTCAAACCTTGGGCCCTACGACGTTGTAAGGTATTTCACATTCTAAGTTTAATGAAGGGATGTGCAGGGGCATGGTTGGCAGGATTTGTGTAGGTACCCAACAAACATTACTGCAAAGTAAATATATGAGTATTTTTTTTAAATTTGTTTAGTGGTTTTACGTCCCAGTCAATAATTACGGTCATGTCGGGACATCCAGTTAACCTAACCACACTTTTATGAGCAAGCCTGACTAAGAGGTTAGCCATTACTTAGTTCACATGCTTTCACTTACAACAAGTAACGGACACCCTTCCTTCTTAAATCGGTAAAAGTAAGCTAATGACAGTAGGAAATATTTTATGATCAATCTCCACAAAAGTATAGAACCAGGCGGGGTCAAACTCTTGACACCTGGATTTGCAATCAGACTCACTACCATCTGTACTACGGGGCCCGGTAATATATATAAGCTGTAAGCATCATTGTTTCAGAAAGTGTTTTTTTAGTTTTCTCCATTTGAAGTCTGTATAGTATGAGCTATTAAAAACTGACAAAGGCTTGATTTGTACAATTTATACAGGGGACCACTAGACGTTGCTACATACTACATGTCACTATATAACCTTGGGGCTTATTGTTGCAGAAATGGAGAGTTTTTTTATTTATATTATATAAACCCACGGTAAGTCTATGGCAGCTATTTATTCTCAGGTCTTGTCCAGTTTCAATCAGTGTGATTTATGTAGGGGGGCCACTAGATATTGTTACATTCTAAATATATAAGATGTGGGCATTATGGTTGAAGATATGTCTTTTAGAGTTTTTCACATTATAAGTCTATGGGAGCTTTATGTTGCCATGACAACCATAAGTTCGACACTATCAGACATAAAACTTATACAGCCTTTCCCCTTATCTGATGATGCTGTACACATGCAATTTGGTCACAATTGGCCATCTGACATTAGAGATATATTTCTTTATAATGTAAATGGATGGCGTAGACGAAAACCATGTGGGAAAGGCACCAGCCCATTGCCCTACCAAAGCCTCACTTGAGCCATCAAGAGACTTTGAGGCTAAAAAATAATTTGATGGCTTATATAAGTCAAAATTAAGCACCTTTTTTGCTTACTTTCAGATGTATAAGGAAATGTAAAGTCGATGAAAACGCTATCTTTTACTAGACCACACAATAGTAAATACAGGTATTTCTGACTTTAAGTAGGTTTGCGCAAAGTAATGGATCACAAACCATTAACATTACTTGATCAAAAAGTATGTACAGCTGCTTTTCAAAATTTTTTATAGATAGCGATTTTTGTCATTATTATTTACATACCCTATACTTGATTGCGTGTTTGTTATAAACATATGCTTTCTTTGATGTATGATTTTTTTCTGCCACTACACGAACGATATATCTAGTTATAGTGAGTAGCAATATTGATTGTTCTTGGAGATTTTTTTTATCAAGTTTTAACTTCTGAAAAAGTTGATTATAGTTTTAGAAAATCAAAGTTGCTTATCAAAACTCTATTTCAAATTAAGGGCTAATAAGGAGAGCAGCAAAGAACACCGTGGTGGTCATCTATAATGTCATGTGTACCAAGCATTGTGAATATACTTTGAGAATTGAAGCTATCAAGTGTATCAACAATTAATCACTTGATAGACTTGGGTGTATGTGCACTAGCAGGTTGTACAAATTTTATAACTTAACAAAAATACTTTTTAAAGATATTTTAAGCGCATTTTTGGATGTTCAAAATAGATGCTACATAGTAAGTGCCCTTTGTTAGGAGAAAGACCAAAAGGAAAGTACTGCCAAACAGTGAGAATGGACCAAGTGGGTTTGGAATTGTATTAAGATTGGGAAATATCATCTTTTTAGATGAATCCACACTCCAAACCTATTCTCATCGAAAACCCAGAATGTCTGGCATCTGAAACACGAAATGTGTATCCACATTACATTGATTAGTGTGTAAAAAATTCCAGTGGGAGTCGTAGATAGGGGGCTATCTCATGACATATTAGTGATTGTTTCATTTACAAGCTTAAGTTGGGGGCCCCTTTAAAAGGCATGAGATAGCCCCCTATCTACGACTTCCGGTGTAAATTTTAACACACTAATCAATGTAATGTGGATACACATTTCGTGTTTCAGATGTCAGATATTCTGGGTTTTCGATGAGAATAGGTTTGGAGTGTGGATTCATCTAAAAAGATGATATTTCCCAATCTTAATACAATTTCAAACCCACGTGGTCCATTCTAACTGTTTGGCAGTACTTTCCTTTTGGTATTTCTCCTAATAAAGGGCACTTACTATGTAGCATTAATTTTGAACATCCAAAAATGCGCTTAAAATATCTTTTAAAAGTCATTTTGTTAAGTTATAGAGTTTGTACAACCTGCTAGTGCACATACACCCAAATCAATCAAGTGATTCATTGTTGATACACTTGATAGTTTCAATTCTCAAAGTATATTCACAATGCTTGGTACACATGACATTATAGATGACCACCACGGTGTTCTTTGCTGCTCTCCTTATTAGCCCTTAATTTGAAATAGAGTTTTGATAAGCAATTTTGATTTTCTGAAAATATAATCAACTTTTTCAGAAGTTAAAACTTGTTACAAAAAATCTCCAAGAACAATCAATATTGCTACTCACTATAACTAGATATATCGTTCGTGTAGTGGCAGAAAAAAAATCATACATCAAAGAAAGCATATGTTTATAACAAACACGCAAACAAGTATAGAGTATGTAAATAATTATGACAAAAATCGCTATCTATAAAAAATTTGGAAAGCAGCTGTACTTGACAAAGTCTTCCTGTATCCGTATTTTGTGTTGGTAATTTCAGGGATATTTTACTACCAGGGATATGGGATACTGGCAACCCCCCTATACAAGCCTCAATAAATCATACCATTTTTATTGATATATTATATCATTAAGGCATCAAAATTGAACTATACGAAGCTCAATGTTTACTGTCGTCGCCCTGCCCCATGTCACCTGTTAAACTAACGGTACCGAGAGCCAACTCACGACAGTAAACATTGAAGGCATTATAATTACATGTGTTTTTTCTCTTTTGTACAAAATTTATTTTGACTTAAGATTTCTAACATATACTGAACAAAAAAAGAAAGTTTACACTTTTGGAATAGCAATTTACCTAACATAATACAAACTCATCAGTTTAAAAAGAAGCCTCCATACCTTAGAGTAATACGACCGTTGCTCTCCCATTATTGTTCATAACCTCCTGGGACCGTTCGTGCAGAAATGAATATCTATCGACACACAAGATTGAAGCAACATGCGGAAACAACATCGAGATAAAACAGTAAATTTACACTCAGGCATTGACGTAAGCTGTTCTAGATGGCAACTGTAGATGTTACTACCCTCAAAGTTTCATACCAGATGATAAAAACAAGAATAAGAACAACTAATTTTTTACGTGCGAGTTTTGATTTTGACCCCTGGTACCAGTCAAACACACGATGTTGCAGCTGTGTTTTAGCTACAGATCTACTGACAGTTGAATACCCATTAACTTGATATGATTTGTTTTGACATAAGATAGGTACTGGCGCTTACATTACTACTTAAAGTAGTGTAAACTTTCTTTTTTTGTTTGGTATATTTTAATCTTCAATGTCGACAGTATTCTAATCTTGTAATCTTCGTATCTTCATCTCTGAATATTTCAATGAATATTCTCCTCCCTTCCATTTTGTCCACATGATCCCTTTCTCAGTCCCACCTGTATCGCCATCTTCATAGTACATGCCATTGAGATTCGCTGTCAGGCAGTTGCTGAATCCCCCAGAATACCACCAGCCACCAGATGAGTTATTTGCACAACTGTCAGCCCATAAGTCATTGTCTCTGTTCTTTGTAGAAAACTGCTTGCCATGATGCCTGAACAAGCTGTTTTCTGCAAAAGAAAATACAAATACATTAATTATTTCGTTGGGGCGGGGGGGGGGGGGCTAGAAATATTTAGCTTCAATGAAGCATTGACAATCAAAACAAAGATGCTGGTGATGTGATTTGTTGGAATTGTTGTTACTCATACAATTTAAAAGGTGGCACCAACCGTATCCTGTTTGCCAAGAAATTTTGCGAAGCGGTAATTGGTGACTGATGAGTCCCTTTTTGATTTAAAATATTACGTAATTTTGATCTACAGACTGAAAGTGAGCGATAGGGCTGGTTTCATTCAGGTAATTTTCGGTTTCCATCTAAAGTGTGGTGGGGCAAGCGGATTTTCACTATTGAAAAAGTGTTGATGGGGATATAACAAACACTCCACTGGCACCTAGTGTTGGGCAAAAGAGGATATTTTTTTATTCTACTAAAGGGAGTAACACAAGGTAGGAAGTGGGTTGATGTGCCTATTTGTTGAGAAGTTAATAAGTTTTTTAAAAGTATGAGCTCGCATACCAGTATTGTTAAATTTCGAAACTGACGCTTTCTCTGTTCATTTAACTATATTCACTACTCATTGGAATCGTTTCTTGCTTCTTAGAACAGTCTATTCCACATGAGAGGATTCAAATGTGACTGAGCAAAAGTACTACGAAGTCCAAGATGATATCACGGATTTATTAGGTTAAAAATATCTAGTTCTGTATATAGTTGAAACACACAGACACACGAACATGGAATATGTGCATAATTATCTTCTAAGAAAATATACCCATTAATTCCATCTATCAGCCCGGGGGGGGGGGGGGGGGGGGTACTCTATTTTTCTCTGCATACGTAGGCTCGGACCCAGCATCTACCGTTCACCCCAAAAAAATATCAGAAATTTGAAGCACCCCAAAAAAATATTTGAAATTTTTGCAACCCAAAAAAATATCCCGATTCTGTATATTTACCTTAAGAAAAGACCCTAAAATACATAGAAATAACCACTAAAACTAGTCCAATTTTAGGATGACCCCCAAAAAATATCCACAAAACCTTCATACCCAAAAATATATTCATTTTTCTGAAAACCCCAAAAATATTGAAATTCAAAAATTTGACCCAAAAAAATGGACCGAGCCTACGTATGTATGAAAATATCAGAGTACCCCCCCCCCCCCCTGGGCTATCAGCCCAAATAAAGTTATTTCTTCTACTTGACCAAATCATAGCTAAGTTCCAAATTTCCATGAAAACCCAACGTGGGAACACATCAAAAGCTTCACTGTAAGAGCCCTCCTAAGCAAGGAGTCGCTGCGATTTTATAGTCCTGGAACAGCCCTGATACAGTGGCTGAATCTCAAATATGGTAATGTTCAATGAACCACCAGGCTTGATTCATACTTCAGCCCCTCAACAAGGCCACACAGAGGACGGGGAGACTCAGGAAAAATGGCCAACCTGGATCACCCAGCGCCGGGTCAAACAGGACAGGAAGGAGGCCAACGCCCCACCAGGATAAGGGGCTGATAATAAACTGCCAGGACAACCCGGGTCCAAGAGAAGGGCCCAACGGGAGTGGTGACAGGATAACTGCACCATTCACAGACAACAGGGCGGGGGAACAGGCCTATAATCATAATACACTCATGTCCTCAGTACTTCACAATGAAGCATGCAACAGGTGTAAATTTATAATGCGACAGGAATTCCAATACAGGGAGAACTCAGGGGAACTAGATAAGCAGGGGAAAAGACAGTACAGAGTTACAGATAAAACCTACAAACCTTCAAGGCAAAACCTTAACAGTATCTAGACAAATGTATAAGTATGCAAAATTTGATCAAAATATACCATGCGGTTCAATTGTTATGAGCATGTTTAAATAAGTATGCAAAATTTGATTAAAGAGTTAATCAAGAGTTATTATCATTTCACTGACTGCTAACAGATGGATGGGCTCACTACTCACAGTGATTATAGTGCACACCAATGGGTTGTGCAATTCTCGTTTATCCCAAGTTTTAGTTTGCTGTAGTTATTTTTTTAATGTCCCAGTCAATTATTTTGCAGTCATATTTGGGTGTTTTCCTGTATTGAACCAGTGATAAGTAGTGAGTATTAAGTGTATTGTCAAGTGACACAACACATTGCCTCAGAAAAGGCTTGAACCACGGACCTCTTTGTCTAAAGTTAGGATCTCTACCGCTGAGCTGAGTGCACTACCAAGCTGATTCACATAAAATATTTAGCCTTATTTCACTGTATATTATAAAAACATTTGACGAATTATTGTCTACTGGTGTTGTATTGTATTTTGTTATACATTTATGAGGTAACATTTAAAAGGAAACTACAGCATACTTTAACTCATATGCTTTTGTATTTTACACTGAATATCTCAATAAAAATTCCAAAGGGAATTTAATCACATTAAAACACTATGTTTACTCTGTTTCAAATTTTCGGCGACTTGGCCTTTATCAAGAAACAAATAACTGAATTAATGTTGTGAACTACATCTCCATTGTCTTAGCCAACCAGTAAAGATAAATAACGTTATGATATTGTCATGGGCAATATGACGTCACTTCCAGTACGCCAAAACGAAACGTCCTGATGCATAAGCGCCAAATGACGTCATATCACTTACCAGACAAATTCACATCCCAAACACCTGGACAAATGCATAAATTAAAATAAGAATAATAAATAAATAAATAATAAAAAGATAAATTAATTTAATAATACAAAAAAAATATTTAAAAATGATTATTTAATAATAATAATAATAATAATGATAATAATAATAATAATAATAAACTAATAATAAAACAATAATAAAAATAATAATAGAATAATAATAATAATAATAATAATAATAACAATAATGATAATAATAATAATAATAATAATAATATAAAATTTTCATTATAAGTATTATAGAGTAATAAATTGCTGCACTGCTCTCATCTAAATAATATACATCTACTACTTGTCAAGCACAAAAAGTCAAAAAGCTTGGATCATGATAAGGCCCTACATTTAGTTGAGCCTGATCTGGATCCAAACCGTTTGAAATTCAATATTTTGATCCAAAGAAATCATCCAAAATGGGACACTACCACCTTTAGCCCTTTGCTTACAGGAGACCCCCAAACGGCCACATATACAAACAGTTAAGACCCAAATGAAATGTCGCATAATACGGCACTTCATCAGGGTCCACACTGAATGTTAAGATGAAAAAGATCCCCAGACAAAAAAAAATATAAAGTTTTTATTTAATTAATATACATAGGACCAGTTAAGCAAACAATTCAAGCGTAAAAATGCGGTTATTTTCCTATCTATTAGTTAAGACATGCGTTATGGGTGCTCAAAAGAGCCATCTCATAGAGACGGTTCTTATGAGTACCCACAACATATGTTATGGTAAAAAAATAAGAAAAAATAATTATCAGTTATACACTATAATCTGGGGACCTGAATTAAATTACTTCTACAACCGGACACCCCTGGACATGCACAATGTACTATCCCAGGTTCATAATAATTATCAAACCAGAAGGAAGAATCCACTAGTAAACAAAGGGATAAATATTTACACCATTACTACCACTAAGTGTTATTTCCACCATCCTAGAGACCTAAATGATGTAAATAGATCGGACCCAGTTCAGTTCCAATATGAGACAAACTGCCTGGATACAGATCAGAAGTGGCATTCTGTTGGTCTGATCTGGCACCAAACTGTTTGGGAAAAAAAAAAAAAAAAAAAAAAGGGTAAGCAATAGGCACAAAGGGGCCGATCTATATATAAATCCACTAGTAAACAAAGGGATAAATATTTACACCATTACTACCACTAAGTGTTATTTCCACCATCCTAGAGAACAAACTTTGCAGGAGTTTGCACGATATGCAAACAACATTCATAGCAGCATACAGATTGAGCTTCGTTACAGTCAAGAAAAAATAGAATTTCTGGATACTTGGGTGAAGCTGGAAGACGGTCGAGTCTACACTGATCTGTACAAGAAGCCATCTGATAAACAACTTTACCTCAAAAAAAGTTCCTGCCACCCTTCTCATACCAAGACTGGGCTAGCTTATGGGTTGGCATTACGAATCAGGCGGATTTGTGAGAAAGATGAAGATTACTCCAGACATAGGAAAGACATAAAAGGTCAACTGAGAAAGAGAGGATATGCTGGGAAATTTGTCGAAAGACAGCTTCAAAGGGTGGATAATCAGAAAAGGGAGGCATTGCTGCAACCCACGCATAAGTCAGGGAAGAAAGGTAGGGTACCTTTGGTAATGACATTTTCCAAGCTCCTGCCATACATCAGAGGTATCCTGCTAAAGCATTCTCAAACTCTCTACAGGTCAGACAGGCTGAAGGAAGTATTCCAAGAACTTCCTATATTGGCATACAGGAGAGATAAGAATCTATGTGACATCCTGGTCCATAGTAAAACTGCTAGGCTTACCAATACTGGTGGAGGAGAAGATCAATGCAATTGTAGGGTGTGTCAGGCGGTTGAGAAGGGGGAGGTCTATGATGTAGCTGGGAACAAGAGGTACAGTACAATTCCAAATCCAAAATGCACATTGCGGAATGTGGTGTATGCTCTCCTGTGTGACAGATGCAAGATGACAGTCTATGTTGGAGAGACAGAGAGATCTGTGAAAGAACGGGTTAGCGAGCATATGAGGGATATTAAGAATCAAGCAGAGAAGCCAATAATGAGACACTTCAGTGGCCATAAAGTAGACGATATGCATTTTGTGGTCTTGCAGAGCTTGGGTAGAGAAGGCAGGGCTTACAGGCAGTTGGTAGAAGAGAAATGGATAATTAGGCTGGGAACAAAGACTCCATTTGGGTGCAATGTGCAATTAAACTTCTAACTCATATCAGTGGTCCTATGCAATAATCAGCATTTAATGTGGACCCTTTTCATTCCACTCTGGATGTAGATTAGATTAAATATATAGATCGGCCCCTTTGTGCCTATTGCTTACCCTTTTTTTTTTTTTTTTTTTTTTTTTTTTTTTCCAAACAGTTTGGGTCCAGATCAGACCAACAGAATGCCACTTCTGATCTGTATCCAGGCAGTTTGTCTCATATTGGAACTGAACTGGGTCCGATCTATTTACATCATTTAGGTCTCTAGGATGGTGGAAATAACACTTAGTGGTAGTAATGGTGTAAATATTTATCCCTTTGTTTACTAGTGGATTCTTCCTTCTGGTTTGATAATTATTATGAACCTGGGATAGTACATTGTGCATGTCCAGGGGTGTCCGGTTGTAGAAGTAATTTAATTCAGGTCCCCAGATTATAGTGTATAACTGATAATTATTTTTTCTTATTTTTTTACCATAACATATGTTGTGGGTACTCATAAGAACCGTCTCTATGAGATGGCTCTTTTGAGCACCCATAACGCATGTCTTAACTAATAGATAGGAAAATAACCGCATTTTTACGCTTGAATTGTTTGCTTAACTGGTCCTATGTATATTAATTAAATAAAAACTTTATATATTTTTTTGTCTGGGGATCTTTTTCATCTTAACATTCAGTGTGGACCCTGATGAAGTGCCGTATTATGCGACATTTCATTTGGGTCTTAACTGTTTGTATATGTGGCCGTTTGGGGGTCTCCTGTAAGCAAAGGGCTAAAGGTGGTAGTGTCCCATTTTGGATGATTTCTTTGGATCAAAATATTGAATTTCAAACGGTTTGGATCCAGATCAGGCTCAACTAAATGTAGGGCCTTATCATGATCCAAGCTTTTTGACTTTTTGTGCTTGACAAGTAGTAGATGTATATTATTTAGATGAGAGCAGTGCAGAAATTTATTACTCTATAATACTTATAATGAAAATTTTATATTATTATTATTATTATTATTATTATCATTATTGTTATTATTATTATTATTATTATTATTATTATTATTATTATTATTATTATTATTATTCTATTATTATTTTTATTATTGTTTTATTATTAGTTTATTATCATTATTATTATTATTATTATTATTATTATTAAATAATCATTTTTAAATATTTTTTTTTGTATTATTAAATTAATTTATCTTTTTATTATTTATTTATTTATTATTCTTATTTTAATTTATGCATTTGTCCAGGTGTTTGGGATGTGAATTTGTGTGGTTAGTGAAATGACGTCATTTGGCGCTTATGCATCAGGACGTTTCGTTTTGGCGTACTGGAAGTGACGTCATATTGCCCATGACAATATCATAACGTTATTTATCTTTACTGGTTGGCTAAGACAATGGAGATGTAGTTCACAACATTAATTCAGTTATTTGTTTCTTGATAAAGGCCAAGTGGCCGAAAATTTGAAACAGAGTAAACATAGTGTTTTTTGTATTTTAGTTCAGAAAAAAAAAACATTTAGAGGACCATACGATCTGTAATACGGTAAATAACGCTGAGACTTACCAACATCACCTTCATATCCATCGGCAGTCAGCACATAGTTTTCAAGTGCAGAACCTACTTTAAAAGTCCGATATTTGGCGAATATATTCTCTCCCTCCCAGTCTGTTAGTTCTATTCTCAGTTCATATGCACCTTGAGATGTTATCAGATGTAGATTTTGAGTACCTGAAGGAAAGAAATGTATGTACAACATGGTAAAATACGTTATAAATATAAAACAAGGACTGTATTTATATCGAGTTATGTTCCCACCGACTCAAACAAAAAAGCAGCATCTACATATTTTGTATCTGCGGCTCATCCAATATTATTTTGACCCTAATTGTTTGAACTTTGAATGGGGTCAAAGCCAATTTTAAAGATTTTCAGTCATTACGACGGTCATTTTAGCTATTTCACGGTTCCTGGGCAGGCTAATCATAAGCGCTTAACATAAATTGGAATCAAACGTATCCTTCAGAAACAGAAAGAACTTGCAAAATTTGAAAACAACATTCTTGGTTTCATAGGCCCTGAGCATGAGAATCAATGAAAAGTCCAACTAGAATGCGCAGTTGATGGGGCGCCATCGCAAGTCCCCGCGCTAAAGTTTTGACCCACCCAACACCCCCAAGTCTCACCCCTGGGGCATGACCCCAGCAACAGAATGAAAATTATGTTCAATATGATTTCTATCTTTTATTTGTAAGAACGAACACAAAGTTTGGAATTAAAATCTTAGAATTGACATGGTAGTAAAAATTTAATGATATTTGACCTTTTGACCTCACCCCAAGGTCACCAGGATGAAAATTTTATTTGCATTCTGTTCTGCTTGTCATCCCCATCGATTTGATATGCCACATGACCATGTTTGGAAAAAAAATGCCCCCCTGGGCACCCCCAGCGCCTCAAAGTCCCACCCTGGGGCATGACCCAGGGGACAGAATGAAAATCACGTCTGATATGTTTTGTATCTTTCATTTGTGAGAACACACACAAAGTTTGGTATAAAAATCTTTAAAAAATGACTTTGTAATTGAAATTTATGATATTTGACCTTTTGACCCCTCCCCAGGGCCCCAGGGGGCAGGGACAAAAACAGTTTGACGTTGCACGCCCCATTCATGTGAGTAACTCACATACCAAATTTGGTTGAATTTCGTCAGATGGTTTAGGAGGAGATAGCATGACGGACAGACAGATGGACAGACGGACGGACAGACGGACGAACGGGCAGACGAACGGATGGACGGACGGAGGCAAATACAATAACCCCTTTGCTTTTTTAAAAAAGCGTGGGGATAACAACTCTCAAGCGCCTTAGAATCAGCCTAAGTAATCACTACTTTCTGCCAGAACCCAATGTTCCTGAGAGACCAGAAGATGAAATATCAACACAATATCTTGAAGTCACGATATTGTTTCAGATTCTAGTCCGTCATGAGTATTGGGTTAATGTTAGGAATGAAACGTGAAAAAAATTAAAATGTTGATGAAACATCATCAATTTGTTTGCAATATGATAATTTCCCTTGCTCTGAAGTCAGGCCATTTGTATCAGGCCAATGATTCTCAAAGATAGGTCGTCGAATTACTTACTGTCTACACAGCAAAAGCATAAATAATGAAGCCATGTATGTATGGCGACCTTACAGTTTAGTTATCTTCCAACACTGAACCACCTCACACAAGACGAGTTGGAGATAAAAAAAATAACGAACAAAATATCAAAGTAAGTAAGGGTGCAAAGATCAGGAATCGATACAATCAAGTACAACATCTGACCCAGGATACCAATGGGAAAGTGACAAACTCACAGTTAGACACCACAAACGAGAGCCAACAGGTCATCTCTTTAACGCGCACAAAGACATAGCAAACACAAGACAGAAAATCATAAAAGATCCACAAAAGAAGTACCGCCTTGGAATGGTCAGTAAAATATTTTACTGGAGGGCTTAAACCGGTTTAACGGCGCCAACCTCACCCTTAATTCAGATGTGGATCAAGACACATAGATACTTGGTTTGCATGAAAGACCCCTAACCTATCAATGCATCATCTCCTTAAACATATTAATCAAGATATAACAAGGAGTTAAAGCAAAGATATGGACATAACAGTAAATAAAACTGAATGCCGGAGCAAAAGAAATCCAACGTGGGCCCGACAAACAGCAAAAGCATCAGGCCCCTACCATACCATCAATAGATAAGTCTTTAAGTCCGAACCATCATAGAGTCTGAAGTCCGACCCATCGGCGTGCAATTAAAGAGGAAAGCAAAGTTGCCAACCGTGATTGGGTTGTCCGCCAAGCATGCAGTCTGTTACAATACATTAATGGTATAGCCAATCTTTTTTTAATGGGTATTTTTTTTTTAATGAACTGCGCTGAAAAATGATCAGAACCAACAATCTTCTTCAATTTATACACCAAGTCACCATAGAAATCAGGTTCCGAAAGTCCTTGGCGCAAGAGAGATTTAAGTCCAGCTTGGAATTTAGAAATCAAATCATAGTACCGTCTATAAAATTTCGAAAAGTAAAATTTAGAAAACCCAATAATTTTTACCAATCCTATTTAGAAAAAGATCGTCCACACCTTTTGTTTTGTTCATTTAAAAGAAAGCTATGGACGTTTGAAATTCTGAATTCGACCTATGAAAGTCAATATAGTAAGCAAAGGTCATGCATAGTGTGCATATTACACAGGTGGGAAAAGGTTATATTTAAAACCTTCAATCATGATATTAAAACTTTTATACATAACATTATTTTAGCTTGCTCTTTACAGTAAATCAGTGACAAATATTTAATAATTAGTTTATGTCAGATAAACCTAAATGAGATTTGAAATCCCCAAAACAAACAGCCACTAAACTCTAGGTTCGTTCATTTGTGATCAATGATTTAACCATCTAATACCCCTATTCCACACAGGCCACGAATCGCCCGAATCGCCACGAATTGATTTTTTTCTTATTCGGGGGGATTCGTGAGGTTTCATTATTTTTTTTTTCTCCAATCGTGATGAGCTTCGAGTCATTCCCGATTCAGATACGATGTCGTTACGAATATTCGGGGAAATCGGCTCAATTCGGCTGGAATCGCGCAAGAATTCAATACGATTAGAAAATAACATTAGAACATGCTGCACGAAAGTTAAGGAATCACTTACGAATCAGTTAAGAATATGCGGAATGCAGCACGAATTGGGCACGAATTAACAGAAATCCGCGACGATTCGACACGATTCGCGAGATTTTCTCTCACGATAGCTATAAATAAAAAGGCCCGTACATGCTTCGGGGCATCAGTTCCAAAATTAATGTTCCTCGTAAAGCAGCAGTAGAATTGATCCTGCAACTTGAGTGTTGAAAACGGCTTCTTATATAGCTAGAAGAAAACAACTACGTTAAAGTCGAGAGGCCCTGACTCAGACTCTTTGACTTGGAAAATATGGCAGTTCGCCATTGGCAAAATCGCCAGCCAGGAGCTACTGACTGATCCTGATTGTGCTCCAGAATCTGCCAAATCTGTTTAAACTTCTAGGACTGCTCACATGCGCGAGACAGGGTAATTAATCTTAGGGAAAATCCTTCTGCTATCTCTTCCTTGGTTTTATTGCTTGGCTTAATCTCCCGATTCCCAACGAATGAGCTAAGAGTAGCTACGAATGCCCAAAACAATGCAAAAACGCCCCGAATCGATTACGATTCAGTTACGATATCCAAGAATGCCTTAGGAATTTGGTACGAATCACGCACGATTTTTCGAATCGGGGGATTCGTGGCCAAAGTTTTGAACAGTTCAAAACTTTTGAGCCGAATTCCCGATAGACCTACGAATTGCAAGAACTCACTACGGACTATGCGAATTAGTTAAGATCTTCACGAACTGAGTACGATTCAGCCACGAATCCAAATATTTGTCAATTTGTGTCAAATCGTGGGATTCGGGGCCTGTGTGGAATAGGGGTATTAGACATCGACAAAAGTGTAAAAGTGTGGACAGTTTGGAAACAGAAGACATGCTAAATGGTTTAAAAAGTTGTTTATCCTCAACGACTGATAACAAATAGGCCTTGAGCTGGCTATAGACCCCCCTCCCCCCCCAGGGGGAATTTTGTACACTATGATTTTCTAAAACTACATTATATAAGACACAAAATAAAAGATGTTAGCCCTCTGAGAGTGGCAGCGTTAACGTGTAACAGCACGTTATATACGTTACCCCCCAAAATAGCATTAAACGTCCCTGATAATGTCTCAACCATGACATGTTTGAACATTTTTGCATGCTGACACAGGTTTATGAACTTCTTATAACACAGTAACATATTTCTAGTATTAATTTTATAAGTGTCTTGAGTGATTACCGTTGTATACGTTACTTAGTGTTTCCTGCGTTATTTCCGAGTACCAGTATGGTATTTATTGACTATACGTGTATTACATCTGTCACAGAATATAGTAAATCTATAATGCTGCAACTTAAATGATTTAAAGTTCTTTATTATGGTCACTTACACTATTTTTCAGGTCCATGTTATGTATGTTACCTTCAAAATAGCATTAAACATTTAAGTTAATGTCTCTAACAAGCCCTGTTTATACTTATTTGCACGCTGGCACAGGTTTATGTACTTCTTATAACAAGGTTTACCTATTTTAAGTAGTCATTTAATAAATGCCTTGAGCTTTAACTGTTATATGTGTTACCATATGATATATAAGTTATTCTGAGTATCTGTATAGAAGTTGTTGACTATACATGTATAAAGTCTGTCAGAGAATTTAGAAAATTTATAAAGCTATATAAATTGAAGTTCCTTATTAATTTATGGTGACTTAAACTAATATTATAATGTGATCTATCAACCTTCACTGTTTGCTCTTATAAACAGTATAGATACCATGCATTCAAATCGGAAGTTCTGAAAGACAGTCACTGTGAAACAGCTCAGTTCTGGGCAAGGTATATGGATACGATTCAGATGGTGTTGACACTGATTAGGGATACAAGGAAACATCTTTGAATTGCATGTCATCTCTATCTGTATGCCTCGTTCCCAATGTTCATTGCAAACTATCACAACAACTTCGCACAATATGTACCTGTGTAACTGATTACACTCATAAATTTGATACACATCGCAGATGCAAAGAACTTCTCGAATAAAATGGGTTAAGTGTGTCACAACCATTTGTTCTTTGCTTGAGAAATGCTTTTGACATAACTATCAGGCAAACAATAAAAAGGTATTATAGGCTTCAGCAACTAGAACTACGCTTCGTTCTACAGATGGAATGGTGTATTACTTATCACATCAGAGCTCAATATATTGAAACAACAACTCTTCAATGCACTGAAATGAAATATTCAATCTGCTCAGACGCAAAGTAGAATGAGTACTAGAGGCAGTTTCAGGCTTCACCTGTCCTTTTAGTTCTAGATTTGAAGACAATGAACCATACTTTTTGTCTTACGGTGAGCCTGCTAAGCCTGGCATAGCTAAGGATCTTATTGTGGCTGATGACATTGGCAGGAAGGCTGTTGCAGACTTCATTGACTCACTTTCAGTTAAAAAAAAATCTGTCTTTCACATCCCTCATAAAATGCTACAAGCTAATAAAGTCTTGATGCTTGCGAGGTCAAGCAAGAAGAAATTGCCCAATTTACAAATTGCAAACAGCCAGATGAGAGCTTCTTTGGTAAGCATGACCTTCTTTCTATTGGACATAATTGTGACCTTGAGTTGACACCGCAGTCCTTCTGGGACCTGTACCATGGTCACTGTCAACTCCTGATAGAATTTCCACCAAAACTGACGAGTCCAAACTTCAGCATGGCTTGCAATCACACATTGAACCAACATTGGATTGGCCATGTAGTACTGCACATAACGTTGATGTTAATGCCGTAACAACAGAACATAATAGCTTTTCCTGTCACCTTCATGGATCTGATGGCACCAGTATTCAACCACGCACTAAAGGCAGGGCATGTTGGTTTTGTCACTAATACATATATACAATGTATGAGCAGTAGTCTACAAAGTCTTACAAACACTCTTGCAGAGGATAACCTGGGTGTTTTGTTCAACAATGGTGTATGCGACAAAAGGTGCACCTTCTGAATGTCAAAAGCATTGGGCAGAATATGGGGGAAGAGATCTACAGAAATACACTGTTTAACAGATTGTGACACTACCAATGTGCCGATGTGTTAGTACCAAGGAAAGGTTATTCCTATCAAACTGATAGAGAAAACCTCCCCCACTAGTTCATCAACATTCTAAGAAGGGTAGGAAATCAAATAAAGAATTGCTCTAGGCACTCATCAGTGATATGAAGCCCTAACATGTGCTATTTATGTAAAGTTCTGTGAATAAGCTGCAGTATGACATGTTTCTGAAAAAAAGTGCCAAAGCCATACACATATACTGACTATTCAAATGGCATGAACATGAGCTTACCTCCATCCTGCTTTTCTGTCATTAAGATGTACATACAAAGATTGAACTATCAAGTCTTTCCCATGAAAACAAGTGAGCCTTTCCAGATATGGACAAAATGTGTGGAAAATAAATGGGAAGGAAATTGAGTACCTCTCGGTAAAGAAAACTTGATTGTACCCTAACAGAAGAGCCACAGAATTATAAATCACATTTTGTGTGATATGGGGTTACCATGTTCAAAACTCAACAACTCAAACCTTATAAAAGATAGAAACATAATATTTGCAGTTTCCAAAGGTACATTAACATTCTTTAATACAAAATGAGTTAGTAAACACATTCACATTCAAAAATATCAAACTATATTAGTTTAATATATCATATATATAGGAATAATGAAAAAAGTAACATACATAACACTTTGGGGCGCATATTTGTTTTCAAAGGTCCATATCTGTCATGCAAAAAAAGCTTACTTGGATGATATAGCCAATTTGGAAATCTTACCTTATGGTTTGCACTTTTCAGAAGTCATGTCATTTACTAAAATTATCAAAGATGTTGATGGGTAATATATATCGTTGGTTGTTACAGGGTAATGGTGCCATTAACAGAGTGCTAGCAAATTGCAAAATCTTTGCAAGATAAATCTGATAGAGGAGCAATAAGTTATATAGGAAAATTCTTTAAAACCCTTGGATAATATATGAAGATTTGCTCTAGAACTTCTACCTGATGGGTTTTCTTTGATCTTTTAAGTTGTTACTCGCACATTGCACTGAATGTTACAAACTTTCCGTGAGTATTATGTCAACTATATTTGATGTCTCTTTGAAAGAAAAGAGGGTTTATGGTAGTTTATATTTTGAGTTACTTCCTCAGCAAATAAAAAGAAGTACATGGACCTGTGCCAGCATGCAAATAAGTACAAGCAGGTCGTGTTGGAGACCATATCTTGAATGTTTAATGGTATTCAGAGAGTAACGTATGTAACCTGGGTTGTAAAATAGTGTAAGACACCATAATAAGGAACTTTAATTCATTTGAATAGCAGCCTTATAGATTTACTTAATTCACTGACGGGTGTAATACATGTATAGTCAATAACTGCCATACTGATACTTGGAAATAACATATGAAACACTTAGTAACATATACAACGGCAAAAACTCAAGACATTTATAATATAAATGCTAAAATTATGTAACTGTGCTTTAAGAAAGTCTTAAACCTGAGCCAGACTTCAAAAAAAAAGTGTAAATATGTCATGTTGGTGACAATATCAGGACAATTTAATGTTATTTTGCGGGTAACGTACATAACATGATGTTACCCGCTAACGCTGCCACTCTCAGAAAACTAACATGTTTCATTATGTTGTTTATATAATGTAGTATCTGGAAATCATAGTGTACAAAATTCCCCCTGAGGGGAAGTGGGGTCTATAGCCAGCGCGAGGCCTGGAGAATTACATTTTACATTTTTCTGTGATATGGGGGTACCATGTTCATCATCTAATAACTCAAAAAGTATATAAGTTAGAAACGTAATGCTTGCAGTTTTGAAAAGGTAAATAAAACATCCTTAATGTAATACCAAATTTATGAACATTAACTGGTTTGAATAAAATTTAAGACAAACTATATTAGATGCATTTATCATTTAAAAGGGGGTTCAATGAAAAAATGTAACATACACTTCATTGGGGGTGACAATATTTGTTTTCAAATGTCATTATCTGTGGCCCAGTAAAAGCTTATTTAGAAAATATAACCAATTTGGAAATCTTACCTTATCTTTTGCACTTTTCTGAAGTCTTAAAAAGAATTTTAATTATCAAATATTTTGTAGGGTAACGTATGTAACAGGCTGTTACAGCTTAACGCTGCCATTGTCAGAGGGCTAACATGTTGCAAAATACTTGCAAGACATTGGGCTTTAAGAAAAATATGGTCTACAAAATTCCCCCTGGGGGGGGGGAGGTAAACCATATCCAGCCAGTGGCCTAAAAGGAAAATATCTTACGACTGCAGATAACACTTTCCTTTGTTCTAGAAGTGTTTGATCAAGTTTTGTCTTGAGTCACTCAACGTGGATGCATCGCCTAACTAGAATATTACCAATGCCATATTCAACTGAAATATCACCTTTGCATTATTCAACTGAACTATTACCCAATTAAAAAGGGATTAAACGATTTGAATGTATTATTTTATATTACGCCTTGCATTAATTTGGTGTACGTGTTCACCAGTTGCAAGATTGACGAGTCCACAAACGACAATTCATTTCCAAATAATATATCTCCATGGAAATACAACACCATTATCAATTTGTGTATCATTATTATTATTATTATTATTATTATTATTATTATTATTATTATTATTATTATTATTATTAATATCCTTATTATCATTTGTAGTAGTAGTAGTAGTAGTAGTAGTAGTAGTAGTAGTAGTAGTAGTAGTAGTAGTAGTTGTAGTAGTAGTGTAGTAGTAGTAGTAGTAGTAGTAGTGATATCAATAAAATGATTTACCCAGCCAATGCTCCTTTGCTACATTACCAAAGCCTTTCAAATACTGCTCCCATCCTCTATCAAAACTGACTTTACCATCCATACGCCGCTGGAAAACCTGAAATGTATATTGATGTATAAGCTCTATGTATAAAAGACCTCTCTCATTATTAATAGCAATGGACCAATAAATAAAGACCATAATTAAGCAAAACAATACTATCTCGTAAGTTTATAGCTCATGTCTAGTAAAACGATTTAGTATGACTAGTAAATAAGTGTGAATACTGTTTCCTGGTATCCAGAAAACGTCACAACCATAGACCAACTTTACGAAGAAGAGACATTAGAAAGCAGATAAGTTAGCAAATATTAAATCAAGAATGCAGTTACATGTAAAGTAATGCAACTAACTTTCTTTTACCATTTCCTATTATTAAAAAAGCATTTTCCCTAACCCGATGGTGAAATATTTCATCGAATTTTTGTATGCAAAACAAAATATCGAAATAGAAAAAATAAATTAATTGTACCAACACTATATTAAAGCAGATCAGTATATTTGCATTATACAAAACATGGTATTAAAAGAGATACATACATCTTGCGTGCAGAACAATATATACTTGAACGCAAAAAACACAACACATACTAAATGGTAGTTCCTTCTTTTTGACTAAAAATTTTCACTCGGTGATAATGTGATCGCTAAGTACATTTATATGCGTTGCATACAATATCAAAATCAGACCGCTGTGGCTCATGGTTACCGAGCTGTAACGAGAATTCTAAGGCAACCTCCATTTTAAAGTCGCAAGACTGAGTTCCAAAACCATACCCGTTTTTATAAAAAAAAAATGTAAACCAATACTTATGAAAGCAAAAGGGTAGACGAAATCCACCATGTAATTTTATGTTTCTGCCAACGTTCATTTCGTCTTAGTAACGTCTTTAATTTTTTAAACTAATTGGCCGTTCCTATCCAAACGAATATTCATTATCAAAATATTTTAATGCCATCACACAGCACTCTACATATTGCAAAGACATGACTGAACACAATGCAAATGCACGGAAGCCCTGGAGGGACATTTTGACTTATTACTTATCACTTATCACTTATTACTTACTACTTATTACTTATCACTTATTACTTATAACTTACTACTTATCACTTATTACTTACTACTTATTACTTATCATATCATATATAACCCCAATAACGGCGGGAAACTCCACTGTACATTCCCTGGAAGACCCGTCTCTGTTAAACTGAAAGATTGTTAACGGGACATTAAGAATAAAATCAAACAAACAAACAAAATACTATTACTACTACTACTACTACTACTACTACTGCTACTACACCTACTGCTACTACTACAGCTACTACTTTTACTAGCAATTCTATTATAACAATTATTACGTCAACATCAACTACTACTACTACTAGTTCTACTACTACTACTACTACTACTACTACTACTACTACTACTACTACTACTACTACAGCTACGGCTTTTACTATAGCTATTTTACTTTTACAACTACTACTTCAAAAAAAAAATTCTACTACTACAACCACCGCTTTTCTTCTTCTGCTACTACTACTACTGCTGACGCCACCACTAATACTACCACCACCACCAATACTACTACTACTACTACTATTACTACTACTACTACTACTTCTACTACTACTATTACTACTACTACTACAACTACTACCATTACTTCTACTACAGCAAAAACAGCAACACCCACTACTACTACTACTACTACTTCTACTACTACTACTACTACTACTACTACTACTACTACTACTACTACTGCTACTACTACTACTACTACTGTTGCTGCTGCTGCTACTACTGCTTCTACTATAACAACAACTACTACTACAGCAAAATCATCAACACCAACTACACATATACTACTACAACAACAACTACTACTACTACTACTACTACTACTTTTACTACTACTAATACTACTACTACTACTACTACTACTACTACTACTACCACCACCACTACTACTAATACTACTACTACTACTACTTCAACTGCTACTACAACAGCAAAAACAGCAACACCAACTACTCATATATTACTACAACAACTACTACTACTACTACACTGCTACTAATACAGCAAACACAGCAACAACAACTACATATATACTACTACTACTACTACTACTACTACAACAACTACTACTGCTGCTGCTGCTGCTACGGCTATGACAGGGAATGTACAATGGAGCTTCCCGTCGTTATAGGGGTGAGAAATGATATGATAAGTAATAAGTAGTAAGTAATAAGTGATAAGTAGTAAGTAATAAGTAATAAGTAATAAGTAAAAAGTAATAAGTAATAAGTGATAAGTAATAAGTAGTAAGTGATAAGTAATAAGTAGTAAGTAATAAGTGATAAGTAATAAGTCAAAATGTCCCTCCAGGGCTTCCGTACAAATGTAATGACTGTTTGAAAAAAAATGTAGATTGACATTAACAAAGAAACGCAGCGACTGGGAGCGTTGATAAACTATAACTTCCAAACCTTTTTAGTGTCTTTTTTTGTTACACTACCGCTCGCGTATTTGTCCTGCGAAAATCGCGTTTCATGTGCGTTGTACGTGTGTTGAGTTTAAATTGTGAATGAAACGCGAATTACTGTATTTCGAAACTCATGAATATTCATTAATAGCCCTCTAACGTGTTTCAGCAATAAAATATGCGTTTCTTCCTTTAGTCAATCAAACAGTTTTGTTAAAAGGCAGCGACTCGTAAACGAATCAAAATTAAGTTGACCTTTACATTGTTATGGGTTAACTTTGCTTTGAATATTTCTGATAAGACTTGTCTTGCAAATCTCAATTCCCATTTCCTTTCAGCTTTTAAGCCCAGTTTGAATTTAATATCTAACTCAATTCATTGATCAATATTTAGAGTTGACGATCACAACTTTTCAGCAGAAAAATGAGTACTCAAGGCCATAAAATTAATATACCACAGTAAAATCCCATCTATCATCATCAGATATTCATCTATGATTAGTTTCTTTTAGTGCCAAATGTAAAATATTTTTCTTAAAACAACAACATGAAGCAGATAAATTGAAAACATGTCACACTGCATTCAATTTTCTTCCTGGGGGTTTGCATCAAACAATTTCGAACTTTAAGATTGTGTCAACTGAGATTAGATGCAAAATCTCCTTGTTAAGTTAAATCATTGAGCCAAACTCACTTGTTGACATTCTAACTAAATAGATCTCTCTCAATAGACAAAAGGAGGCACTTCTAAGCAAAAGCATTTGAATGTGCCCAGGCTTCACCTGATCAGTCCTCAAATAAAAGTAGAACTGTATCCAGTTCCAGCCCTCTAACATGCATGGGAGGTAGGTTCTGACACCGCTTAAACAGCCTGAACCCCTGCCCCACAGTGCCCCTGAGGTAGGTTCTGCCACCGCTTAAACAGCCTGAACCCCTGCCCCACAGTGCCCCTGAGGTAGGTTCTGCCACCGCTTAAACAGCCTGCACCCCTGCCCCACAGTGCCCAGGTGGTAGGCTCTGACACTGCTTAAACAGCCTGAACCCCTGCCCCACAGTGCCCCTGAGGTAGGTTCTGCCACCGCTTAAACAGCCTGCACCCCTGCCCCACAGTGCCCAGGTGGTAGGCTCTGACACTGCTTAAACAGCCTGCACCCCTGCCCCACAGTGCTAAGGAGGTATGTTCTGACACCGCTTAAACAGCCTGCATCCCTGCCCACAATGCCCGGGAGGTAGGTTCTTACATCCCTTAAACAGCCTGCACCCCTGTCCCACAGTGTCAAGGAGGTAGGCTCCCACACCACTTAAACAGCATTCACCCTGCCCCGCATTGCCCATGAGGTAGATTCAAACACTACTTAAACAGCCTGCCCTACAGTGCCCAGGAGGTAGGCTCTGACATTGCTTAAACAGCCTGCACCCCTGCCCCACAGTGCCCAGGAGGTAGGTTCTGACACCACTTAAACAGCCTGCACCCCTGCCCACAGTGCCCGAGAGGAAGGATCTTACATCCCTTAAACAGCCTGCACCACAGTGCCTGGGAGGTAGCTTCTGACACTGCTTAAACAGCCTGCACCTGCCCCACAGTGCCCAGGAGGTATGTTCTGACACCACTTAAACAGCCTGCACCCCTGCCCCACAGTGCCCAGGAGGTAGGCTCCAACAACACTTAAACAGCCTGCACCATTGCCCCATTAGGCCCAGGAGGTAGGTTACAACACCTCTTAAATAGCCTGTACCCCTTCCCCACAGTGCCCAGGAGTTAGGTTCTGGCACTGCTTTAACAGCCTACACCCCTGCCCTACAGTGCCCAGAGGCAGGTTCCATCACCCCTTAAAAAGGCTTCTCTCTCTCTTTCTCTCTCTCAGAACACAGTGCCTCCGGTGAGGCTTGGACTGGGAGCCTATCCATCTCAAGACCCAAATTTAATCAAGCCAGTATGAAGAGATAGATCGATAAAGATTTCAAGCCAATTATTTGATCAAAATGCAGCAGGTTCAGGTTCTGAAACTTGATCCCTAGGCCTGATAACACAGTTTCACGAACCTGTTTGATATGGTTGTACTGAACAGGATGAACTTGGCCACATATTTGAATTGTAACAGATGTTAAACAAATGTCATGGATGTGAAGACAGCTGACATGAAATATTATGCGATGATAGCCAAAAATGAGGGAATGCCATTGATACAAAAAAGAAAAAGAAATGATAAAGCATTTTGTGGGATAATGTTTTTGATACTGATAAAATATCATTGATTTACACGTACGAGAGATGTTCGAAAAATATTGCTTATTTCTATCTGGAGACTTTAAATTTCAAGTAAGCCCAAAAGTGCTCATTCCATACCATCAAAGAACTCTCCGTGGCTAGAAATGCAAATCTTCAACTGATGTATCCACTTCCTGAAGGCGTCACGGTACTCTGATTTGGGCACAGTAATAAGGTACTAATGAATAGCAGATCCAAGAGCCTGTCAGGACTAGCATTTCCGCCCAGCAAGGAATTATTTCAAATTCAGAAACATAAAGAAATCACATAGGGCAAGATCTAGGGAATACGGGAGGTGAGGCAAAACAGTTACTTTTTCTTTCTTCCAAAACGCGGTAACTATATGGGAGGCAAGAACAGGGACATTGCCATGTAAAAGACGGATATGTTTAAAACCAGTGACAGGGCGTCGTTTCTGATAATATTTTTCGGCTTCTCCAGTTCTATGTCTTTGTGATGCTTTACGGTGATGTTTTTTGCAATTTTCCATCGGCACTTCATTAGAGAAGAAAATTGCATACCAAACCTTCCTTGCACTCAAAGACTGTTTGGCAATTATTGGGCGTCTGTTATGTGAAGAAGCCCAGATTTTATTGCTTTACTTTCTGACGGGCTCAAAATAATAGACTCAATTTTCATCACCTGTGACGACATTGGCAAACTGTTTTTTGTCACAAGTTTAAAACATTTGAAGCATCTTTTTGGCCACTTTAACCCGTTGTCTGTTTTGTTCATCAGTCCACAGATGTGACACCCATCTAGCAAAAATCTTTCGGACTTTCAAACGCTTCTTCTAAATAAGGTGAACCGTTGATAGTGATGTGCCTACTTTTCATGCAATATCACGAACTGTAAATCTGGCATCTCCTTCAATGATTACCTTTATTTTTGAAACGATTTCTTTACAAGATGCAAATTTCGGCCTACCTGATTTTGGTGCATTTTGATGGACTCTACACCAGATTCAAATTTATTTTATCAGCTCCTAACTGTGTCATAAGATACACAAGAAGGTCCTTAAGTAGTAGAAAGTTCAGTCACCAGCTGCTTCAAAGAACAACTAAGTTTTGAGCGAGCTTTGATGTAAGCCCATATTTCAAATTTCTGGTCGACGCTTCTACCAACCATTTTTACTACAGTGGTCAATGACTGTGTGTATTAATAAATTCAATAATAAAAGAGCATAAATATTAGATTCTATTTATCATATGACAATATTTACATTCTCAGTGCAGTTACCTTACACGAAACTAGCAATTACACAATTCTAGCTGCTTGCATTTCTCGATGCAAAACATTGAAAACATTGAAATGTCATGTGATCTAGACCGCGCCTCTTGGTGGAATAACGTCAACGTCAGCCAATAACTTTCTTTGTTAATCGACGTTTGCGTGACGTCATTCACGTATCGTCACGACGTTGTGTACACGAGTTTCGCTCACTGGCTGTTCTAACACCACCGTTACAAATAAAATATTTCATCATTTTATAAGGATAACTAGTGGGGTGGGTGGAAGATAATTTAGTAAATTTGATTGATAATACAGAATCATGTTCATATAAATATAAGGATTAAATTCATAGTTCAAGCTTGCACTGTATGATGAAACACATAAGCTATTTTAATGTTTCTGAGAAGCCCTTCGGACTCTGATCTAAAAACCTGCACATTCATAAATGGAAAACGGCGGCCATGGTTTGAGTTTTTTATGAGATCTTACGGAAAGTTCGTCGATCCTGATGCTGTTTTTAAAAATTGGATTATTAATAAAGGGAGTACTGCTTCTGCATAAAAGATCAGACTTTTTGTCGGAAGTACTCGACATTATATCAATTATACATGGAGAATTTGTACCAGCTCCTTCCACATGAAGACAGATGTTGCGATCCCTGTATATTCTGAGAAGCGGATCCGTCGGACTACATGAGTTTTCATATAAATCTACTTGCAAATTATTTAATTTTTGATCCAAAACATTTCCAGAGGATCCTTTTTAAGGCAGCAATGAACAGACGCAAAAGCATGAGAAACACAAGACACAAAAAACACAACTGATCCACAAAAGAAGAACCGCCTTGGAACGGCTTTACTTATGCCGAAGTTCGGCTTTACTCATGCCCGTCTGTGGCAATGGTGTGGTTTGATCTAGTTCATGTTAATACAACCATGTCATTGCCAGGTGGTAATTTGGAAGCTTGGTAATTATATACTATATGGTGGTGTATATAAATAATAGTACTGGGCTTCTTTTGCAAAGGAGCAAATAAAGCGGAAATACTACTTGATTAGAGTTTTCACAATATGTTTCCTTGTATTATTTGTCTACACTGACCTGAGACATATGCATATATTCAATGACCTTTCTTCCAATCTACGAAAATCTTCGTAAAATGTGTGCTTTAGATTGTGGCACAATTACTTTCATGAATGAAAACATCAAAATTCCTTGATAGCCTAATGCACTCAAAAGATGTGGGCTCGAGTCCAGTTGCATTTCATTTTTTCTTCATTCTTTTTAATTTGCTAGTTTGTTCGTCTTTATTCTTGATTTTGTGTAGACATGGATATATTTATTTGAATCTGGAATTCGTTTATTCAACAAACATGAATAATTTCAAAAGCCGAAATGTAACTATTTGCACGCTGGATGATACTATTACTTTTGTTGCTGACTTTTTTTAATTAACTTTTCAAAGCATCTTTCAGGAACACTATCATAGTGTCAAACGTCCTGTATCCAGATCAAGACCAACGTTCTGTCGGTACTGATCTGGGAACAAACTGTTTACAAAAGTTATCAGCAGACAACAAAAGTCGCCGCTGACAAGAAAAGAGTGAGGAAACATAAAAAAAATAATGAAAACAAAAGCGACTAAATATAAATGAAAGATGTAAAGCCCACCACGAGATAACGTAAACTATAAGAACAATCATAAATTAAAAAAGGCTGCAATTTGACAATTAAAAAAGGGTTTTTTCGATCCAGGTAGGCTTGATGTGTAAGTTGCCACCTAACTTCTAGGTTATCAGACCATTTGCATTAATGAATGGAAATTATCTTCATGTTCCTGTTAAAAGCATGACCAAGGTCGGAGTACTTTACGAAAACGCACGAATATCACGAAGATTTTGGCGAAAAATAATCAGTCTCATGTCAATATAGGCAAACTATATTTTCAGGAACATATGTTGTTGATAAGCATTTGAATTGCCTCATTGTCAATTTCCATGTATACCGACAATATATGCCTTTCCCAATGTTATGTGTACTGACAACCAATAATCTTCGTCATAATTTTTCCAAAAACTTCACATCTAATCTTATTTTTTTTTCAACGATATTAATATGTAGAATTGTGAAGTTTGTTGTAATATGTTCTAAAAAGGGTTTCCTTTGGAAACAAAGACTGCACCAAAGAACTGAAACTAGAGTGAGCATATTTCCTGGGCCAGACTAAACCTGGAAGCTAATTTAAAGTCATTGTCAGCTTACCCTGTGAGGTTTCAGTTGCATGGAATCCTAAATTGGTACTTACGCGGCTGCAATATGCAGTAAAACCTGTCTTAAGCGGTCAACGTAAAGAACACCCATAATATGTTTTCAGAACTATAATCGCTTGGTGCATGTCAAAGGTATTGCAGAATGTTTAACTGGAGTGGAGCATTCTGCAATACTTTCGACCTGCACCAAGCTCTCACTTGTCTTTACGATCATAATTTTGTCTATTTTTGAGTGACTGCTTAAGACAGGTTTATCTGTGCTTTGCATTGAGGCTTAGTCTATTTCTTATGGGGGTTTTCCCCCGCATATTTCTTACCAGCCAACCTCCGTCGTCGGTTTCCATGTCACAATATACTTCAAAACCACTGTACACTCCATCGGGATAGACATGGTAAACACCGTTAGTAAGATGTCCCATGTCTCTGATAGCTTGACAGTCTTGTGGTAAATCACAGCAACGGCCACAACATTCCACTGAAACACAAGAATATGACAGGGAAACGGTCGATTTAAGCAATATACATGTACTGCGGTGCAGCAGGGAGATGCATTCATATGTTACTTTATAAAAATAAACATACATATATCAATGAACCATTTATATAAATATTTTGTCATCCCTCCGTAGGCCTGTCGCTGTTTTTTGGATTGTCAATTTTCTATGCAAGAAATGTCTGTGCAAGTTATCGACTTATTGTTGATTCAAAGAAAGATGAGAATTGTTGTAAACACAAATTATGAACCAATCCAGGTAATGGGTGATTTATACAGGTATATATCATAAACTACCTCTAACTGCAGTAATACATTTACCGTTATTTACCTGTTTCAATGAAAAATAGTATAGTCTTCAAAATGATTATGCATCTTTGAAACATCAGTATTTCCCTTTCTTTACTTATTATTTTTTTATTTTAATTTTGTAATTGTTTATCTATTTATTTGTTATTTATTTATTTTTTTGGAGAAAGGCCCTTCTTCATGGAAAGGTGTACGTATCTAGTACGTGAAGCCCTGGAGAGACATTTTAGTTATTACCTGTGACTTACTTGTTATAACTTATAACTTACTTGTTATAATTTATTTTTACTACTTATAGTAGTAATGCCAGCGCGTCAGCGATGTTGATTTAATTTGGGTGGTCTTCCATGGATACCAGGTTGCTGGCCAAATCCACGTAAAACATGAAACCTTCGGGTATTATTGTCTAAGTGAGACGAAATCGGCAGATGTAGATGGATCAGTTTCAATTAATATACCCCCTTTGCATTATGTGCATTCCTCGTTTGTAACTGCATTATAGCCTTTTAAATGGGACACTGTATTTGGGCAATAACATTTTATCAAATATGCCGATTTGAAATTCAATTAGAAATTTGTATTTAAACCAAAAACAACCTAATCAAAAATACGTTTTTGAAATAATTTTCCATTATAAAAAGATTGGCTATAACATTGAGGTATTGTGACAGACTGTATGCGTGGTAGTCAACCCAATCACGGTTGGCAACTTTGCTTTCCTCTTTTATTGCACGACAGCTGTTCGGACTTCAGACTCTATGACGGTTCCCACTTAAAGATTTATCTATTGATGAGATGGTATGGGCCTGGTGCTTTGGCTGTTGCCAGGCCCACCGGGGTTGACCTGTTGGATTTCTTTTGCTCCAATATTCAGTTTTATTTACTGATGAGTCCTTATCTTTGCTTTATCTCCTTTTTACATCTTGATTTATTTGTTCTAGGAGATGATGCATTGATAAGTTAGGGGGTGTCCATGCAAACCAAACATAGATCTATGTGACTTGATCCACATCTCAACTAAGGGTGAGGTTGGCATAGTGAAACCGGTTTAGGCCCTCCAGTTAAATAATTTTACTGACCGTTCCAAGGCAGTATTTCTTTTTGTTATTTCTATCTAGTGATTGTTATGCTTTCGTGCGCGCCTGTTTATCGATGCCTTGTGGCCACCAGCTGGGGAAGGGCTGACCTCTTGGCTCTCGTTTGTGACGTCTAATTGTGAGTTTGTAACTATCACATTGGTATCCTGGGTCAGGTGTGGTACTTGATTGTATCGATTCCTGATCTTTGCCCTGCTTCTCACTTTAAAGTTTGCATACGTTTTTACAAATGCTGTGATAGGATGGAATTGTAACATTCTTTTTGTTTTTTCCTCATAGTGTTCCCTTCTAGTACCTCTAGAGGGCGAAACTGATCACTGACTATCAGCTGGACATAAGTCATGTATAGTCTAGCGTGAAAGAAACTTCACAAAAAATAATCTGGAAAAACTGATACTTCAGATATAGAAAGAAGCTTCAATATTAGAAAACAACAGACTCAGTTTTATTGAGTCTGTTCATGAGAACTAATGGATAGTGCAACAATTCACACGCCCCTAGCACCGGCTTAAGCAATATTCTGTTTTCCGTCAGAACCTTATATTCCTGAAGGACAAGAATATGAAAAAATATCAACACTTTCAATGCTTCAATGGTTTAAAGGTAGCTGAACATTGGTGTGTAGCTTAGTTTCGATATTTCAGTTTCCAACTGTGTCACAAAGGTTGTGACAGAGAAGAAAAGCAGGACTGGAAAGTTGACATCTGTGCATACTGTGAAAAAACCCTTCTCATTTTGAAGCCTGATTGAGAGTGCTTATTGGCCCGACCACCATTCCCATATGCCTGCTGTATTAAGCACAACAATATATACACGGTAATAGTTAAGATGTGAAATTAAATGTTTCTGTTTGTGTGTCGAATATAGATGTCCATTCTGCCGTTTGTGTGGGGGATTATATCCGTTTTGCATAATTCGTTTGCATCAGCCTGATTGTCTAATTTTGTACTGACACAGAAAATACAGAGAAGCAGACAAAAGGATAGTTATGGTATATAGGGCGCTGAACACAAAATTAACACATCAGTCATGGACCTATATAAACAGCTAGGATGTTCATTGTAAACCATGCTATTTTGTGACTACAACATAAGATAAGCGTCTGCTTGTTAAGTTTTAATGCACATTTAAAAGATGAGCAGATACTAGATCTTTATTCCAAATGTATTGCACTGACAGGACAAAAATGGGTACTAAAAGGGTATTTTCGTACCAACAAAAACAAGATATCAGAGCGTTAAAATTGATGCCATTTTCCACCAAAATTTAATTCTAGTTAGGGTTTTGCTAGTTCTATGCTCATGCAGACTTTCAGTTTGATTTAACGTTTATTTCAACTTTAATAAACGAAAAACTGTGTCTCATTTGAAGGGCTACACTACAGTAGACTTCGATTGAGTAATAGGGTTGTATGAATTATGTGACGGGCAAAAGAAACGCTACATCTAAAATTTGCGATAGATTACTAAGAAGGGAAAAATGGAAACATCAGTTAGAATATATGCATGTACATGTATATTAGCCAACATACCTTGTAAACAAAATCGACAAATTTAAATAATACCGAGGCTTGATTCAAGATTCTGGTCATGGTAAGCTTGTACAGTTCGTGTTTGTAAGCCACATGCAATACATGACAATATTTTACTGTGGCATTTCTTTTTGCCCGTCAGTATACATACACGTTTATTAGATAGGGTTGTGAATTATACATACTGCTCAAGTGTCTGCTGAACTCTACCACTAATCAGGATATTCATGAATAGAGTCTTATTGGAAGATGCATATTTCCTGTTTTTTATATGCTTCCAATGGAGCACCTATTCAAAACTTTTAGTACATACAAATAATCAACTAAACTAAAAAAAATACTCAGAGCTTAAAATGCATGAAAAAATGGTTCCAGCAACACTAAAATTTGATTTCTAGTCACTTTTATACGCTATGCCATGTTTCTAATTCAAGCTCTTTCAAAAGCTAACCACGTGTGTGTAAATAGTGAATCATCATCAGATGTCAAAATAAGTATTCTTTGCCCGTTTTATAGCTTGAAACTACATTCGCTTTATAAAGTTAATATAGCCTGGGTTCCTCACCCTAGCTCAGTCGACAGAGTGCCGGAATCGTAGCCACAAACCTCGCCGTTTTCGCTGTGGTTAATCAGCTTGAATGTTTGTTCGCTTTAATATAGCTAAGATGACATTTACCCTTGAGGAGCAACCTAGCTTAATTGGTAGATTACCGGAATGGTGACAAGGATGTCGAGGGCTCGAATCTGTCTGTGTTGGATAGGTGAGTTTTCCCTTTTTACGTTCTGTCAAACTAAAAAATTATTCATTCAATTAGAGCTAGCATAGCCTTTACGCTGGACTCGCATCAGACCAGTAAATAAAGCAATAGTAAAGGTAGTGCCAAAACTAGTAGAGTGTTGTATTCTTGATAGAGACGTCGTGGGCTTGGATCCCCTCGTTGAAGAGATGAGTTTTTTCTTCGAGTTTTATCAGCTTGAACGTTTATTCGCCTAAGTAGAGCCAACATATTAAACCTACTCAGTTTTTTACAGGCGGTGTAACGCAGTGTGTTTTGTTGACAACTTTATTAGAATTTTACAAAAATAAACATTTGCATGGATGCTAGGATGTGTAAGCCAGTGCAAGACTGCTAGCATAATAGAGTTTAGAAGCGTACATTGTAGATGTAATATTTTGCCATAATTTAAGTATCTTGTCCCACTAGACTGCTAGATAGCTAAAATGTAAATAAGTTGCCTCCAAAGCACAATGCCTTGTATCGCCGCATTGTATTCACATAACCTCTTGTCTGACTGTTCTCTTCCGGGACTAGTTTGTTTGTAAACAGTGGTTATATCTGAGTAATTAGTTTCAGTTAAAGTACTGTTATGAACTGTTATAGCATTAACTTGAGCATTTGGGCGTAGGTGGAACAATGGTAAATGCCATCAAATCATTGTATATGACCGTTTTTCCTGTGTGCGTATTAACAGTTTTTTTAATGGTTTGAGGTCACATCAGGGTTATGACAAGGTTGCAGTTTATCACCATTGCTGTTTAATATCTTCATCAATGATCTCGCTTTAAAAATAAAGGCATGTGGAAAAGGTATTAATCAAAAATAGATAATGATATTTTTGGTATCCTACTCTATGCAGACGACATTGTATTGTTAGCAGATAATGAAAAAGAGTTACAAAATGTGCTAGACATTCTTAACAATGTGTCTGTTTTTTCTAGAACTACTTTTAGATTCATATGTGGTCAATCTGACCTTCAAATCATTGATAAATATAAATAAATTAGACTGCTCTTGAATGAGTTCTTGGATTTTAGCATAACAGCAAAACTGGTTGCACAAAGTGCTAGCAGAGCCCTTGGTCTACTAATAGTAAAAGTGCTGAAGGAATAAAATATGATGTTTTACTAAGTTGCATGATAGCATGGTTTGGCCAATCATAGCTTATGGTGCTGATGTATGGGGTGACAGAACATATTCATGCGTCAATGCAGTCCAGAACAGAGCCATGAGATTCTTTCTAGGCGTTTGTGAATAAACATCCTGTGTAGCTGTATCCCGGGATATGGGTTGGTCACAGCCTGCTTCAAGACAATGGAAATCTGTACTATTGCAATGGCATCGATTTGTCACAATGAGCAACGCTAGACTTAACTGTAGAATAATCAGTTGGTGTAGGCAAAAAGGTTCAATATCCTGTTAAACTGGTGTAATTCAGTAAGACATAATATATGTTATATTCATTAAATTTTTTGCTGCTGTTTGATAATTGTAATTCACACAGCGCTAAAATGTAGTTGCTGAACTTGTTGATAAAATAACTATACTTCATATGTATGAATGACAGATGTCTATTGTTAAAGAGAATAGAAATGGTCGAAATAAACTGAGATGATTTTAAAGATTGTTTAAGCGATTCTTTTCAACAGAAGACTATTGTAAACTCAAAATGTCAATTACTCATAGAGCAGCATATGCCAAATTTAGTGGTGTTGGGTGGCCCCCTTAAAATAGAGACAGGACTTATTTGGGACAACCTCTTAACGCTATAATTTGACCATTCGGCACAAACCATGTTGAGGACAAACAACATGTTATCCTCCAAGCGTATGATTCGTAAAGACAAAATCTATTTAGAAAGGCCACAATATTTGTGAAGGATTTTGTCGAATAGATGGTATTGGAATGATTATAGTTTTATTCTCTACCAAATCTTTAGTCCGTATTGTTGCCAAGACCTGGCCCCAGGGTTATACAACTTTTTTCATGCTCAACGCAGCTGAGCTTTAAATTTATCTTGCTCATAAATGTTAAAATGCCAACAATTGTTGGCATTTTAACATTTATCAGCATGATAAACACAACATCTGAGAGACTTAAAGCAAGAAACTTCTTCATTTGTCAGTATTTTAGTTTTATGAGCAGTTGAAATTTCGTGCTCAGTTGAGTTTAGCATGAAAAAAAATAACCTCGGGGCCTGTTTTCTTATCCTTAGGAAAAGAAATAATATTTTATACATTTAACATTACTTGGTATTGCTTTAACAATATATTAGCTTTTAATGGGTATATTTTACCATTTGAATTTTATCAATGTACATAACTTTTCTTGTACATTATATTCACTGAACCATTGCTACTATTTTGTTCACCATTGCTTAATATTTTGTTCAGATGAAGGAGTCTGACCTGATGTAAACGCTGCCATTTTCAAAATTTGCGAGAGGTATTTTTAAGTAACATATATGGATGTTCGCTTTTGATCTATTTTATCTTATTCCCAATGACACTAAAGTATTTTAGGCTGCAGTGTTCCATAGCGTATAACAGAGAGACGAATCGTTGCAACGATTCATATTTTAAGCTAATAAATGTAAATACCGTTGTAAAGTGCGATATATGTGATATGAAACTGTGATAGCCTCGTATAATTCACGTGTGAATTGCTTTGTACTGTATTTGAACTGTGATATGTATATGTACTTAATACAATATGTTGTACAAAGATGAGACTCAAATAAAGAATTTATCTTGTTAAAGTATAAAATTGCTTACCCGATATAAGTTTCTCTGTGATAAAGACGATTAAAAAATAAAGTAAGTGAGAATTTATTTTGCTTTTAGTGAACATTTTCAAGCTAAATGTATCCATTCTACAGTGCCGCTGTCGCGAGTTAAATACAACACAATTGAAGAGTGTTGGTCTTTCAAAATATCAAAAGACAGACGTTTCTTTTTTGTGCTTCTAAAACGACTGGGCCAGCTCATGGGGTAGTGACTGTGATCGCATAAATGCTTTAAACGTAGTGTCACAGTTAATAAGCAGTTGGGCTAGATCTCTAAATGTTAAACATTGACCCTTTCTCTACTTATATAATTCCTGGTTGGGAACATATGAGGCTCTGGCGAGACTGTGTGGATGCACAAATTTGTCTAAGCCTTCGCTGGTCGCATATGCGATAAGTTCCAAAATATCATGCGTTGTATCATTTGTAAAATTGGACCAAATCATTTTCGAACCAGTTATTATGAGGATTGTAGAGATCACATATGCGTAAAATTAGCATTTGAGCCAGAACATGAGATTTCGGTACTTATATCATATGCGCAAAAGCTTCCTTTGATCGCCAACACTTACGTACCTAGCGTTGCTGGAGATCTAAATTGTGGCCTGAGTCTTCATGTACATCCATATTTTATGTATGCGGGCAGCCAAGGCTCTGGCGAGACTGTGTGGGTGCGCAGGCCCACCAGAGCCTTGGCTTGCTCGCCAACAAGTGCGACAAGTACCAAAATCCCGTGTGCTGGCCTATTTATATATGTAGGCACAATATACTTTGAGGTTAGATGCATGTTTCTGTATATTAACCTTTATCTTCGCCCTTACATGGCGCGTGTATGCAATGAAGGCTCTCGTGCGCCGGTTAACCTGACCCTATGCTGGTCGCCTTTATAAGTATCAAGCTACGAGCTACTAGTAACTTTAACCAAAAAGGTGATAGAATATTTGAAACATGTAATTTGTACCTGTTTGCTTACCTAAAGCGACTTTTAATTTAGAATCTCGATATTTGTAGTTTTTGAATGAATAAAAGCAGATCAAACTAAAACCAACGTATTCTAGGAATAACTCAAGGTATGAGCTCTTACAATTTCCGTCAAAAAGTTGCACAAACGCGTTAAATACAGGTACGAAAACCAGGTATACACATATGTTTGACTTCTATAATATTTTTTTGGCTTGAAAATATCCGACAAAACTGTGATTATAAACCGATCCGAACGTATAGATGATGCTTTTAATTGACTTTAAGTCAAGGAACCCAGCTATTTACTTTGATTTGTTAGTAGTTTAGGTCTTAAAATGCGTGTATAGTTCTTTCCTTTAGCTGTTACAATCGGAGGATCCTCAAGGATTTCTCCAAATCCCATGGGTGGATCCAGAGTGGGGGACAGGGGGTCCGGAGTCCCATCCCCTTGGAAAATCACAAGTTGCTATATGTTTCATTAGAAATACTGGTACGGACCAGTGATAATTTGTTTATCTACGGCAAACTTGTAGATAAATAATCTGGAAAAACTGATTATGGCTTAAAAAATAGAGAGAACCTGCAGTTTGAAAACAGCAGGCTCGCTTTTTTTGAGTCTGTTGATGAGAATTAGTGGAAAGTGTACCCTGGCACCAGCTTTAACAGAATTTTCGTATGACCAGGCAGTCTCAATTCCTAACAATATTTCATTTTCATATAAAGTCATTTTTGATCTACAAACATCAATTTGTGACAAGCTTTATTTGCATAATACAAAAGCGTTTTTCGGTCTAGTACTGTTACATCTACTTTATTGAAAATCGAGACGGTATACGGCAAAATGTGCACCCATCAAAGACTCAGATCACCCTGCGCATCTGCGCAGTCTGATCAGAGTCTTTAATAGGCACTCGCTGAATATCGAAGGTTCCATGATTTCTTCAGGAGTAAAACTAAGACTCTAATCATACTGTGACGATGCTCAGACTGATTTGAATCTTCGCTGTACGCACATGCCAACTTGTACCTTATGCTGGATCCCGGCTCATTAGGTGTATTGGCATGATCATTGGTCTCCTTCAAATGCGCAAATATAAATAATTGAGCCGCGACATGTGATTTCGAACAATGTGGCATTTTGACAAGTGTAGACTAAGACGAGCCTTTGCAATTAGAAATTCCAAATGATGTTCGATCAGTAGCTTAACAGTCATTGAATATTCAAGTGACTAGCAAATGCTCTGATCAGAATACGCGTATGCGCAGGCTGGTTTGAGCCTTTGCTGATCGCATATACCACATTGTTGGAAATCTCATGTCGCTGCTCATTATAATGTATGTATGTTTTCTAAATATGTATCAATTCTATGTTGAAGTAGTAGTTTGGTTCGCATTATTACATAGTCTTACCGTTTAGTAAAAATGAATCGTTTTATCTACAGTAGTGTGGGAACAAATAGCAATACAGTCAAAATACGAAAAGTGGCAAAGGTCAGGAATCAATACAATCAAGTACCACACCTGATCGAGGATACCACATGGGAAAGTGACAAAAACACAATCAAACATCACAAACGAGAGCGAAGAGGCCAGCCCTTTCCCAGCAGGTGACCACAAGGCAGCAATGAACAGACGCGAAAGCATGAAAAACACAAGACATAAATAACACAAAATTGAGCTTCGACATGATATTTCCAACAATGTCTTATGTGCGACCAGCAAAGCCTCAGATCAGCCTGTGCATATGCGCAGTCTGATCAGAGCCTTTGATGGTCGCTTGAATATCCTACAATTGTTAAGCCACTGACTGAACATGATTTGGAGTTTCTAAGCTTAAAAGGAGGCTGTACAGGCTCGTCTGAGTCTACACTTGTCAAAATGCCACATTGTTGGAAATCACATGTCGCGGCTCATTAATGATCCATAAAGAATTACCGCCTTGGAACGGTCAGGAAAATATTTTACTGGAGGGTTTTAAACCAGTTTCATGGCTGCAACTTCGTATCATGCTCAGCTGAGTTGAGCATACAAAAGTTTTATAAGCCAGAAGTTCAAATTAAAGAGTTAGTATTTTAATGAAATACATCCCCTACCCCAGCAAATGAAAAAAACGTATTTTTTCAGTTTTTTTCCTATCAAAACTGGATCAATACAACATCTCTGAGTTTAAAGCAAGAAAAAACAGCATTTTAGGTTATAGACAGTAGAAATTTCACGCTCAGTTTAGCTGAGCATGAAAAAGCTTTATAACCTCGGGACCAGAACTCATAACTATAAAAAAAATTATCATGCTAGTTGAGCTTGAAATTAAGCCTGCTCATAAATGTTAAAATGCCAATTTTTCTTTGGCATTTTAACATCAAGAAGCGGGATAAATGCAACCTCTAGGAATTAAAAAGGAAGTAAATCGTTATTTTGCAACATTTTAATTTTCTGACCATTTGAAATTTCAATGCTGAATTGAGCATCAAAAATTCTTATAAGATCGAGGCAAGGGTGAGTTTACGTGATTTACGATGTTGTATTTTGAAAGTCAATTTTAGTAAGTTAACTTTTTCATATATTGTATAGTTTGACTTAAATCATACAAATATGAGCAGGTCGTGTGAAAACGAATATTTGATTCTTACCTTAAAGGCAACTATCGAAGGCTCCAGTGAGCATGTGCACCCATCCAGTCTAGTCATTGTCATCGCTGCTTCTGGACGTAGATGAAGGTTCAGACAAAGGGACATCAATCTAGCCCCTCGCGATAGCTGTGCCTATGCAAATATATATTAGCTTTATTCTATACTCTTTATTTAATTAGACATGCGAGAAAAATGATATTTAAAAGGAATTATTCAAATTGGTAGAGGGCATTGGGGACCATTTATGTGACCTCATTTTGAATTTCAGCCAGTGTTTCAGGACGCATTACGGATGAGGCCTAGCTGGAAGGGTTTTTAAGGACACTGGGATATTGGCCAAAAACTTAAAGGGATACGTGATTTTTTTTGTAAATATGTTAAGGGATACAGATTATTTGGATCAATTTTATGGATATGGGGATACCATGCTTTCTGACTTTTGGGGATATTTGCCAACAGACCTACCCATGATACCAAGACGAAGAGGTATCAGACCAATATCAAACAAACAAAGACACACATATAAAAGCAAGAATATTATAATTGAAGTCAAACAACCAGCTCTCTTCTCAGCGAGATAATTACAAAACTAAAAAGGACATAATGAACTCTCACACACACAATGGGCAAAAAACAATGAACCAACGCCAACATGATCACATTCTTAGAACAGAGTGTAGCGACTGTCACCAGGGAGCTTAAATATATATACTCCTCAAAATAATTGAAGGACCAATACTATCAATTATATCATTGATGCATTTTGTGTAGAACATATTTTAAAAAATCAATTTTACGATCTAGACTGAATTTTTCGGACATCTTTGACGCTTTTTTGCCAAGTGAAACAGCAAAAAGAAAATGGTAGAAAATGCTACTAACAAGGATTTTTTGTCATTTTAAAACTTGATCTAAATGTATTGGAATGTCATTTTTTGTGTGTGATCCATGGATCACAGAACTGCACGAAATGAATTAAAAGTGCTTTTAGATGCTGAAATCTCTGTTTTCACATGCTTTTATGGTGTTTTAATCCCGTCGTTACCATCCACCTCTTCCTGTGAGAAAAAAATGCCCCTTTTGACTGTGGCGTAATGGCCTGACTATGGATTCAGACAACTGGTTTTGGCGTTAGACTGTGACAATCTATAAACAATTCGTCGGGACATCTTTCTAACACTCAACGGCATAGAATGACGATTGAAAATCTGTTTCTTGGTGGCCAAGTACACACATTGTTTTAAGGAAACAAATCAATGTCAAAACTCCATTGTCAGAGATGAAAATGCTTGCCTCCCAATATATTGAAACTGTTTGAAGAAATTTTTTGCATGTAAGCTGAGCTGTTTAAAACAAAGTTTAATTTGATGTCACTTTCATTCTACTCGAATTACCACAGAAGAATTTCTTTACCCCACCCACTGCCTTCTGAAAGTGTGTTTTTGAGGGTATGTGCATTTGAGACACGTTTATGACAAAATTAGGCATGGGAATCATTGATAATGATTCTTCATTTATGGGGATAAAGAATAGAAAGATTTGGGCCAAGTTTTACAGAATTTAGATGATTGAGTTATTTATAATCGCGTTCTAAAATCTTGGTCCTTTAATTATTTTGAGGAGTATATTTCGCTAGCTAAATATTCGCCCTTGGCTGGCTCTGTTGTTGTTAAAGTGAAAAATCGCACTTTTTTCAAATGCATACAGTATGGCAGAAATAATCCCTCATTTAATGTTGTGAATTCTCTTCACTGACCTGTGAATAATTACTTGTGTTTGTCTATAGGGATCTGGCTATTTTCAGGTCAATGAGTTTACACAAGAAAACTGGAAGCACTACCAACTGCTTACACACTACCCAAGCAGAATAGTAAATCCTTGTAATGGCAAAAAATAACATTGTTTAAGAGTAATATTTAAGCAGTGTGTGCATTGAAGAGTATATTTTGATACCTGGCCAAATTTTAATATTTGTTTACAAAATTTAACCCTTAAAGCACTAATTGTTACTATAGCATACGGCATTATTTGTATAATTTTCTTCATTTTGGGTACAAAAAGATAGATTAAAATCAAATGAAACGTTTTGAAAATAAAATACTTTTCTTTTGACAGTTGTAACATTCTTATTTGCATTGGTTTGAGTGTTGATGTAATGAAAACGGAATATCGAAATGAGAGAAGTTGACTGAAGGTGCTGCCTCAATCATTTAGCTGACCTACATAAAGAGGTAACCTCAGGTGTGTGTGTGTGTGTGTGTGTGTGTGTGTGTGTGTGTGTGTGTGTGTGTGTGTGTGTGTGTGTGTGTGTGTGTGTGTGTGTGTGTGTGTGTGTGTGTGTGTGTGTGTGTTGCTGTAAGATGGATGCTCTCAGATGTCTGAAGAAAGCCATTAAATATTCCTGTAATTAACTTAGCAGCTGAACAAATGATCTGTGAAAATTAAATAAAATGTTTAAAGCTGCATAGTCTGTAACTTTTGATCTTCTAATTTTAAAAAATAATGTTTTTATTTTCCAAGAACGCAGTAAAAATACTCAAATTCAGGTAAACATTTTACCATTTTCGTAAATCTTAACAAGTTATCACTATCAAAACAACTGCATTTACGTTAAAATTCAACGGTCTATAATTATTGGAGGGACGCAAATAATTACCAACAAGAGAAAAATACACCTATTTGATAAGATAATTCACTTTTCCATGCAGTTTTCAGCTGTACTGAACATCTTTATTGTGAAAACATAGCTTAATTCTACTTTTACAAATGATTTAAAAAGAAAATATTTTTTTTTTCGAAAAATGTTCATAGTTACAGAGTATGCAGCTTTAAAGTCAAGAACATACACTTTATAGCACACACACTGGTAAGTTCGCATACATGCATCCTAACTTGTTCAGCGTATCATCACAGGGTAACAATAAATAGAGGATCTTGCATGAGTGCTCATGTTTTATTGAATTTATTAAACGAGTTGGGAAAAAGAGATAAAATGCGAGGCTTCGCAACGAGTTTAATAAATTCAATAATACATGAGCACGAATGTTAGATTCTGTTTATCATATGACAAATACTTTGAAATCTCATTTCTGGCGTAAAAACATTATAATTTTGTCATTGTGTACGCAACGTTGTTATGGACGTCATAACGTTTCCCGTAAATCTATAAACCACCAGTGGTTTACAGATTTCATTGCATAGCGTTATATCACTCCCTGACGCGACGTCATATGATAAGATCAAATCAAATATCTGTCATGAAACAATGAAAACAGGCAATAACTCACAGCCACTCAGAGCTGAAGAAAATCGTTTGTTGAGCCAAAGAAGGCTTAGCCAAAGACAACCTGTCGATGATTTTATGTCCGGGTCTACAATGTGTCTCAGACCAGGCTAAGAGGTTATAAAACTTTGTGTATGCTCAACTTAACGAGCATAAAATTTCAACTTATGATTAGAACTAAAATGCTTCATGCTTTGAAACTCTCAAATGTTGTATTTATCATGCTAATACATGTAACAATACAAACAATTGAATTGAGTATGACAAAAAGTTTTATATCCTCGGGCCCAGGCTTACCGTTGTGCATTTAAAAGATATCATAGCTACAAACAACGACAGAGTATGACCAGGAATATCACAATCACGGATCACAGACCAACCCATAGCATCGTAAAGAAGAGTCACTAAGGTAGTTTTTTTCTCTTTTGAACAAAATTTATTTCTACTTTAGAATTGATATATATTTCAATCTTAAACGTCAACAGTATTCTAATCTTGTAATCTTCGTATCTTCATCTCTGAATATTTCAATGAATAATTTCCTCCCTTCCATTTTGTCCACATGATCCCTGTCTCAGTCCCACCAGTGTCGCCATCTTGAAAGTAGATGCCATTGAGATTTGCTGTCAAGCAGTTGTTAAACTCCCCAGAATACCACCAGCCACCAGATGAGTTGTTTGCACAACTGTCAGCCCATAAGTCATTGTCTATGTTCCTTGTAGAAAACTGCATGCCATTGTGCCTGAACAATCCATTTTCTACGTAAGAAAATACAAAGATATTGATTATTTGGGTAAGGGGACTGGAAATATTTAGTTTCAAAGAAGCATTGGGAATCAAGCCAAATGTTTGACTCCCTCCTTGACAAAATATGAAACATAGAGCGAAACTTCTTTCATTTTGTTTATACTAATTTCAGCAATGCTGGTGATGTGTGGTTTATATTTATTATTATTCAACATGCTTAAGCATGCTTTAGTTTAACTGTATGAGTGTGAAACTCATACAGTTAAACTAAAGAATGCTTAAGCATGTTGAAAGTATGCTAAATGTTCGTTGAAAATATAGTGCTGTCACGCATACACTGAAAACGTCTGCTTACACATGCAAAATGTACAAATAGATAATTTAGTACCCAACATAATACTGAAAAAATCGATTTTATTTATTTCAGAGGACACAATATTGAAAACAAACAGTTTTGTTAATTGTACCAGAGCATGATATTGAAACAAACACATTTTATCTATTGTACCGAACATGGTATTGAAACGAACAATTATCTGCCATGTACCAAGCATGCTAATGAAGCAGGCAATTTAAAATATTGTACCAAACATGATATTGAAACTTAAAATTTAAGAAGATACATGTGTTTCATTATATAAACTAAAGTAGAATCTCAATTATCCAATTATCGAAAGACCTCAATGGCCAGAGTTTAGCTTTTGTCGATACATTATGCCCCAGCCAACATTTTGCAGGCAGTCAAATGATCAAATCTATGGATGGCTTATTGTGTTGATACAACATAGTTCATGGAATGTGATTCAATCACTCTACCACGGAGCAAGTGCGCTATCTAGCCAGCCTTATTTTCTCCCAGTATTACAAATTGTTCTACAATTTATACACTGATGTTGTCATTATTGTCACTTTAATGGATAACACCTATGTTGGGTACTAACGCATAAGTTTTGTGTTTTGCTCAGAAGTATCTAGATCATGTGACATGTGATAATGTACTACACTGAACCTTACCAGCGTCGCCTTCGTATCCAACCGCAGTCAGCACATAGTTTTCAAGTGGAGCTCCAACTTTAAACGCATAATATTTCGCATATCTACTCTCTCCCTCCCAGTCTGTTAGGTCTATTCTTAGTTCATAGGCTCCTTGAGATGTTATCAGATGTAGCTTGTATACGCCTGAAGAGGGAGATTAATTGTATGTTAATTAGAGGATCTTAATGAGTGCTCATGTTTTACGAGTTAGGGAAACAGTGATAAAAGGCGAGGCTTGCCTCGCATTTTATCACTTTTTTGCAACGAGTATAACAAATTCAATAATACAGTAGCACGAATGTTAGATGACATTAAAATTACTTAAAATCGCATTTTGGGAATGAAAATGGCAAGAATTTGCCGTCTTTAATGCAGCATTACGTATCGTAAAAATCTGCAAACCACTAGTGATTTGTCGAGTTTATTGCATGGCGTTATATCACTCCGAAACGCGACGTCATGTGATAAACATTATTCTAACACACCTCGACTATACAGCCAATGGTAAAACTCAGTGATTTATTTGTTGATAAATCACTGCACGGACTAGGCACGGACCAACGTGACGTCATTGAGTTGTCAGTTTGATTTTCATGAGGTCATTTATCCCAATAGACGGTGTAACGTCGTTTTCACACCTACTTGACGTTCAAAATGAACGTAAAATACGCGTTTCAGTCTGAACAAAAGATGCGGGGAAACTCTGACAGTCTGTTTAAGATGGCGGAATCGTTATAGACTATGAAGGATTCGTTCGTATTTTTAATCTTTTTATGTGTTAGAATCGAAATTAATTCGCGCTGACAGTGATTTGAAGCTTAATATATCACTATCTGTCGGTCAGTCGTAAGTGGATAAATCATTCGCGCTTCGCGCTCATGATTTATTCACTTTAACGACTGACCTCCAGCCAGTGATATATTAAGCAACAAATCACTGCGAGCGCGAATCTATTTCTTAAATAAAATGTTACGAAAGATTGTATTTCTATGGCATCTTGTCCCCTGCCCAACTAAAACAAAGACAGAGGTGAATACAAAACGAGCATGCATTATTGGGCCACTAGAGGTCAAACAGTGTACACTCTAATGGTGTTTTCTGTAAGGATGATAGGAGACTTCAGATATTATTTCATTGGATCTCACTTTGGTATCAGTTGCTTGTAATAAGCTTATTTTGATTATACTTGTTTTACGTCTTATGGGGCATAACGACTTTCACTTTTTATTAGATTTGTTCTTTGTTGAAGTTATTTTTAACATAAGGACTTTCTCACGAGTTTTAGCAATTGTTTTGTTTGTTTGCTTTGATGCTAAACGTCCCAGTAAACAGCTATTGTCATGACGGGATGGTCAGTTCACCTAACCACAATTTTTCCTGAGTGGTGAACATTTATTCAATACTTTGTGCACATTCTTACACTTGTACCTGACAACAACCCCTCTTGAACGGATCAGCGTAAGGGAGGAAAATGGCTGTAGACATTATTTCATGATAAATCTCCGCGAAAGTATGGGACCAGGCAGGATCTAACTCGCGACCCCTAGGTCTTAAGTCAGACACGTTACCGACTGCACTATGCAGCCCGGCTGGCAAACTACTTTAGTGCAGTGTTTTGCAATTGGAATGTATTTAAAAATATCTGAATGTATAATATATTTAAAAAAAAACTTTTTTTACATTAACGAAGATGAATAAAGAGCTGTTGTTAAAAACTCAGTTATGTCTTTATTTTACCAATTGGGAGATGAAACAGCAAATCATATCGATTCCAAACTAATTTCATGCCAATCATACTTATTAGCTTCCAGAGGGTGATATAAGAAAATGAGCCAGTGCATGAGATTTCCAACAATGTGGTATGTGCGACCAGCAAAGCCTCAGATCAGCCTGCGCATACGCGCAGTCTGATCAGAGCCTTTGCTAGTCGCTTGAGTATTCTATGATTGTTAAGCTACTGATTGAACACCATTTGGAGTTTCAAAGCTTAAAAGGGGGCTGCACAGGCTCGTCCGAGTCTACACATGTCAAAATGTCATCTTGTTGGAAATCTCATGCACTGGCTCAAATGGTATACTTATTTACCTATGAAACTAGTCTGAGCTCGTTTTCCTCTCATATCAACCTGAAGGCGGGTTTAGACCAGTTTTTCAGTCAGTCAGGAGACAGGATTCTCTCCAGTTATATAACCATCAAAATTATTTCCCTTGTGTTAAAGAGTTCTTTGTATATCATGTGCAGAGTTTATGAGGTTCATTTCTGTAATATTTACATTTCCACTGCGAGTTGTTAAATGAACCTTTACATTTGAGATGTGGTTCATACCTTCATGAACAAAACGATTTAAGCCACACCCACATACGCGCCATTTGAGCGGACTAACGTCAAGTCCATCCAATAACGTTGCTTGTTTACTGACGTTTGCGTGACGTTGAAAACGTATCGCCATGGCGTTAAGCGCGGAAAATTGGCGTTTTGGCTATTCCAAACCCGACGTTATGTCTGAATTAATTCAAAATATCTGGAAAACCAGCCAAGTTAGATGAAAATTGAAAATTGAAACTTGACTGATAATATAAAATGTAAATATAAGTAATGAATTGAATTTTTGGAATGTTCATGGAATCATGAATACTTCGGGTCACTTGCAAAGTTAACGTGAAGCCCGCAGGGCTTCACTTACTATGCACGAGACCCTAAGTATTCATGATTCCATGAACATTCCAAAAATTGAATTCATTTCTTAACACAATTTGATGAACACGTATTTGAGGTTATCTATTCTTTTTATGATATCTATAGATTTTGCGAGACTTGTCAAACATTAATAAGTTTTGGTCAAGAAATTATCTACAAAACGACTAAACAATCTTTGCATTTTGTTCCTTTTTTAAATGATTTTAAAATATGAAGTGGACATATGAAGGCCAAAGAAGAATCAACGGTAATGTTAGGTGTGCACATAACGGCGGTGAGGATAATTAATATTTGATATTCAATAATGAATTATAAGTTTTGAAATATATCAAATACATAGCTTACATGTCACATTATTTTACTGCAAATTAATATAAAACTGGTTTAAATTAAATAAGCCTAAGGGTCATGTGAAATTCCCAAAACAAACAGCCACAAATTTTCTACTCGTTTAGTATCATTTAAGGTCACTGCCCACACCTGGGCGATTTTTTTTCCAAAAAATAGATTTTTTTCATTTTTTGATATTTTGTAGTACATCATATTATAAGCAAAATAACGCAAAATGAAGAAAATTTACCGTCCAGTTCAAAAGTTACAGCTCTTCATTATATGGCCTATGGTGGCTTTTTTACGCAGCTTTTTTGAAACTCATTAAGACAAGTAAAATATTCTGTAACTCAATTTTATATTTGAAAATCGTTATTTCAAACAAGCATGCGAAGCCATAAATAATTAAGAACTTTTTCTCAAACCATTCTTTTGCAGTTATACAAGTATTTTTCTTCATATCACGCGTTCAAACCAGCATTCACCGATATTTATGCATTCATTTTCGGCAATTACTGACTGATAATTCAATATTTAAACATATTTTAAAAAAATAAATTTTTCTAATATTTTTTTAGGAAAGTGATCATTATATAAGATGCATTATGACAAAATTTTAAAAAAATTCACCGTCTAATTAGTGAGATATTACCAAATAATTATCCCTACCCCCTAAACTAAAAATTAATGAACTTAGCAGGCTTTTCTTATTTCTAAGCATGTTAAAACCTTACGAACCAAACACTGATGATTAAAAAACCTCACTTTGAACTTCCAAATGAAACTATATGTACTCCAAATACTTGGAACAGTTATATGCATATATGTGAAGACTTTTCAATACCAAAAACGATACCAAAATACCCCACCCACTGTAAAAAGAAACTTATCCGCATTTTGTCTGAACACCTAGTCAATATATTTTGACCAAATTTGCATAGATACACCATTAGGATAGAGATGTAATGTTTTGGGGACATTTACCGTTTTCCAAGGTCACGGGGTAACTCTGCATGTCAAATTTAGGTGAAAATATGCTGTTTTAATATGCATCGCTTTAATTGATCGATGCATATACTTCATGTACTCATCCAAGAATTTGCAATGTTTTTAAATCTTTGTTGCGGCCTCAGGCGCCATACTAATGCCCGATCGCGAAGCAAGGCCAGACCTTAACACTTGACCAGAGTTGGTTTATTTCTATTAGATCGATATATCCCTTGACGGACATCTTGTCAAATGTAGAGTAACATTGGAGATTAGCAAAAATTTTAGCGTAAAATTGTAAATATTTTATTGCTCATTATTTTCATATTTGCTTTGGGTGCTCAAAAGAACCGTCTCACTGAGTACTATAACTTACCTATGATTTGTTTGGTTGGACCCGCATTTATATGAAAAAGGTTCTTTTTATGCCCACACCCTTCCCGCTACTGAAGGGGGTATTCAGTGGCGCGGAGGGGGAGGGGTACTATTTTTGGTACGGATCCCGTCGGCGTTGGTCATGGGCGGAATTGGCCACCAGAAGTCTAGAGGGGCTAGACATTTTCTATACGCATATCACATGAACCAGGCTTGAAGATTGGGTCCGCATTTACATGAATATAAATGAGCATCGATGCGACAAAACCTGTCTTCAGGGTTTCCGATAAGATCATACCAAAACCAGCCTTCTCAGCCACTGAGACTAGATAGAATAGCGAAATCTCGCTTGGAGCAAGTTTAGATACGATACTATTCAATTTGTGAATAGCAAAGGCGCTGATCAGACTGCGCGGATGCGCAAGCTGGTCTGCGCCTTTGTTGTTTGCAGACCCCGATGGCAGAATTCCTCGCGTACCTTTAATGATTTAGAGTAGGCCTACTATAATTTAGAATCACGACTATACTTGAGTCAACCTTAGCCCAAGATAGCCTTGTAGCTAAATATTGGAACACATTTGACATAAGGCAAATTGTTTAGGACGCAAACTAAAGCGAGGGACTCTCAACGTCAACGTCAAGTTCAATACTTGTCGTTTACGCATAATGACGTCATAAGAGCAAGTGACGTCATAAGCGCACGTCAGGTTCAAAGTAGACGCTAGAGAACGTGACGAGATAGTCTGTCTTGGTGAAATTTTAATGCAGGTAAAATAAAACCAGAAAATCATATATAGATCTATATACAAGTAGTTATATCATGATTGTTGATGTGGACTGTCAAAAAACCGCGAACAGTCAACTGACATTTCCCTGGTAAAATGCGTGTTCCATTACACTGACTGACTTTTTTTCTTCTCACAGAGCTGAGCGTCCATCGTTTAGTATCCGTAAAGAATGCCAACTTTTGTTGTGCATTATACTAAAGTTTTGTTTGCATTTTTAATGTTATATCAATCACTTTCTGATTACCAACGTGCAGTGTAACAGGCATTACTGTCGGTAGAAAACATATCATAGTTGCGTAAAATCACACTTTGTAATAATCGAACGCTACCAAGTATTACCTCCCTTGATGATTTAGAGTTACGGTTATTGCTATGGGTAGTGACCTTAAGTACATACAATATGTCCACCATATATTTTTTAAAATTTTAATCGTGTGGACAGTCAGTTTAGAGGCAGATGACAAATCTGAAAGGGATTAAATAATTGTTTATCTAAACCGGTTGATTGTGCTGCAGATATAGAGAATACTAGGTGAGTGTCTTTTGATATCAGGTTTACCAGGCAAGGCTTTGAGAATGCTTGTTGACATCGCGAGGCTTGCCGAGCGATTCAACATGCGTTCTCAAAGCCGAGCCTGGTAAACTTGATATCAAAAGACGCGAACCTGGTATTCTATTTATCAGTTTACCCATTGTTGAACACTCTTCAAACTAGCGATTATGACGTAATTTTTTATTTTTGTGTTGATTCAGCGTCATTAGTGACGTCATTCAAAAAGTGCAACGTCATCATGACCTGATAAAGGTGACATGCCGTGAGATAGGAAACGTTTATTAGGTTATGTTAAAACAATTCAGTTAATATTAGGGGTGACTGATAAAACACTATCCATGGTTCTAGAAGAGTTCCATCAAGCTTTGGCTTGAATTCTATGGTGACTTGGTGTATAAGTTGAAAAAGATTGTTGGCTCTTATAATTTTTCAGCGCAGTTCATTAAAATAATTTCCCAATATAAAAAGATTGGCTATAACATTAATGTATTGCAACAGACTGCATGCTTGGTGGTCAACCCAATCACAGTTGGCAACTTTGCTTTTCTCTTTAATTGCACGCCGGTGGGTCGGACTTCAAACTATATGACGGTTCCAACTTAAAGACATATCCATTGATGAGATGGTAGGGGCCTGATGCTTTTGCTGTTTGTCGGGCCCACCAGGGTTTACCTGTTGGATTTCTTTTGCTCTGGTATTCAGTTTCATTTACTGATGAGTTTCATCTTTGCTTTATCTCCTTGTTATATCTTGACTTATATGTTCATGGAGATAGTGCATTGATAAGTTGGGGGTCTTTCATGCAAACCAAATATCTATGTGTCTTGATCCACATCTGAATTAAGGGTGAGGTTGGCGCCGTTAAACGGATTTAAGGCCTCCAGTAAAATATTTTACTGACCGTTCCAAGGCGGTACTTCTTTTGTAGATCTTTTATGTTTTTTCTGTCTTGTGTTTGCTATGCCTTTGTGGCATATGTTTATATGTGCCTGGTGGTTTACCTGCTGGGAAAGAGCTGACCTCTAGGCACTCGTTTGTGGTGTCCAACTATGAGTTTGTCACTTTCCCATTGGTATCATGGGTCAGGTGTCGTACTTGGTTGTATCGATTTCTGATCTTTGCACCCTTACTTACATTGAGCTACTCAACAGTCAATATAAATGCTTCCATGATAAAAAAAAGTTAACTAGTCAAATTTGACCTTAGACGGATCAAAGGTAAGACGAGTCCATGAAATAACGATGCCATCTTACTTATTTTAGTTAAATGTTGATAGCGTGGACAGAAAAATAACTGTTACAGTATAATGCCCTTTCACACGCTACTGCGTAAACTTGCCCAATCTTTGATCCATCTGAGGAATTAAAGTATTCAATTTAAGTTAGCTATTTTGTACATTTTTACGAGTGTATATACAAATATTCCCTCTTGTAGGCGGGACGAGTCGAAGACGAGTTTCTCGCTGCAAGAGGGAATATTTGTATTTTCACGAGTATTTGTACAATAAAAATCTTGTATCATGACCAATAAAACAATCACCTTTTGATTTATTCATCAGATATCCAAGTTGATTATAAGCTCCAACCTTGACAGGGTCTTGTTGAAATTATTGAACAGCTTAGATCAAAGAAAAAGCGGCAAAGTCATGATACAATTATAACCAATGCATTATTTTACTAAAATATAACCGATGCGCCATTTAACTAATATATATCTTATAATAATAATAATAATAATAATAATAATAGTAATAATAACCATCATCTTTATTTTTAGAGGGTTACACATTTAGCAAAATACAGACTGATCTTCCATGAGGCCTTCAAACAAGGATCTTATTTAAAATACAGAATGTTTTTAATTTCTGAAAACCTGGCAATGATTTATTAGAAACATGGCTTGATTCTTGGTTCCGAGATCAGTTATCAATACAATCAAATACCTCACCTGATCCAGGACGCCATACGGTTAAAAATGACAAAAATACAAAAACACATTACATACAAGAGATCCAAGAGGTCAGCCCTTACCCAGCAGGTGACCATAAGGCTGAAAGGTACAGACAAGACATGATGACAGACACGAAACACATATAATAAAACGGATCTAAAAGAGAAACTTGTTGAGTCCATATCCAACAATTTTATATTCTCATTATTATTATTATTATTATTATTATTATTATTATTATTAATCATTTAAGTGCCTGGAAATATTCATCTGAAAATACAAGCTACTGATATTGACTCTTTACGTAGTATTAGAAGTAGCAGTAGAAGTAGCGTCAGAAAGAGCTTTATAATTAAAAACGAATTACCCAGCCAATATTCCTCTGGTATATTACCAAAACCTTTCAAATAAGGCAACCATCCTCTATCAAAATCGACTTTCCCATCCACTCGCCGCTGAAAAACCTGAAATGAGCCGGGACACAGAGTAGATAATAGGTTTATGTTGGGTCGTTGTTTTGTAATGCAAAGTTTTTTGATGTCATCTACCTGAGGAAAAAGTAGCCGGTTGCTTAACCTTATTGTCTTCTTGCTGTTATGTGGTTGTTAGAGTTCTTTGTCTTTTTTACACAACGTCATGTGTGAGTCTGTGGTCTATAATTCTGCCATATCCTTGTAGTACACGCTTGCTGTTTGTATCAAGCAAGGTTAACGTTTTGAACCAGATGTATAAGCACATTGTACAAAAGAAAATGAATGTGTTGTACTAACCACTTTACAATTTAACTTGAAATTGCTATATTAGCGTAAAAAGTTAAGAGTTGGCAATTGCGTTTTAGAAATTACCCAAACATATAAAAGGAAGCCTAGGGGTGAATAACCAGGAAATGTCAGAATCACACACTGCAGACCGAGGGAGTCACACAACACTAACAGCCAAATGCCATAAAAAACAATTAAAGCAACTTCATTATTCTCTTCCTTGGTGAGTTGATTGCACAACTAGTAAGAACAACAAAGATTATAGTTTAATTACTATGACATTACTGAAAATGAGGCTGTAACTTCTGGTCATAGTGGACGTAATACTATACATTATTTAACTAGCTTATACTGGCGCGGTGTAGTCGAGGAAGTCTGGGTTACAACACCATAATTAGACATTTTTACCCACAGGCTGACACCTTACGCGTACACCTTACACTGACTTTATGGGTGCAGTGTATTGTGCATTTGCGGTCAACTTTTTAATTTTTACCAAGCAAACTTATACGCAGATATGTTGTCTTATATGCTTTAGCGCATTATGAATAGGCTGTATTTATAGAATGTTCTGCTGTATATATCGTCACTGAACCTAATGTGAATTAAGAGTGATGACCACACAACTGCAAATGACATATTTCTGGGAATTAAAAATATTTCAGCCACTATTTCATGTGCTTTGAGCTATTAGAAAACTTCATAATATAAGACCAACATTCTGCCCTGGGTTACATATAACAACCTTCGAGTAAACAAGACATCTTGGGGTAATAGGAATTATTGACCACAAAAACACAATCGCTATATTTCATGCTCTGGTTAAGATATTGGGGGATTTTCTCAGAATACGCAGGATAACTTTACATACTACATGTACATGTACGTCGGTACGGTCTATGCGTCTGCTTTGATTTTGTTTGTTTGATTTGATTCTTTACGTCCCATCGACATTCTTTAGTTGTATAGGGACGAATCTTCCTGGGTTGAATCAGTACTAAGCTAGGATAACTGCGTCTTGCTCAAGGACCACAACGCAGTGACGCCGGTGAGGCTCGAGCCCGCGGCCCTTCGGTCTCGAGTCAAGCACTCTACCACTGAGCCACTGCGCCCTGCAGTTTAAAGTTGTCGGACACTGAATTGCAGAGTCCATCCGTTGTCTACGCTTGTTGATACAATAACATTTGCTCGTCGTTTCACTTGCTTTAGAGTCTCCGATTTATGGCGGCAAAGAAAGTCGTTCCCGTTGTCCTTATACATTTTACACATACTGTCTAGGACACCTTAAAATAAGAGAATCTTCCATTAAATATTGACTGTTGCACCGATAATTTCTCTCTTATGTGGAATATCCTACATGTACATGTACCTCAGTGGATGTATATAGAATATGTGGAATATCCTACATGTACATATACCGAGCAACTGTACATAGTTTGGATGCTGAATTCACGGTTTTAGAAATGACGACCTCGAATGCCTTTTTTCCTCGTGAGCTCAAGATTTTGTACCATTTCAAACATGCTTCTATCTTGCCAGCGTATCGGACGAGATTAACTTTTTCCGCGCTGGTGGCGAGTTGTGTCTTCGGCTACAGTTTAGAACCAGATCAGACCGACAACATGAACTTTTAACTATTTGACATTCTGGTGGTATTCTGGATTATGTTTTGAAATACTAATTTAGAGAAACTGAGCAGACTTCAAAAAATCATGCAAAAATACCTAGCATGCAAAGACGCTAACTGATTTAGAAGTATCCGTTTTTAACATGGTGGACAATGTGGTTTGAGGTGTTTGGTTGTGAAATTCAGCTACAGTCTTTTTGAAGTTATCAGACTGTTCTACTGCATATGAAAACATTCACAGTCATATATGTGATTATTTGTGGTGCTCATGAATTAGCATGCACATAATAATAATTATTGTTGTGGCGTCAACTATTTTTTAGCATAGAATATATTTTAAAGCGCAGTTTCAGATTTAAAAGTGATATATGATCCACATTTCTTTAATCTAAAGGCTAATCTGTTCACGATATGTGAAGTATAAAATCAGCTAGGCGGCGATGCTGTGCGCAATTCTTAAAACTAAGAGTCCAGAAAATACCACAATCACATACTGCAGACCAACCAACCACACCGTGAGGAAGAGACATGGAACACTTACAGTCGCATGACAGCAGGAAGACAATAAAAATAAAGCAATAAGGTCTCTCTTCCCTAGCGGAATATGTGCAAAACTAGAATTTATACTAAGTACTGTATAGCAAAACAAGGAACAAACACAAAACTCCCACACACAATGAGAGCAACAATAAACTATAAAATCAACTGGTCGTAATGTGCACGACCCGTGGTGAACTGATATCTAAGAAACAACATTTTAAAGTTAAATCAGTTTTTACTGATCTGACTGCGCCAAGACTGAAGAAAGCGATAGCATCATTGGGGATATGTTGCAGTTGCGGTTCACATACATTTCGCCTGAAATTCGTATTAGTTTTCTTTCTTGCTTTGACTGGTTGAGAAAGGGATAGTTTCAATTTGGGAGTGAAACAATTTTAAGATATTCTAGTATAGGGGCCCAAAATATCATATTTGAGTTTAAAATCATGATTTATGAGTAAAATTTAGCTAAAGCGACTTGTAGGGTGGGATTTTCTACAAATAGAAATGAAATGCGAAACAAAGGTTATATCAAACAGCACTGGTACAAATGCAAAATAATTTCGCAGAAATGTTCCCAATAATGCCCTCTAACAAAATTGCCTAAAGGATTTTGCTCTGGCAAGCAAGCTGGCTGCCAGAACTGTAGATAAGAAATATCTTAAAATGCCATATTCTCTCGAGCCATTGGTCCCAATTCCAAAAACACATCACGCAAAGGTTTATTATAAAGTCATCTGGTAAAATTTCTCAATCGGTTCTGATCAGCTGAACAAAATGACTACCAGAGTTAAAACAAGAACACCACTTTACACAGCATCAGATTCTCAGCTATTGTTCAAGATTCAAAATAATTATATTATACCAGTGTTAAGGATAAATATGAAAACTTCGATCATAATACATATACAACATGCCATTCAAAGTTATGAGCATTTTCACTAGAATACCTCGACCGGCCTAAATGATGCTAGGCAAAGCGTCGTCACCGTTTTGCATACATGTGTCTAAACAATGTTAAAATGAATATTAAGAAATAAGTATGCAAAATTTGATAGAAATATACCATGTGGTTTAAGATTTATGAGCATTTATACTAACTGACCATTACCCGCCTGACTGATGCTCGGCATAACCTTGTCCGCCAAACGAAACTTTTACGCATGCCAGTGTTTGGACAATGTTAAAATGTATACGTATGCAAAATTTGATTAAACTATACCATCTGGTTATAAAGTTATGAGCATTCAACAACGACAGAATCACAGCCAAAGAAGGGACAGCAGCGGAAGCTACTGGTTGCTTAAATGCCTTATAGCGCCAAATCTTTGCTCTGGATTCTGCTGGGTTTCTTTTAAAACACAAACGTGTTAAGCTCGAATAGAGGATTTCTAATTTATGCAAAACATTACCACAGAGGAACAAACTATCAATGATTTGGTGAAACAAAGATAATGGCTCACAGAGAGTTAGAACTAAAGAGTACCTCAAGTTGAGCCACGGTGGGTCCAACGAGCATAAGGGGCCAGCAAAAAGACGAATGCTTTTGAGACTGAGGTCTGCTCCATCGTGATGCAATTAAAGTGGAAACCATAGCTAAACCGTGATTTGGTTTTCTACCAGGCATACCGACTATCGCAATTTATTAAATTGCTGACCTCCAATGCAGTGGCAATACAGTTTCAATAAATAGAATACCTTCCACTGTTTCTGGCGAACAAGAAAGGTCCTGCCCAGCCCAGCTTACCTTGATTGTAATTGACTAGTGATAACGAAAGAAGTACGCACCTAAAACACATTTACCACATGACACTCTGCCAACCAAAGATGCAACCACACACCAAATTTGGGATTCCTAGCTCAAAGAATATAGGTGATATGCTCCGGACACAATTATTCTCTACACTAGGTCAGAGGCCAAGGTCACAATGACCCAAAAATGGTATGCGACATTCTGCCATCTCAAGATGCATCGACTCACCTAATTTGGAATTCCTACCTCAAAGAATATAGAAGTTTTGCACCAGACTTGATGCCAATTCTAGAAACTAGGTCAGAGGTTAAGGTCACAGTGACTGGAAAACAGAACGTGACAATCTGCCATTTCAAGATGCATTCACACACCAAATTGCCATCCAAGATGCATTTACACACCAAATTTGGAATTCCTACCTTAAAGAATGTAAGAGATGTGCTCCAGACACAAGAATTCTTAAAACTAGGTCAAAGGTCAATGTCACAGTGACTCGAATATGGTACGTGACACTCCGCCATCCCAAGATGCATTTCCACACCAAAATTGGAATTCCTATCTCAAAGAATATAGGAGATATGCACCAGACTCAAAGCAGATTCTAGAAACTAGGTAAAAGGTAAAGGTCTATGTCACGGGGACCCAAGGATGGTGCGCGACACTTTGTCAGCCCAAGATGCATCAACGTACCAAATTTGGGATCCCTACCTCAAATAATATAGGAGATATGCTGCGGACACGATTATTCTAAAAACTAGGTCGGATGTCAAGGTCAATGTCACAGTGACCTGTACATGTTACGAGACACTTTGCTATCTCAATATGCATCCACACACCAAATTTGGAATTCCTACCTCAAAGAATATAGAAGATATGACTGGACAGGAAGCGGGACGAATGGACTGACGGACGGACGGACGGACGGAGGAATGGACAAAGCAATTACTATATGCCTCCCACAATTCCTTTGGGGGCATAGAAACAGTTTTGTTAAAAAAGCTGAGCTCATGATTGCCGCAAACCCAGTGTGTATAGACAGTACATCATTGTATAAAGCCTGAATCGCCGTCCCATGGTCGGTGTTTTATTGTAATTTTGACATCAAAATGAATGTTGAGATGTTCCCTAAAATTTAATCCGCAGTCAGTTATCCGCTATCAGCAGTTCGCTTTGTGGGTAAAAATGTCTAATAAGGACTCAACAGTATGAATTCTTGAGTAAAAGATAGCAAAGTCATTTCTTGTACTGATGTCAAAGAAAATGATGGCATTCAATATAAAAGGTACTTTAACCAGAAAAAGGTTGTTTCTATGAATTTACTTAAAATACACTAACAAAACATGTTTAAAATTTTACTGTACATTTCGATATGACTACGATTCATTTCTAATTCAATAAAAGTCCTTTTAATGATTATTAATCCATTTCTTGCCAGTTTTTGTTAACTAACTTATAATATACCTATAAATAATACAACTTTTGAACTGTCTGTTTTCTGGCTATCTGATACAGAAAGCCAGATCAACGAACTGAGGTTTTCTGATTCCATATCACTATCCTTTAAAACGAGGCTAACGTCGGTTACCTGCTTTTGCGGCGACGTTACGTAAAGTTAATTTAAAGCAGAGACGGAAAACATGATGACGTAACGTCACGTAATATGACGTTACGAACCATAAAGGCAAATGTTCTCGCAATTTTTCTGGATTAAAGACCAAAACAATTTATAAAATCAGAATAATGTCAAAAAAGGTAATACACATATCATCATAAAACTAACTTGATCTGGCGTACAGTATCACGTCTCGTGGATGAGGTCGTACCATCGGATCACCCTCGACGCTTCGCGTCTTGGGTGATCCGATGGTATGACCTCATCCACTCGACGTGATACAGTATGCCAGATCAAGTTGCTATTATAATAATGTGTATATTCCTTACCAGCCAACCTCCCCCATCAGTTTCCATGTCACAATAGACTTCAAAACCACTGTAAACCCCACCAGGATAGACGTGATATACACCGGAATTATGGTGACCCATATCTTTGATAGCTTGGCAGTCTTGTGGTAAATCACAGCAGCTGCCACAACATCTAACTAAAAACAAAAGGGTAAAATCGGGTAACTTCGGACATCAGGTAAATTCGGACATACATTTGCAAACAGTGAAAATCCACATGAGACGGCTCCTTATGAGCCGTCTCATCAGGATTTTCACTGTTTGCTTAGTTAATTTATTTTTTATTCCAATAATTGAAGTATGAAACAAACAAGATCGCTGTCCGAATTTAGCTGTCAGTCCGAACATACCCGACTTCACCCTATTTTTAACGAAAAAGTCAATTTAGACAATATACTGCGGTGCAACAGGGGGTGAATTATACCACAATTCATCTCCCTATATACTCAAGAGCACTTATAAACGAACATACGATTTTTTTAGAATATTAATGCGTATTTATTTTATACTATTTACAAATCATTTAAGGTCTGCTTTGTGCATATTATTGACAATAACCGTGCAGGGGTTCCATTAATGGTTACTAATATCAAAATTAAAGCTAAATCAATCTTATAACAAGACGAGTTAACATTATAATCACCAATGAAAAGATGCATGTTTCATCAAAAAGTAAGTGAGTAAGATCAGGAAATACCATATTCACACACAGCAGACCCACCAACGGCACCGTGAGGAAGAGCCACAGAACATTGACGGTAACAAGACACCTTTAAGACAATTAAAGCAAAGCAACAAACGTTCTCTTCCTCTTTAAGATTATTGCAAAGCCAGAATGGACACAAAGTAATTCAAAATCAAAATCATCCCATATTGATAAAATATTTGATCTTTTATTTTGATGTTTGTCATATTAAGCTAACTAAATTTAGCCATCACATTTCTTATATCTCATTTTAATGGAATTTTGCAGGATTCTTGAGAAAGTGGTGTAAAAGCCAGACCTGGAACTTTTATATGATTAGTTGAGTATAGTGAAAAATAAATTAATTGTTGAAGAATAGACAAAATGTCTCTGATTAGACTGCTGTCAGACTGTTCTGCTTTTTTTCGAGACAAGTTTGAAAAAGATTATCCGATCTGAGTATTTTGATTTAGATAACTGGTACGGTAAAGTCGGGAAAATTCGGACATCAGGTAAATTCGGACACACGTTTGCAAACAGTGGAAATCCAGATCAGGATTTTCATTGTTTGCATAGATAGTAGATGTTTTATTCCAATAATTAAAATATGAAACAATCAATGTCGCTTTCCGAACTTAGCTGACCGTCCGAATTTACCCGACTTTATCCTAATAGTAAAATAGTTCCTTACCTGATAGTCTCTCTGTGACAAAGACGATCAAAACATAAAGTATGCAAGAGATTGTGTTGCTTTTCGTGAACATTATTAAGCCTAATAGGTAAAGTCAGGTTACTTCGGACATCGGGTAAATTCGGACATAGATTTGCAAACAGCAGAAATCCAGATGAGACGGCTCGTTATGAGCCGTCTCATCAGGAGTTTCACTGCTTGCTTAGTTATTTTTTATTCCAATAATTAAAACATGAAACAAACAAGGACGCTGTCCGAGTTTACCTGATTACCTGATGTCCGAAGTTACCTGACTTTACTCTATACATGTACTCTAGTATAAGTATAGGAAAAAATGTGCCAGCCCAATTCAACTTTGTTGAATAATGCGCCACTCTCGCGAGTTACAGACCAATTTAAGTGTGTTGGTCTTTAAAAATATCAAAAGACAAGCTTCTTTATTGTGCGTACTTTTAAATGCATGAGCATGTTCACGGAATAATGGTTCTGATCGCATTAGAATGGCTTACGATTGCTGAGGCCCTCCCAGTGGGGTACCCGTTCCCTTGTTCCCCTGAAATAAATTGGCTTGTTCCCCTTTTCCCCAAAAATCGAAAATTTGTTTTCTTATGGTCCATGTTCCCCAATATTGTCTTTGTTCCCCTGTTCCTCTCAAAATTTGACCTTTGTTCCCCTGTTCCCCTGAAATAAATACCCTTTTTCCCCTGTTCCCCAAAACCCCTGGGAGGGCCTCATTGCTTATGAAAATGTTGCGAAATTATGCTTTTCTTTCGAATGTAAGGAGCATGTTTCTATTCTTCGCAAGTCCCCGAGAATGCTTATGAATATCCCAAGAATGCTTACAAACACCTACGAATTTCTTTTTGTCATTACGAACCGATTTGCAGTCGTTAGCCCATTCGTAAGCATAGTCGCATATGTGTGAGAGCAGCATGAGAAAGGTTTCACTGTATTCTAACAGATGTAACATGGTCAAGTCACCAGATACACAGTGGAGAAACTACAACATCGTGCCAAAAGTGAGTCAATTTTTTTTCAAATGTGCAGCAACGACCTTTAAGTAATGACCTTTCGATCGGTACCATGACCTTTGAGTATTGACTTTTAGATCTGAGTAATAACCTGTAGATCAGTACTGCGACTTCTGAGTAATAAACCTTTAGATAAGTACCACGACCTCTGAGTAATATTCATTAGATCAGTACCACGACCTCTGAGTTATGGCCATTAGATCAGTACCACGACATCTGAGTTATGGCCATTAGATCAGTACCACGACCTCTGAGTAATGAATGATCATTTCATTTCAAAAGGCAAATGCGTAACTCAGAACATGAGCCAGTCGGGCTTGAACAGCTGTGTGTGTCAAAAGGATTGTAGTAAAGTGTGAGTAAGCACCTGACACCATTTTATGGAACAACTATTATAGTGTAAGTCCAGTCACGCCTCAAAGCGTTTTGTTCATATTTAGGTGGAAATGAATGACAATGTTGAATGGGCAATGATAACAATTGACAGCTAAACACTTACCATGCTCTGAATTCTTTCTTTTGTAATCATCTGCTAACTTTCTTTCAAAATTAACTTTTAAAAAACAACTAAGGAACACTTGCACTCCCAGAGTCTCAAACGGTTTGGACCAAGATCAGATCTGATATGTGCCAGGTCTGATCTATACTCAGACAAACAATTGAAGGATATTAAAATTATTTTGACTATATAACATTTGAATATAATTTTCAAACAAAGTAAGTTTGTATCTGATAGAACTATCACTATGTAATTTACCAAAATGCAAAATTAAATGAACGGGTCATTGGTTATTATATTGGATATATTGGATATTGGATATTAATAATGGAAGGATTGCCCAGTGTTATACCGAAATCGATCGTGGAAGTTCTAAACAGACTGGAGAATGATGAGGACAACCTATTCTCGTGGAAACTCACGCGGAGTCAGGATAAATTCTCATTAACTGTCAGTTGCAAACTTCCCGCCAAAACTCCCAACAAAGCCAAGGACGACAACAAGGTAACCGGACGTACTACTGTGAAACCAGTAAAGAGACGTCGTCGGAAGAAGAATAGATCTCCCTCTGCGTTGGCTCGTTCTAGGAAGAGACACGCGCGGTTCCTGGAAAAGAAGTTAGCTGGAAAACCAGATTTGGCTTCGCCAGAAGAGGACCAGCAGGATACAGATATTAATCCTGTGTGTGTAAAGGAACTGGAAAATACCAGTCTTGCTTGTGGTAGTAACAGGGACCTGGTGTCTTCGGAAAATCCAGCACCAAGCCCAGCTTCTGATCCTGACCTGTTGTCGGTGAGCGAACAGGCAATTCTTTGTGAAATTCTGGACACCACTGATAGTGACGATAGTGACAACGATGTGGTTGTGAGCAGTGCCAGTGTATATAGTGTTTGTTCTAATTGTAAGCAACCACCCAAAAAAGGAGAGGACCTTAAACGTTGTTCGCGCTGTCAATTTACCCGCTACTGCAGCGAGCAGTGCCATAGGAAGGATTGGGACTTTCACCGGTTTGCTTGTTCCGTTGTGGCAAAGAAGTCGGACACTGTGAAAGCTTAAATTCTCTGCCACAAGAACCTGTACATATTTGTAAATTAAGTGTTTTACAGTTTCACAGTTTAGCACATTTACTTTTATTAACACTAACATTCTACAGGATTTTATCCTGGTGTCCCTTACTGGGAGTTAATACAGAAGAAAGGTTACGATATAGTACAACACCAAATGTACTAACCCTCTCTACTCAAAGTTCACAAGCAATAAATTTAGCGCCTTTTTTTTTGCTGCAACCTTTACAAAGTCATTGCTTATGTTCTAATTCCGACCACGGACAAGCGTTCACACCCATTTATCAGTCATTGTCCCTTATAATGGGACAACTTCATCAACAAAAATGCACAGATATGGCATACTCTGGCAAATTTGACCACAAATTGGCAGTAAAACATTGACAACAGCTACAAAACTATGTGTCATACTTTTGAGGGAGAGCCAGCAGTGATTTTGTAGCCAGTCATTATGGAGTACAAACGATAAAAGTGGGTTTCAAACATTTTTGAACATTTGTGACTTTTTAGTATAGAGGGTTGCACCATTTGGGTTTGTACTGTACTTAAAACATTGTAGCATGACTGAAATAAATACATTTTGATTGATAATATACGGAACTATGAATTGCATGCATAATTAGCTAAGTTTTTATTGTATTGATTGTTAGAAATGGGACTGATTATAAATATCCTTCAATTGTTTTTCTGAGTATATGTCAAAACTGTTTGCAAAGGTATTCGCAGATTTTGTCGCTAGCAAGGTAGAGCCAACTTATTTGGAGTGATGTGGTTCAGCTACCATTTAAATCAAGTTTACTTTGCGAGAATTAGATTTTCCAATGACCAGTTTCAATTTATATATCAAATTTAAAAACGTAATTTTGATCGACAAACATCACTCTGTGGCAAGTAATATTTACATAAAAACAAGTGCGTATTTTGGTACATCTTCTTCTTTAGCATAATATCCGAGGTATATCCGCGTGATCATTGGTCTTCTATTCCGTACACATTTTATGTAATTATCTCAGACGCTTAAATATATATCTATTCTTAAATAAATATTAAATTAATTATAGAAGTAGTAGTTTGGTTCATATTAATTCGCAGTCATCATTTTGCAACAATTGGGCATTTTATCTAGAATTCAAAGGAGTGGGAATACAGCCTAGTTTATTCGACGTCCTCGGGACAAGAGTTATACTTCGAATTATTAGAAGATCGAATTAAAGGGAGCTATCCATTTGGTGAAATATATCCCCAATCCATCTTATAGTTTTGTGAGTAACTGAAATTCCATGCTCACTTCAGTTGAGCATAAAATGTTTTATAACGTGGGTACTCATAATTAGGAAAAAGGGCAAGTAAGTATGATCAGGAAATACCACAGCCACTGACCACACACTAACCAATTGCATCCCTAGGTAAAGACACAGCCTACTAACAGCCACATAACATCAATAAGACAACTAAAGCAAAATAACCCGGCCTCGAGGTTATAAAACTTAAGTTCATTTTCAAACTCAAAATAGTTCATTTTCAAACTCAAAATAAAGCACAAAATAGGCTTAAAATAGAGAAATTGTCATTTCAGGCCAAATTTGAGGCTTTTGAAGACCGAATTTTAAAGAATCAGATATCAGCACAAGCAAATACCAAAAAAGCCTTTTAATATATTGTGTGCCGTGATAATTCTCATCATCTGTTAAAATATGTTTTGGTATTTGCTTGCGCTCTATATTAATTCTTCTGTTACATGTCTCAAATTTGCTCCAAAATGGTCAAAGGGGTACGTGCATTCAGAGGCTATCTTGCCCCCCCCCCCCCCCCTATGAGGTCAAAAATAAAAGTTGCTCTTCACAAGTTTCTTTTTATTAGTTTATTAGAACAATAGCCAAAGTGTAAAAGTCTGGCATTGATTCGACTTTTACGGTTGCTATAGTAACAAAAATGGCTGCCAAAATAGGCTGAAAATAAGAAAATGACCATTTTGGGGCAAATTTGAGACATGAAACAGAGGAATTAATATAGAGCACAAGCAAATACCAAAAAAAAAAATATTTTAACAGATGATGAGAATGGTCATGGTACACAATATATTAAAAGGTTTTTTTGGGGTATTTGCTTGTGCTGATATCTAATTCTTGAAAAATTGGTCTCAAAAAGCCTCAAATTTGGCCTAAAATGACAATTTCACCATTTTAAGCCGATTTTGTCGGCCATTTTGGTTACCATAGCAACCGGTAAAAGTTAAATAAATGCCAGAATTTTAAACTTGGGCTATTCTTCTAATAAACCAATAAGATGAAATTGGTGAAAAGCAACTTTCAGTATTTGGCTCTAGAGAGGGCCGAAATAGCCCCTTAATGCACGTACCCCTTTACTTTCCTGATAATAAAACTTTTATTATATACCTATAAATGATACGACTTTAGAACTGTCTGTTTTCTGGCCATCTGATACAAAAAGCCGTATCAACGAACTGAGTTTTTATGAATCCATATCACTATCCTTTAAAACGAGGCTACCGTCGGTTACCTGCTTTTGCGGCGACTAGTTACTTCAAGCATGGAACCAGAGACGGAAAACATGATGACGTAACGTAATATAATATGATGTGAATATGACATGACAAAACGTAATGGCAAACGTTCCCGTAATTTTTCTGTATTAAAAATCAAAACAATTAAAAATCAAAATAATGTCAGAAAAAGGTATATAATAAACATATTATTATAAAAGTAACTTGATCTAGCGTACAGTATCACGTCTCGTAGATGAGGCCATACAATTGGATCACCATCGACGCTTCGCGTCTCGGGTGATCCGATGGTATGACCTCATCCACTCGACGTGATACAGTACGCCAGATCAATTTAATATTATATTAATGTGTATTTATTGTGCTCAACTCGAATGAGCGCGAAATTTATCCTGCTCATAATGTTAAAATGCCAATAATGATATTTTAACATTTATTAGCAGGATAAATACAATATGCAAGAAAAATCTTGTTTTTCAGCATTTTAATTTTAATGAGGAGTTTAAATTTTATGTTTATGTTCTTTATAAATTTATAAGCAGGATAAATACAGCATCTAAGAATTATTAGAGCTAGTTTGGTCCTTATTTTTCAACATTTCACTTGTTATATATGCAGTTGAAATTTCATGCTCAGTTGAGTTTAGCATGAAAATACCTTATAACCGCAAGTTGCTTTTTACGTGATTAAATTTTTTAAATGCATTTACAAACTGCAAACATGGATGTTCTTTATAATAAGACAGTTTTAGAAAGAAAACCTGTACAAATATTCCATCAAATTGTATTCAAATTATGCAAATAATTATAAGCCAGTCGTGTGAAAACGATTTGAGGATACATATCTTAACGGCAACAATCGAAGGCTGAAATGAGATTGTGCAACCATCCAATCTAGTCAGAGACTTCGCTGCTCGCAAGGACGTACAGTAATTGAGGGTAAAGGCTCTGACATAGAGGCGTCCACATCTAGTCCCACTGGGTAGCCATGTATATATGTCATGGACGTTAAAGGAGGTTTTCGCGCATATGCGATAGGTACCCAATATCACGTGCTGGTCCTTTTCTTCAACTACAAATCTGGGAAAATATAAGAAGCCTTCAACGTGACTTGATATATACCTGTCGGGAGAAATTAGTATCTTTGGCTTGGAAATGACTTCTAAAATAGGAACGAACTCATATTGTCTTTATTTTCTAGTCGTGCTTTTCGCAGAGAAAATAACAAGCGGTAAGCATTTTATATGATGTTTATACAGTAAAACCTGTCTCAAATGGCCACTCTCAAAAAGACCAAAAATTGGTTTTCAAGACCAAATATCGCCTCATGCAAGGCAAAAGGCAAAAGTATTGCAGAATGCTACAATGGGAGCATTCTGGAATACTTTCATTAAGCTACCATTTGTCTTTAAGATATTTGTTTGTCTATTTTTGAATGGCCACTTAAGACAGGTTTTACTGTATTTGTAAAACTATCAAGTCGCAAACAAAACAAATGCACGAGGAACATGGTATGATGTACTCATTATTTAAGACATGTCTGTTTAGTGCAAATATACTTTTCATAGCGCATTTTTCTGCAACAGAGGAAATAATGTATGTTTTGTTTCCTTAATGGTACCAAAATGCTCGGCATACCTCGCATTTTACATCTTTTGCCAAATTCGTTTTAAAAATTAAACAAAAGGTAAAAAACGCTCGAGTAAGAACCTGTTTTCAGTAGATGCCAAATATCCACCATATAATATATTGGCCTCGACGCGAGAAACCCTGTCTTCGGGGGTTTGCGAACAACACATGCGCAGACCAGCCTGAGCATCCGCGCAGTCTGATCAGCGTCTTTGTTATTCGGTTTTTGAAAAGTTGTATATGTTAACTTGATAAAGTGAAATTTCAAATTTCTAGATAGTCTCTGTAGGTGAGGAGACCGGTTTGAAACTCGCTTTGACGGAAACCCCGAAGACAGGTTTTCTCGCGACGAGGCCCAAATTGTATTGCTGTGCTTTTCAGTGTCAGCCTGTGGCTGTTCCTGTTATCCTATAGATTGTCAAGATGTGAAGTCCAATGGTCATTCATCTGGTGTATACCGTGTCTATCCTGTCTGTGGCTACACTGGTTTCGATGTCTATTGTGATATGGATACGGATGGTGGGGGATGGCTGGTGAGTTACATAAAATAATAATTGAGCCGTGACATGTGACTTCCAACAATGTGGCATTTTGACAAGTGTAGACTCAGACGAGCCTGTGTAGCCTCTTTTTAGGCTTAGAAATTCCAAAGATGTTAAGTCAGTAGCTTAACTCTCATAAAAGATTCAAGAGACATGCAAAGGCTCTGATCAGACTGCGCGAATGCGAAGGCTGATCTGAGGCTTTGCTGGTCGCACATACCACATTGTTGAAAATCTTATGCCACGGCTCAATATTATTTCTCCTCTAGTCACACCCAGGCCAGCATCTATTCATCTATACGTGTAGCTGATGAGACATTAGCTCTTGATCTACAACTTTGCGCCGAATCGTCAAATTTTACTATTAACCTAATAGACGAGTTGACTTCAATTTCACTTAAATGTTATCAACGTGCTGTAATTAAGAAATAGATCAGCTCCAGCAGTGAATTATTGAGTAATAATTCACTGTTTGGAGGTCAGTTGTAAAGAAGATCAAATCACGAGCGTGCAGCGTGAGTGATTTATCTTCGTACAACTTACCAACAAACAGTGAATTATTACTCAACAATTCACGCACTGGAGCTGATCTATTTCGATTCTAACACACAATAAACGACGAAAACACACTCGAAGTCTTCAGCTTCACCCAACTTTCCGCCATTGCACTGAAGAACTCCCGCCAATACTTAGACTACGTCGCATAAGTTTACATGTAATTGAAACGTCTTTCAAGCGTAAAAACGACGTTACACAGTCTAACGCCATGAATGACGTCATTTTCCAGTGACGTCAGCTATCACACACTTTTGCGGTGATTTATTGAGTTTGTTACCGTTGGCTCTATAGACGAGGTGTGTTAGAATTTATATTCTAGGTATAATTTTTGTGCGTTATTAGTCATAAATATGAGCTTGAGTTATTGCACTGTCACACTGTCAAGGTTACGTTAGATGGGCATGTATTTGCTTTGCCCAGATGAAATGCTCGAATTTGAACTGGTTGATTAGCATTTTGCACCGAGCCTTTACTGGTTAACGGCCTAGGTTTTCAAGACATAATAGATTCCAACTTCGGGTTGGCAAATAATCTGGAAAAGTCGTGCTTACCGAGTAACATTACAGAACAGAAAAATACTTCAAATTCTATACAAGGTGCCGTGCTTCGGACAATGAGCTTCAGCGAATGGACTTTCGCCCATACTGCCCATGTGGATGCGCAAAACCATACAATAACTTGTTTATTGCATTAGCAGACATTTGCACTTTGCATATTTTTGTAAAACTTCAAAAAAGTTAAAAAAAATATATCACTTAAAGCAGTTAACTTTTTTAGTAACAAAAACAAAAGTAACCTGTTTGAGTGAAACTGTCTTATTTCATCTTGATATTCCGCAGCTACTGCTATTTTCACGGCCATGTGGGTAATTGTATCTGAAAGACCTTTTACATAACTTTACGATTATGCAATAAATTTGTGTACGCATCGTCTAGAAATTCGTACGCGAGGTCATTGAAACTCAGAAAATAAGCTACTTTTTAACTTGAATAAGTTATATTTTTGACGGACTAAAATTTGACCTTGGCGTAAATAATTTCAGATATAACCTAAATAAGTTACTTTCGATAGCCTCACTTTGAACTCATTGTTGAAAAGACAAAATTTTAACTTCTTTGAATGATATATATTGTAACTTATACAGGTTTTGTCCCTGTCTGGTAAAGATGTTAAACGTTTGAGTAGGGCCTATCAATGAAAGGCATAATAATTAGTTTAAAATTTTGATGTTTAGAGTAAATCCATAAAAGAAGACAGTATAAGAGCTGAACATTGTTTGTGAAGCCGTACATAAACATAGACTCTGTCATAAAGTCTATAAAATGAAGTTTGGATGGTCCATTCACACAGTTTGAGGAGTAACATGTGACCCTAGACCTTGATGTTTTTTGTCAATTTAACTTTACTCTTCATTCAGTATAATTTGATTTCATATCGAGTCTCACCTCTTCTCTCTTTTGATATTCTCTCTTTATCACAAATGTTGTTATCTTAGAGGAAAGAGGGAAAATAAAGAAATTATTTTTTTAATGAAATTTTCATTTATTAGAAAGAATATGATGTCAGACTAGTGGCTAGTCTAACGTTGACGCTGAAAGAATGATAGTTAAAACGCGAAAAATGTAAAGAAATATCTGCGTCGGTGGTTTACAAAAAATATGGAACGATATCCTTCCGTAGAAAAGAATTGTCGATATTGGTAGGTTACGGTCAACTAAACTAATATTTGTATAATTCTACTAGTCATAGATTTGAACCAGGTATGTATGTACGACACTAGCTGTTTGAATATGCAGCATTTGGGCGCAGGGCATTTTTTTTGTTCTGACTCGAGTTTTCGCGAGATTCCAGCAATCATGTACCCCAGAAGCATCACTACAGATATTTAGGAATAGCATAGGTTCCTTAAGCCAAATGCTTTACTGAGCTCAGCTGACCTAAGACATAACAAAGTATAAACATTCCCCAGTT